>PDLM01000017.1:170843-267327 GCA_003369665.1 Coleophoma cylindrospora
CGGCAAGCAGGTGGTGTCTGGGTCGTGGGACAAGACGGTGCGGCTCTGGGATGCTGACACGGGGGCGTTGCTGCAGACGCTCGAAGGCCATACTAATTTCGTCAGCTCGGTGGCCTTCTCGCCGGACGGCAAGCAGGTGGTATCTGGGTCGGGGGACAAGACGGTGCGGCTCTGGGATGCCGACACGGGGCCGTTGCTGCAGACGCTCGAAGGCCATACTAATTTCGTCAGCTCGGTGGCCTTCTCGCCGGACGGCAAGCAGGTGGTGTCTGGGTCGTGGGACAAGACGGTGCGGCTCTGGGATGCCGACACGGGGGCGTTGCTGCAGACGCTCGAAGGCCATACTAGTTCCGTTTACTCAGTGGCCTTCTCGCCGGACGGCAAGCAGGTGGTGTCTGGGTCGTGGGACAGGATGGTGCGGCTCTGGGATGCCGACACGGGGGCGTCGCTGCAGACGCTCGAAGGCCATACTACGTTCGTCAGCTCGGTGGCCTTCTCGCCGGACGGCAAGCAGGTGGTATCTGGGTCGTGGGACAATACGGTGCGGCTCTGGGATGCTGACACGGGGGCGTTGCTGCAGACGCTCGAAGGCCATACTAGTTTCGTCAGCTCGGTGGCCTTCTCGCCGGACGGCAAGCAGGTGGTGTCTGGGTCGGGGGACAAGACGGTGCGGCTCTGGGATGCCGACACGGGGGCGTCGCTGCAGACGCTCGAAGGCCATACTGATATCTTCGGCTCGGTGGCCTTCTCGCCAGACGGCAGTATAGGCAATGGTTTACTTATATCAGGAAACTGGATAGTAGAAGGAACGGAGAAGCTTCTCTGGTTGCCTCCTGAATATCGAGATCGTTGTAATGCTACCTACGACAGAAATATAGTACTAGGACATGCGTCGGGGAGAATATCTTTCTTCAGATTTAGTGAAGGGTTGAAAATCCTATAGTCTTACTATCATAATACAGGGCATATTTCTTCTTACTGTATAATGTAATATTTCTTTTCCCTCGCTCCTATAGAGGTTAAAGGGCGTTCTTATATTTTATCTTTCTAGGTTTCTAAAAGTCCATATAAAAAATTGGTCCAATTCTGAGGCAAGCGATTGTTCACACCGCTGTTTAATTGTCGAAGATTGGTAGGCGAAGGGCATCTCAGCTCGCGAAGCTGAATTGCCCCAACGAGTCTTAATCCTAGGGCGAGACCCCTGCCAACATAACATCCATCTCGATGTCACTGCTGAGTCGCACATTGTGATCTGTACGTCCACGTCACCACCAAGTGAGGCTGCCAACTTGCCAGCCCCAAGCCGCAGGCAGATTCACTCCAACTCTGAGTTAGTGCTTCGCTCCAGGGCCATCCTGTGCAGGCCTCTCACCCAGCGCGTCGCTACTCCCCAATCATTCTAAACTCAATTGCTCAGTATGTCCGGAAGCTCCACATCTGCAACCAAATTCTGTTCGTCTCTGGTGCGTTGGGCGCTTTTTCAAGATGTTCTACGGCCTCCTAAGCGGGCCAAGAGTTGTGGTGCAGTCATATGTTCTAATCAAGTAATAAATTTAGATGAGATATTGTAAAATACCGATCCACCATAATAAGTTTAAGAGCATGCGTTCACATGCAATGCGTAGTGAGCAATGGGCTGGAACAGCTTCCCCACACGAACCTTTGAGGCCTCAGGTAATGTCTCAGAAATCCACTCCCGAACCTTACCCGAAAGTAATATACCATGGGCCTTCACAAGATGGCGCTCAACTCCAACTATAGCCCTTAAAATCTACAAACCAAGCTGTTCACGATCGATGTCAGGATGCGATTAATTCTTTCCATTTGCGAACTAAAGCTTAGCTATTCTCAACGTCAATAGTCGACTATCTCCACCAGAGAAAATTACTTTCTTTCATGAGACAGGTGAAATGACAGCAGGAGCGGGAAGGTATTGCAAAATTGACGAGAAGCCGATTTTCTTGTCATACTCAGGAAGTGAGATGTTCTCTGAATAATAATAATTAGCCATGGTTCAAACATGAAGAAAACGACGGACCTGAACTTGAGTTATCGATGTGAGACTGCTTGAGTAATGCCTCGAACTGATCAATGGATAAGAAACCGAGAATAGAGCGGGGAGGAAGCCATCCTAAGACTAGAAGATGATACTTAGTGGCAAACATGGTCCCAGTCCCATATGTTTTGTTCAGGGGACGAAAACCCAGATCATCTGTGCTACTCCCGTATGCAACTCCCAGACGCCTTAATACCCGCAGGTCGATTATTGCAATCTTCTGATCAGCTTTGACAGGTTTTCTGATGGCGAAATTCCATATTCGTCGAGGTGATGTACTAATAGAGATATAGTTTGTTGGGATACGATCAGAGATAATATGTCTTTCAGCTCCTTTCCTCTCTTGGGGTTCACTAATTTCGAACCGTTGCCAGTTACTACACCGGATGTCTCCTCTGCCCGTGAAAAAACGTGCGTGGCTGCCGTCGTTAAAGACTCTGAAAGCGATTTCAACGTCTTCGGGGTTGTCTTGAATATCTGTGATCAAACGTTTGCTTAGGCTTATTTATACAAGTGGAGTAGAAATGTATTACCTGACGTTAATCCAAGAGCCAAGGTGCTGAGAGCAGCCCAGCTAGCTTCCTTCCCAATTTGAGCATCTTTTATGCGTTGTTCCAAGACCTCGAGATGTTGCTCTATGGATTCTTCATACATGAGTGGCGGTGGAAGACTGATAGAACTGCTCTCAGGGTCGTGCACTGATAGACTTGCAATCGGAGGTAGATCCGAGAACTGTATCTCCAGTCTGTTTGTTTGAATGACGCGAGTCGCAAGATGTTGCAAATACATGAGTGCCCAGTGCCGCTCGGTAAGCTCTTCTATAACGTCCCTACTTCTCGCGTTAAGAAGTGCATTGTCTTTGTTCGTCTGATCGCATCGCTGTCGTCTTTGATTGAAAGCCTCGCGGGTTTCGTCACTATTGCCGAAACGAAAAATAATAACTACTCGTTCACGGCGATTGCAACATAGTCCGAACTGATTATAAGACGCCATTTTATCGCGATACGTGGTTGTGAGATTTACTGCCGATTACCCTCAACTAACATATACCCCAACTTCATAAGCATTTGGCCTAAGGCATCTATATCCCCTTTCTCCAGCCACAGCTAATATTCATGCCTGAGGCTCCGAAGCTTGGAAGGCAGCAAATATTGCCTAGTAGCATTTTGGACCACACTGAGTACCTTTCTTGCCGGGAACTTTTCTTCCGTCAGATAGAAATCCGGCAGAATGATTCTAAATTTATGGAAGCCACTCTTACTCATTCTTGAGCTGTTTGACACTCACGTCTGCGGATAACCCACACGATTTGGTACTCATTCAAGATCAGGTTGATCAGCCTCAAGACAAGAAACAAGCTCCGACCTCCGACCCCAAAACACCCAATTGCACACACCTTGGGCCAAGGCTTGGCTCCCCAATCCATAACTGACGTCATCAAGACCATCGGCATCGAGCCACCATATATACAAACTCGGTCCAAACCACGCGCGATGATGATTGCGATAGACGACTGTGTGACGTGGGTGCGATGGGTCAGGGAAACAATAGCGAGGACTCTTCTCCCTTGCGAGATGTGGAAAGACAACAGATGAAGAATCTTGTGTACGTGACTTTGCTCTCTTTTATCCTCTCCAACTTCATTCTGCTTCTCTCGGGTTTTCTCCTCCAGGTCCGCAACTGTTAAATGCAGCTTCCTCATCTCGGGATAGATTTAGGCACGTTCGCGAAGCACTGCGTAAAGCTCGGCGAAAACCTCTCTGGGAAACAGAACCATTCCCAATCTTGTCAGCAACAACATGACAGGGCAGATGTTTGAAGGTCTTGGACATGATCCCATATTTAAAAAAGGATATGACAACATATCTAGTGTTTAAAATAGCGCTGATGTACGCTTTTCTCTTCGTGCTTTAACAAACTTACGCGTCTCTTTGGAAAAACAAAGCTTGGAAACTTATAATGGCTTTTTGCCGTATACGACACAGCTGTAAAATATGTTAGCGCTATTATAGGTATGAAGAGAGAAGAGGAACCTACACATCTACATATGTATGGACTTTCTTCTGCCTCCATTCCGCCCTTGTAGCCGCGAGCAAAACCTCCAAACGGTTCATATCCCAGCCCAAGTATCTTGTGAACAGCCCTGCTGATATCCCCGATAAGCCTTCGAGCATAGAGACCAGTGTAAATATTCCCGGCTGTTTAAGCTTTTTATCGCTGGACCAAGGGCCAAATGGTAATTTGAATGTTTTGACTTCGATATCTACAAGGCCCGCTTCTTCCATGGCTTCTACAAGATCGGAGGGTTTAAGTCGGAGATTGATTCCCGATTTCACAGCTCCTTCGTTCAAAAGCTGGAACCACTGATGAACGGCGCTGTTAGGCGGCAGTGAGTCGTCATCACACTTGTCCATACAATCGAATTCTTGTGATTCAACATAACCACCTGGCTTCAAGACTCTATGTGGCAGTCAGCTTTGTTACTTCCTAGGGAAAAATAATCAAGTTTAGGCTTAGGTATCTACCTGAAGGACTCCTTATAAAAAGTTACCCAATCATTAACAACCCAGCCGTGTAAGTCTCTCGTATGAACCAAGTCGATAGAGTTCTCTTTAAAGGTCCAGGGATATTCGAGACAGTCGTCTATCTGGAACTAAAGTTGTCTTAGGAGATATGTAGGAAAGTAGAACTCATCGCATAGTCTCACTTACAACCACGTTTGGTGGAACACTAATGTACTACGTTAGTTCAAGTTTTGAAATCAAGAACTCGAGCTCTACTTACAAAATAGGCTGAATTGGGCTCAAGTCCGTTCCACGCACTAGGTCCCGAGTTATAAATGTCTTTGTGAAGGATGTTTTTCAGTTACCTCTTGCGCCTGGATAAGCATCGCCTATAGATAAACAATATATATCAATAAATTCCATAATTGAAGAAACTCTAAATTACGTACCAACGTCAATTGCCCAAATCCCTATGGCGAGTTTAGTCGTGATATATTCATACAAAATTCCAAGAATCAACAGACTTCTAAAGGCATGGAAGGTTACGTCCTCATGAGTACTTACCGGTACCTGTCCCAACATCTACGATCTCTTGTGGATTGTCGCCTATCGGGGCAAAGAATGGCTTGTTATCGAAGAGCATACGGAAAGCATGGTATGCTATATCCATTCTTGATCCATGTCAGAAGTTTGTTAAATTAGATGTCAGTCAGAGTATTCACCTGTCTTGTTCCTCCTTCAAGTTACGAAAATCAATAATTATCCTGCTGCAATTACAATTCGGAGCGCTCACTTCATCATTAGGCATAAGATATCCTAATTTAAACGTCTGTTAGAACATGGTATATTGGTGAAAGTGGAAAGTGGGGAACGTTACTGCCAGCTTTGAACTAATCTTAACTTTAGTTTTAATGTCATATATGTGTAATTTGGATTATTTACCGCATGGTATGTTCGGCCGTTCTCTATCTCATAATCACGTATCAACGACGTGACAGAAAATGTGGACGAGATGCTTTCGATCATGTCAGCAACAGAAATTCAATAGAAACATAGACGGACTCGTCACCGTAAGTGGAGTCGTTCGATGGTGTCGCCTAGAATATAGAAAATCAGCACAAACGGATTCAAAAAGGTTTGAGGAACCTGAAAATAACTTACACCATCTTCTAAAGGAGCTTCACTTGAAGCGAGAGGATGGTTGATCGTAGTCTCCTATAGACAAAAATTAATACAAATAAATAGACGTATCTAGGGGACGCCGAAGAGTTATTTACCGCATCTGTCGATGCGAGATCTTCAGTTGGGGCAGCTATATTATTCGCCATATCGTGGGTGGAGAGTGAAAGCATATAACACCGTTCACAATGACGAACCTGAGAAAACAAGAAGAAAAGAGTAAAATCGACAGCCTTAATAAAGAGCATTCGTGATGCAGCTTGGATCTTAAAGGACTCGGAAGAGAGAACCGAACAAATCATGCAACAACGAATCAATAGAGAGTGGAGAGTAGGGTCTGATAAGACCAATGCAATTACAAGACGGAAATGTCACCACGTGATGTACCTACTTAGTAGGGATCACCGGTGATGCTATGCCACATACTATAGTTTTAATCTGCTGTTTGAATCACTTGGCCTACCATGGTAACTCCGATATACAGTATCCTCCCAATAAAGAAGCCCCGGACTGATGTTTCACCTCAAGGGAGTTTGGCCAATACGGCGATGAGAAATTGTCATAGGCGAGACTACAGGGAATGGATCTGTTTATCCCAACTGTGTTGTAGGTTGATATTGTTCGATATCCACCGACCTAATGGCGGTCAAGTCGGGGTTCAGGCAGGCTGCGAGCCTATCGGAGATGACAGCTGCCCCGAACCGATGGCACCTTGTCGGTCGAGCTACCGTATACAGAATATTGTGCAGGTAAACATCCACAACTCCAGCTTAAGCGATATGGCATGGAATATGAATTCAGCTTAGCGTGGAGGACTTATCTTTCCTTCCAAATCCTATTTCCCCAGAAAGGTCATTTTGTAGATTCTTTTAAACTTATCCAGCATATCAAAATGTCAAATCGGAAATCAGTCCTCTTCTTCACGAATGAAGAATTCGGCCAAACCAACGTTATATTGGCGGTAGCGTATGAGCTTCTACGCCAGAACGAGATTGATGTTCATATCGCATCATGGCCCGCTTTCCAGCCGAGGGTAGCTGCGTTGTCGGAAAAGGTGCAGGCCGAAAAGCCGGAGATCGAAATTCGACCAATTCAGTTCCACGTCCTTCCGCTGTCTCCAATGTTCGACTTATGGGTGCAAAACGGTGGTTCTCGGTCCATTATTCCTCATCCTCCTGGTAAAAAGGGTATTACTCGGTTGAAGAAATTGGTGACCGAGTTATTTGGTGTTTGGAATCCAACTGAGTACATCATGTTATTTGAGATGTGTAAAACGTTGGTGAATGAAATAAACCCAGGTCTCATTGTACTAGACCCTGTGTTTCCGCCAGCCCATGACCTGTGTAGGACATTGGGACTGAATTATGCAGTCTTAAGTCCTTGTACTTTAGTTCCGGGGCTGACTCCTGAACAACCTTGGCTAGCAGGATTTTGGAAATATCCAGCGTCTGTATACCACGTTCCTCTATGTGTCCAAAAGACTAATGATTACCTTACTGTAGTTTATCTACTGGATTCCCATACCCTGTTCCGTGGAATTTGATTCCGGAGAACTTATATTGTACCTGGGTGATTATATCCTCTCTGTGGGATCCTCGTATAAAAGCACTTGACGCTGCCCGCCACGCTCTTGGGATTCGGGGCATGTTACCATCTTTCACCCCGTGGGTCAAAGATGTACCGCATATATGTCCGTCCCTTCCTGAAATTGATCTTCCTATTGTCATTCCTCCGAACGTACATAATACAGGACCGATCCTCGTCGCTGCACCACCAATTGCTGAAAGTGATCCTGAACTCCTTTCGTGGCTGGAAAAAAGGCCGACAATTTTGGTCTCGCTTGGTACACTATTTGAAGCTGTCCCAGAAACTGTAAAAGAGCTATGTCTAGGCTTTCGTATACTTCTTGAGACTCGTTCCGATATTCAGATCTTATGGAAACTGAAACCCAAAAGCAATTTTAAAAAGGAAGTTGACGATATTGTCCAGAAACTTCTCTTCGAGGAACTTAACGAGGGAAGAGTACGAATTGAATCATGGCTCAAGGCTGAGCCTCTGGCTATTTTGGAAAGTGGGCACGTAATCTGCGGTGTACATCATGGAGGCGCGAATTCTTACTTTGAGACCACGTGGTATGTTATTTCTTTTCTGGCTGAGCGTATAGCTAAAGTTATATAAGGGCTGGTGTTCCCCAAGTCGTCCTTCCTCACTGGTACGACACCTATGACTACGCAACTCGAGCCGAATATTTAGGTATAGGAGTCTACGGAAACTACAACGTGGGCCATACACGTGATGTTGTTGAGATCGATAATTACATACCTCCGACTATGGTTGACCATGAGGAGTTTGGAAAGGCGCTTTTAGAAGTTGTAGGCAAGAAGCCAGGAGATTCGGACGATATGAGAAAGCGGGCTAGAGATCTTGGCAATATTTGCCATAACAGCGGCGGAAGAATTATGGCGGCCGAAATAATAACAGAACTAACTTCCAAAAAATAAGGCTAGCATTAAATCGAACTCTGTAATAAAGTAGATTTGAAGCTATTGTATAATGTATTTAGTTTAAATACCCTTTCTCAGTAACAAATATAAGCAAACAATACTCTACTAAATAAACTGTATAAACTACTCCTATGACTATTCGATTTAGGATGGTAGAAGTTGATTCACCGGGTTACCAATGTAACACTGGTATCGTAAACTGTGCACAACATCACGCCGTTATCGAAACTTTTCATGATGATGTTGTCCATTGAATTGATTAAGTTACATCAAGGTTGTTACATGAATGATACCTATCACCTTAGGCATGCAATAATCGTCTGCCAAAAATTCTCGGCAAGCGCCGCGTTACGTTAAGAAACCTTTTGTTGAGAAGTAGCAGGGTCTTAGTTTATTTGTTCGACAATCCGATAATTCTAAGGTCTGAGGGAATATCCCGGATACGTAGCTCAAGAACCTGTGATAGGTAGTCTTTTTGTGTGAAGGTACTATTCTTCCTAGAGCCTTTTATAATAGTTAAAGGAGTCTTGACATCCTACCCAATTTCTCTCTATAAATTCATAGGAATTGATGAGAAACTCGATCTGGACTCAAATATGGCTTTTGAAAGGTAACATATCGATAATCGTCCGACCCACTTCCGGGCACTCCCTACGGCACTTCTCTTCTAGGTGGGGAAAGCAAGTGACACAGGGAAGAAAGATGACATAGCCCAAACTTTGTACCGAAATGGCTACTTTTCAACTATTATACCCTCCTTTTTACTACTATATACCACCTCCAAGCCTACTACTGTGAGCAAACTTTAATCATAATAAAACATTCCATATCGCTTTTTAGGGGTAAATAGTAGTAGATTTAATCTAGTTAAGGCTGATATCATATAATTCAGGCTTAAGAGTGGTATAGAAAGAGGGGATTGGAGTTGAAAAGAGAAATTTTGGTGAGAATTTAGGCTGTGTCGCTTGTGGGGTCACTCTGGTTTCTCGTGGGATATTACGTAGCAAGTTATCAATTTTCTAAGCTTGTACTAGTCTACTAGGGCTGAGGCTAGTACCATTGTAAAGCGACAGAGCTACCTAATAACCTCCTTATGTTCTATAGGTTTCTCATTGCCTGGTTGATGCCCAGACATAAGTAGTGTTATGCGTAAAATGTAGACCATTTTGGTGATGTTTCGGTAAACGAGAAGTGGTACGGGCTATCCGGATAGGGGGAGACTGCGTCAGAATAATGTCACTGCAAAATGTAAGCCCTGTATTCCACAGACCTACGCAACGCGGCTTTTTGTCAGCACTATACCTTTTCTAGCTAGCTGTTTCCATGTGTTGTGTTTTGTATAACAATATATAATACAATTCTTGGGATGAACAAACCCCTGCCCTGTAGTCTCGCCTATGACAATACTCTCAGGACAAACAAACCCCTGCCTGGTCTTTCGCTTCAAGGCAGTTTGGCCAATAAGTTGATGCGCATCGTAATTTGCGGGACAACAGGACATGGATCGGTTTATCCCAAGAGTATTCTGAATTGTTGTCAGCTGAGTGAGAAATCCTATCTATGCAGTACGGCATAGTCTTCCAGTGCCTGTCACCGTGAGGCTTTCCCATCAACAAATACTTTATAAACCTGTAACTTCCAGTCTTTCGGATGGTGAACTCGATATTAACTTGGAAAAGTACCTGACCTACATGAGCCAGTCTTGATAAATCATGTCTGCTAACGTCGACATCATCACTCGCCTTCCCGGCTGGCAACTGTTTGTTCGGTCTTGTTTGGTGCTCCTTCTTGGCGGACTAGTGAACTTCTTCGTCAAGTTCTACCGCATACGTAGCAAGTTTCAACGCATGCAGAAAGATGGCCTGGTGAGTCGCAAAGCATTCCGCATCTCGCATGCTGTCCGAATGTGGCTTTGGGGGTGCTTGGGTATTATCTCTAACTAAACCATATAGCCAATGCCTCCTCACGACCCAGTGTTTGGCCATCTGAAGTTGGTTGCAGGAGTAATGTCAAAATTGCCTCGCAATGTTCATCGCGTTGTTCTGTCGCACCAGATCAATCGTCTGTTTCCCGAATTAGGCGGAACGTTTTATATTGATACATGGCCATTTGGCCCTCCATTACTCGTCGTTGCGGGTTCAAGTACAGCTACTCAAGCGCATTCACTGCCCAAGTATCATCGGCTTCGTCAATATATGTTGCCCATGACAGGTGGAAATGACTTGGTTACAATGGAAGGTAGCGAATGGAAGAAATGGAGAAACATATTCAACCCAGCATTCAGCAGTGGCCATCTTATGACTCTAGTTCCCAATATGATAGAGGATGTCTCGACATTCTGCGAGATCATGAGAGAGGTGGCTGAGAAAGGAGAGATTGTCTCCATGGACCCTCTCACCACTAGGCTAAGCCTAGACATTATCGGGCGGGTAGCACTGTAAGTCCAAGTTTTAAATTGGCCTAGCTTAGTTGTTCTAACTTTTAAGTGACACGAGCCTGAACTCCCAACGAAGGACCAGCGATTTCGTTTCTGCAATGCGTAATCAGATAAGATGGCTTTCACTTGGGTCTGAACCCAACCTATTTGAACGCTACCATCCGTTACGTCCTATTATGACAAGGTGGAATGGCCTTCGGATGGTGCGATATGTTCACCGCCAGCTGGATGCGCACTTCAAGAGTAAGCATGCACAACGCGAAGTGGCCAAGAAGTTTCGCAGCAAGACGATAGTTGACCTCGCCCTGGATACCTATCTGGCTGAAAAAAAGCACGATAATTCCCATGATACTATGGATACCTTATTTCGAGACATGGCCACATCCCAGATAAGAACGTTCATGTTTGCTGGCCATGATACAACGAGTAGTACCATGTGCTATACTCTGCATCTTCTCTCGCAGAATCCTACAGCCCGCCGTCAACTCATTGCTGAGCACAATGACGTACTTGGTCCGGACTATAAGCAAGCTGCAAAGCTGATTAGTGAAAGGCCAACCCTTCTAAACCAGCTTCCTTACACCTCGGCTGTCATAAAGGAAACTCTACGTTTGTATCCTGCGGCATCAAGTATTCGCAGTGGTGATCCGGGCTTTTCCATCTCGACACCTAATGGCCTCCAACTCCCCACGGACGGGTTTCTTATCTGGTTAAATGCATATGTTCTTCACAACGATAGAGAGCACTGGCCTGAAACTGCCAGCTTCCTCCCAGAGCGTTGGCTTGTTAACGAGGGAGACCGTCTGTATCCTCCAAAGGGCGCCTATCGAGCTTTTGGATCTGGGCCTCGCAATTGCATCGGACAAGAGTTGGCAGTGCTGGAGATGAAGCTTGTACTCGTCTTCACAGCACGAGAATTCGACATCAAAAGTGTTTACGATGAATGGGATGAACTGCATCCTACCAAAGGAGTGAAAACCCTGAATGGAGATAGAGCGTATCAGATTATTTCTGGATCTGCGCATCCAAATGATGGGCTTCCTTGTAGGGTATCGCTAGCCACGCACTGATATCTCGATTATTGCGGAGGATGTGTAACTTGCGAAATGGCCTCGAGTAAAAGTCGACTATTTTATATAGCACCTTCAACCTGCGTTTTTCAAGCTCGGCTTAGACCAATCTTTGTGCCAACCCTCTCATTTATCTTCATTCTTTCATTCGACATTTCAAACAGCTTTCAAAAGGTTAGCATCTATATCAAACCACCAGGCGCGCTAGTCACAAACTCGATCTCGGCACTTCCCACGGCATCAAGTAATCATATCAATCTATCGCATTCGTCGTAGATATATCTTATGGTTTATATTCGAGAGAATCATGAGGCTTCCGAGATGGCTACATCCATAGATAAAGGCAGGACAAAGCGTGGTCTCTCTTCCCTTAGTCTTAAATTAGATCAAATGAAAATAACGATCCTATTTGCGTTAAGCACATTGGAAGATATCAGGCCATGGAAAGCAATTGAAATACTAAATTTCTTTCCTTTTTGTCTTTCACGTAGAATATACCCCCCCAAAAAACCAAAAAGAAACACCCCTTCCTCTTCTCTACATCGACAACCCTTACAAAGAAATTCGCGCAGAGGATAAAAGAGGGTACTAGCTTGTCATTGCCGCACGATTTGTCTGCCCTAATTCCTGACTGAGATTACAGAAGATCAGAGCGAAATCGCTCGCACCAGGTGAAGTTGAAGTTAGAAGATATCATGTCATCTACGATGAATTGTCTACTCTAGTGAACTTAGCCTATCTCCGCCCATAAAGGACTTATGCCCTTGCCCGAAAATCGTAAGGGGTAGTGACATTCCTACTAAGCTTGTATATATGCATATTCTCAACCGAGCATGGTCACTAGGTGCAGCCCAAATGGTGCTACGGGTCCTAGAAGCGATATTTAGCTGACACGGTCATAATACTATACTATAAGTTGGGTATTCTTTCTGAACTGCGACTGAATGATGATAGAGGGCTGTAGAATGAAGTACGACATCATATATTTTTAAAAAGAAGATAATCTAGTCTTCTATTAGAATATCCATTTATGACATATTCCCATCTTTGTAAACTGCAGCAATCTCATCAATAGCCTTAGCAATTGTGGCAAAAGGCCTGTAAGACTTCTTCAGATCTGCAGCTATCTCCTGCACCTTCTGCGTATACTTGGGATTGCCCAATATCTCATTCACGGCCTCGGATACAGCTTCCTTTGTTGGGGTTGCAGTTCGCAAATTCACACCGATTCCGGCCCATCTATGATACCACGTTAGCTTGTCCGTTTTTAAACAACCGTCTAGAGTAATGAGCAAGGTTTGAGAGATGGAATGTTGTGCTTAGGATATCCAAGTCTTAACCAACTGAAGATCGTCGCCCTGCTCAGGGTATCTCGTAAAGTCAGACATGGAGTGTACTTACTCAGCGCGGCCAGCAACTTCTGGCTTATCCTCTGATGCACCCCCAATAACCATCGGTACACCCGCACTTATCGCCTTTTGGACACCTCCATAGCCTCCATTGGTGACGAAGACCGTTGCGTAAGGAAGAATCTCCTCAAAGGGAATAAAGTCCACGACACGACAATTGGCAGGAACAGTCTCAGACGGAATACTAGAGCCTCGAACTCCTAGTGCTGCGACAACTAGCACACTTGGGTCTTCTCGGAAGGATTCCATTGTGGGAAGGATCAGATCTTTGTAGTTTGTCTGGAAAGTGCCTTGACAGACAAACACAATACGCTTCTTCTCCGAGTTGACTGCAACGTCATCCCACCACTCTGGTCGATTGGCCCAGTTGCCGCTTTCGTTAGGGGGAAACGATCCCGCAAACACAATGTTTGAAGGGGCATCGCTACGAGGGTATTCCAACGCTGGGTGACACATCTGCACGAAACGGTCTGGAACTCTGACGGCGGCATCAAAGAAGAAATACGGCGTGGTGGATGCCCCGGTACTTTTCAGGGCATTTTGGAATGCTTCTTGTGGCTCCTTGAATAATGTCTCGAGGATCTGTTGATTCATTGCGATGTTTCGTTCGCGCCCGGCTGGGGTGCTGTCGGGTGGAAGCCCTGGACCGAATGGCGCCGTATCCGCGCTGGTTATAGGGAGTGGCACTATGCCGATAGATATCAATCCAGCCGGAACCAAGCCTGAGGCACCAAGCTTGACACACAGCGCACCACCAAATGCTGCTTCGTTGAGCAAGACCACTGGCCGGCTAGCGTCCTTGGCCTTGAAGTCTCTCAGAGCGCTCTGAATGCTTTCATACTGTGCCGGGATTGGATTCAAGAAGTAATGAATCATATCGTAAATCAGTCCTTCGGGGCCTGACTTCTGGCTTTCTGTTTTGCCGGGGCCCATGGAATCGAAGTCTTCTTCCGTGAAGTCTGCTGCTCCTAGTAAAGGGACAAACTTTGCGCCAGTTGCCTCAACCATACTGCGACGAGCTGTGGGTGTAAGAAAGTATACATCGTATCCTTGAGAGACAAGGTTCTGCGCAATGGGAAGGACTGCTGATAGATGACTACCGACAAATGCGGACATGAGTACGAAGGGCTTCTTGGAGTGATCCATCTTGTCGACAGCCAGAGTATGAAAATGGAGTCAGAATTCTAATGAGCTTAACCTCTAAGCATAAGTCCCCTTAGAGAGTGAGGATACCCAATTCTTTATAGTTGTTAGATCTATTACATGCTGTGTTAGCCCCCATGGCCAAAGTGGTGGCATCGTAAACTGAGCGAATCAGGACTATCTTGTAGGCACATCCAAGCTGATCTATTGCTGCCTTTCGGAGCTGAACTGGCTGAGGATATACCACGGAGATATGAGAGTGGCCCAGAACTCATTTCACCACGTGTACGGTCTAGCGCGGATCAAAGTTGAATGCAAGTGCTTTTCTACTCCATAGATTGCATGCCCACCTCCAGGGGCGTTATTATCCTAGCATAAATCCTCTACGTTGATTGGCCAGATATTCGAGCCAGCCAATTAAAATCCATAATTCACGACTGGGGTTTTACGTTAGGGCTGTGGGGTTCCTCGACTTTTTGGTTAGCTTGCTTCCCGCAATTCTGCCTTATTCTCCACTTCGGACAACATCACATCTACTTATCTACTTTACACTTGAACCCCACTCTTCAATCATCAAGATTATAGTTATCGTATTGATGGGTCTTCACTCACATCCTCATCAAAGCCGAATCTCCTTTTGTTAACATGCATGTAATAGTATTTGACCGCAATAGTGGTGGTCCCATACGAAAACGGAGGGCAGGTCACCCGAAGTCACACACTGGGTGTATAACGTGCAGGTATGCCACACATATACCCATGCCCAGCTGCCATCAGCATGATAGCAAGAACATAAACCAAAACTTTTGGTGGCACTCCTAGTTCCATACTAAAGCACGCTACTGATTTGATTCGCCCGAACTACTCACTTGAACTGACAAACCGGCTTTAGGATAAGGAGAGTTAAATGCGACGAAGCCAAGCCAGAGTGCAACCGTTGTCAGAAATACTTTGGCTCTGCATCATCAACAAGATGTGATGGATATGTCTCACGCCCTGAACCACGGGGCCTAAGACCTCTTGCAGCGGCCGCTACTGCAAGGAGACCAAATGCATCGACGGGTACTGCCGTCCCCCTTGGACTTGCTCCTATCCGTTTTACCGACGGGAGGCAGGCACACTACTTTCGCCTATTCTGTGAAGAAACCGCTTTCGATTTGTCCAGCGGGTATACCGTATCCTTCTGGACGGGGATTGTTCTCCAAGCTTGCTACAAGGAGCCATGCCTACGCAAAGTTGTTATAGCTATTGCGGCTCTTACTAGAGTATTGAAAGGCGGCCTAACTTCCAATTCTGAATATCAAGACCCATATGGAGATTATTCCTATGCTGTGAAGCAGTATGGAACATCCCTCGGAGAGATAAGAGCAGCTACTTTAAATGGATCACGCAAGATCCGTACGACTCTTATTGCGTCCATCCTTGTCTACTGCTTCGAAACATTCCACGGAGGTGGGGAGTTAGCCCTCAGTTGGGCATACAATGCGGTAAATCTTATGAACAATTGGTGTACACGCATAGCAAAGGAGGACACATTGTTAATACAGTCGTCCGGACTAGTTTCTAAGCCGTCTTCGCCCAAGCCGTCTGTTGTAGAAGATGACCTTGTCGATATAGTAAAGGGGCTAGATTCCTACATCAGCTGGACCGATCCTGGATACTCGGAAAACCCCGAAGTGGTTGATCGGATGCGTTTGGAGAACCACGATCCATATGTCACGATGACGTTTGATAGTCTCGACCACGCACGGAACGTACTGGGTGATATTTGCAGGCGCTCGAGCTATTACCTTGGGCATGCGGATAAATCGCTACTTCTTTCACAGCGGGACGGCCTGTTAGCGGAGCTTCTAAATTGGGAGATGGCTTATGCTCCTATACTCGAGGCCGCCAGCAAAAACCAACACACCTTCGTTCCCGCCAATGTCCTTCAGATCCATGCGCTTTGCGGTATTCGCGGCCTCAGAGAGTATGAGTCTCGAGGAGAGAAGATCCTTCCTGAACTCTCGACGATTCTCGATCGATGTAGAAGTACTGTCCTCTACCCCCACTTCAAGACCGTCTTTGTCTTCGATATGGGCATTATTCCACCGCTGTTTCTGCTTGCGACAAGGTGTCACGACGTGCGGATCTGCGAAGAGGCTTTGCAGCTTCTCAAGAGGATTATCCCGAGGAGAGAAGGTGTCTGGGATGCTGCCACCTGTTTGAAGATTGGACAACAGCACTTGATGAACTTAAGAGGTAACCGTTCTTTAGAGACTGATAGACTAACGCTCGAGAAGAAAGAAGAAGATACCCACCCTGATATGTGGCAGAAGTTTCAATTGCTAGCTTTAGACTAGAGAGACTATATACGTAGATAAGAAGGTAGTACCGGTTCAGGAAAATGCCTAATTTGTCTTTGGGCTGTTCCCGATACCATGCATTACGAAACTTTTATCACGTGATTAGATGTCTCTAGTACAGTCCTAACAATACTTCAATATCAGGGCTTATGGCGGTTGAGAGTAATGTCTTGGATTTGAGGCTGTTATCTTGGGGTTGAGATCATTATCTTGCATGGGCTAAGGCAAGCATCATCTCTCCGCATCGATAGCTGAGCCAAGATAACACTATGAGAATGGGGTATCTCATTTTAGATTACTATACTTGCCTCCTAAACTATCGATTTCCCATTGTATTGGTATCATTCCTTGCAAATTTTCGGCTTGGTTTAGCAATCTTTTAGAAAATCACCACTACGCTGCTACTGGTTGTCTGTGCGCTAACTTAGAAATTGAGATGATCGACTCCTTTGCCATTCATCCTCGTCCCTCTTCGGCAGCAGATTATGAAGTATGATGCTGTCACTCCTACCTACAAGCCATTCTATATCCGATGACAAATTGCCTATCATCGAAGATTATGTCCAACCCAGCGTCCAGAAAATCGAAGCCGTGACCCTACCCTTACCAAAGATGCCCGGATGTATGTGGCATGGTCTCTGAACATCAGCTAAACCTCTGGATGGTTCTGTTATAGCCCCTGACTATTATCACTGGTAAAGCTTTGGAAGAACTACGGCAAAATAGTTCGCCGAGTGTTTAGACTAATGGCTCTAGACATAATAAAAAGTAATAACTACCATTATGAAATTCCCGTAAAGTCATTAACCCATAGCTAAGGCGACAGCCAGCTGACCCCGCAATTTTTGTGAGTTATCCAGAAGAAATATTCCAGCAAAACCCAACCACTTATTCGGTTGCCAAATGACAATTAATGACCCGTCATAACGCGGCCAATATCCTAACCGGATTACTAGCATTGCCATTGAAAGCTAAAGTCCGCGTATCCAGCTAATATCATTTCCTCTTTGCTTTTATAGTGGCACCCTTCATTTTTGAAATAGTCTTTTAAGCCGTTGAAAAACTCGCACCCGTTTCTTTATTTTCTTTGGACTCTTCAACCCCAGATCACCAAGCCTTTTGTTAACGACAGGCTGCTGTGCGTCTGATGACAACTCTTCCACCTCTGGTGCTAGCTCTCCTATCTCTGGATCTCTGGACATTTCTTGAACAGATACATCAGCTGGGTTCTCAGATCTAGTAGAGCCGTCCCGGCTTGGAACTCTCAATGATGAGGATGTCGTCCTTGCACCAGAGTCTAACACTGCCGGAATATCTCTTAAGTGTAGCGATGAAAGGTTAGTCCCACTTTCTAAATCTTCAGAAATTATGTTGCTATTTTGATAGCTCTCAGGGCTCTCAGAGCTCCCAATATGAGATTCTACAGGCAATCCCTGCCTTGTATTCTGAATTGCTTCATTCCCAGCCGACTCTGGCAGATCCAGCTTGCCTTTGCCAAAAATGACAGCTCCATTTTCGTATCTGAAGAGGTCCTCAATTTTCAAATTTAACGGTAATTTCCGGATCTTTGGTTGATTAGCTAGAAGTCGTGTACATAAACGCTTTTTGTGTGAGTTTTCGCAAGGACAATTTTCGAAAAGCTGCTCTGGTGCATGCAACAACATCCGTTTGGCAATTAACTGGAGCTCATGCGGAAATCTAGTAAATATCGCTTGTAAGACTGATATTGGAGCGACAAGGAGGTCATGGTTTTCAGGAACTGTCTCCCATTGTCTGCAAAGAGTATTAGATCCCTCCATTCGCTCAATAAGGTCACCAAATCCTTCTCCAAAGAGGGTAAGAGCTTCGATATTTCTGGTAAAGTTCATCCAGCCACTGCCAGAATCTTTCAATTGCAGCACTTTCAATCGACAAGCCGGTGCGGCCTTCACAACATCCATGAATTCGTAGCCCTCTAGCTTCCCTCCTTTTAAAACTGGGACCTTGATTTCTTCAGATCTGCGTATCGACCTTTGAGTATCTAACATGTGCTCCAAAATGTAGTACACTGCCATGGTGGCATCCTGAAAGCACCATATTTTCGATTTCACCTCCTTTCGAGATCTGGCTTCTTCCTGACGCTCTTGGCCTGTTTCCCATGGATCCAGCGTATCTGTTGAGGAATATTCGTTATGTCTAGATATTTCGAGGTCCTTATTAGATTCTTTGATGAGAGCCTCCAGTGGTGCCTCGGGTCCTGAATCCGATTTTGCATGTTCAAACTTATTATCAAAATTGAGCTTAGGGTAATACGCGGTCAACTCATAACAAGTGATGTGGAGCAAAACCCTTGCAGCATCAAGAAGGTAGCCACGTCGGGCTCTTGTATCGAATAAGACTACGCACATATCTTTAGACGCACCCATCATAATCCTGTCATACGGTTTCGGATCTCGCAACTTAGGTGGAGAGCAATAGGTACCCCTTTTAAGGTTGATACCGACATTGACTATTTTCCCAGCCGTAACTGAAAACCCTGTAACAACCATCCCAGGATGGGATTCATCAAGATTAGCAGGACGGATATTTTTGTAAAGGCCTTTACTAGTTCCTATAAAAAAGTTAATTCAAAATTTTTGAATTCTTGCTTCAGCCACCTACCCGTTTGGATTTCAACAATTGAAGACCAACCTACAAAGTTACGAACAGATTCCAGGTGATAGTAATCAAGCACTTTCGAAGAAACGCAGTCTATGCCGAGCTCTTCTCCCTTTAGATACGACATCCTACTCTCATCCTGGCTGATGAGAAAGTGCCAGACTACAGAATTACCAAAACTCTGTACTGGAACGAACATTGCAATATGTCCTTTGAGTACGAGGTGACCATTGAAGATTGTTGCACGATATGCTTGTCCCAATTGAGCCATGTAATCGAGCGAGATTTCCAGGCCTTTCTCATCCTTCCTCTTAGGAATTGGATACCCCTTGGCAATAACGGGATTGTTGAATAAAGAGTGCCAGCAAGCCCCATTTGGTGTGTTTTTCGTATAGGGTTCCTTGAGAGGAATAACATCGAAGGAAATCTTGAACGTTAATGCGGTGGTCGTTAACTTCTCAATCCTTGGAATGGAGTATGCTATCACACCCTCTTTCTCAGATGTACGCAGAATAGTGCCAAGCCAACTTAGACATTCCCCAACCTCAGATACAGACGGTATCGAACCAGAAGCATTCGCTATTATTCCTGAGTTAGAAATAATAATATCAAGCTTAGTATTATCAGAAAAATATTCTAGTACAAGTCAGCACTGAATTTGAGGAGGGTGATTTGGTGGATCATTCTTACGTGTCTGCTCTTTCAAATCCATTTCAACCATATTCTCCAAAAGTTGAAGAAGCTCTTCTCCAGAGTAAGGCCAAGTCTGGGAAACGTAGTCACGACAGGTAGCTAATTGCGCATCTACTTCAGACCCGACTAACACCAAAACTTCCCCAAGCTTTATAGAAAGTTCTGCAGAGTATTGATGGTTCAAGAATATACCAAGACAGCAATCGATCTCAAATGTGGCTTTGTAGATTTGCTGAGTGTATCCTAGCTTTTCTCTACTACCTTCTAGACCCACACGGATTGCATTCCTGAGGCCGTTAAGTTCATCCCCTATGTCGAGGACTAATACCGACCATATTTTCTCCAGCAGCCACTTATACACCGGGCTGTCGGTAAGGAAGCTTTTCATTTCACTAACCTGGGACGCCAAAGAATCCTCGACGTCGAACGGCGAAGTTTGAACGACCTCAGGAAGAGTTGAGTCTGTGCTGGAAAGCCACTCATTTGTCTTCTTCCTGAAATCAGGTATTTCGAGGTCACCCTGCCTTGTAGGAGGGCTAGATTGCCATTCATCGCTGTCATCAGATTCATGGTCTTTGTCATTTTCATCGTCCAACCCTTTTTCGAAAGCGCTAGGATCGTGATTTTTGAACTCGTTGTTGAGAGAGCTCGCAATTTTACTTGAAGCAAAACTAGTTAGTATTTATAGAAATAAGAGCTTAGACACCAAAGTGTATGTACGTACTTTCTGGAGCGACGAATCAATACGACAGAGTTCATTTGGTTTCCTAGCTTTGCAGTTTGTTCCAATTTCATTGCAAAGTCTTTCAGTCGTTCAGATAGAAGGCGGCTACGCGTTGTGTTAATATGAAGCAGCCCATCTAACTTAGGCCTGAGATCTGTCAAAAGTTCGTTGGTGATATCTGAGATAAGTTGGTTGATGACATCCGGTTCATGTTGACCAGAATTATCATAGCCAACCGAGTTAACGGTACCGTCGTTTGAGATATTGTCGTCAATCTCGTTGTCTTCCTCTTGAATTTCTTCTTCTCTACTCCGCTTTTCTGTAGCTGTATTCCTAGAGTAATACCCAGAGTCTTGGATAGTCGTTACCGACCTTCCAGATACGTTTTCTTTGGTGGAACTGACTGTATTGGGTATTTGGCCTTCAAGTGTTTTGGCAAGTTCCCATCGTCCCTGCTTATGATATATGGAGATTAAAGCTTCTCTGGCAGTAATGATTATTGGATATTGCTGATCTAGACTCCGCGAAGCCAATTTGATGACTTGATTTAGAAGCTCCTCCGCTGGCTCCAATCGGTCTTGGTCTTTATATAGTGTAGCAACATTCAACTTGCTAGCCAGAGTTTTGGAATGATCTTCGCCCATTACTGTCTTATTGATCTCAACGATTTGTGAATAAAGTTCTTCCGTGTCCTTCCAGCGACCTTGCTGCCGAAGAATAGATGCCAAACTGTTCATACTATCGAGGATATCTGCAGTCTCAGCACTCACCATAGCCTTTCCTACCTCTATATCTTTTGTATCCAGGATTTCGGCTTTGTCCCATTGCTTGTGGATAAGGACTAGGCTGTTTGCAGTACTAAGCGTAGAGGGGTGCTCTCGACCTAGCACCTCCTCTCTTAACCGTAGTGTCCGACGATGTATCTGTTCTGCCTCTGGATACTTCCCCTGGTTTTGAAGCACTATAGCAAGGCTGCTTAAACTCTCCAGTGTCGAGGGATGCTTTTCGCCTAGCACCTCCTCCCTTAATCGTAGTGCCTGACGATGTATCTGTTCTGCCTCTGGGTTATTCCCCTGCCTTTGAAGCATATTAGCAAGGTTGCTTAAACTCTCGATTGTAGAAGGATGGGTTCGGCCTAGTGTCTCTTCCATTAATAGAGCCTGACGGTGTATCTTTTCTGCTTCAGGGTACTTCTGCAGCCCTTCAAGCACGGAAGTCGTTTTCTAGTATTCATTAGCTACGGGGCAAATTTTAGGCTTATAGCATTAGAGCACCGAGGAGTAATATACCTGTTGCTCACTCCTTTCTTTTTTAAATATCTGAAGGATTTGTTTCCCCAGACTGTCCTTTGGTTTGCCGGGCCTGACGATTTTAAGATCATCTAAGTTTGGCGCTATCAGCAAGTAATTCTCATGGCCTTGGACTTTTTCAATATTGGCTAGAATTTGCCTTAGCTGATCACGAAGCATGCTTGATGTCGCCCGAACACGCTGGTGTGTACCAATCCTCTTATATCGCATCATATACTGGCTAGTATTCAAAAAGGGTGGATTCACATGATTTGGCGGCAGGTCAACTACTAACAGCTTGTTCTTAACGAGACGGAGTAGGTCGCGGATTGCCGACTCTTTCTTGCACTCCGGGTCGCTGTTGAGCATCCCATCTAGCCAGAGTGTTACTTCGGCATTAATAACAAACTCTTTTTCACTATTATTTGTCTGTTTGACGGAAAAGTACGATGCTTCGCCGCGTGTGCTTTCTGAGGTTCGTACCCGGTGACTGAAGTCTTCCAGTCCTTGGTCTCCATATAATATCCAAACAACGAAGTCCAGGATTACACACCCCATCGACCAAATATCGTACAGCCGCGAGAGCGGCTGTGACTGTATATGTTCGGGCGCCATGTACTGCACGGTCCAGTAGTTGGTGCTTGTGATGCCGTTACGCTCGCGTGTGTACTGGACATGTTGCTTAGCGAGGCCCATATCAGCGATCTTGAGCAGGCCAAGTTCGGTGGTACCCTGGCCGTTGAGGAAACGAAGAATATTTGTAGGCTTTATATCCCCATGGCGGATCGACTCCCTGGCGTCGTGGGATTGAGATCCATCAGTCGAATTGATATTGTGTAACATGTGAAGCGCTTCAGCGAGCCCATACAACTGCCTGATGATATCGCGGACCATGTTAGCTTGCCGCCTGTGTGGCGACCGCTCGCGCCAGAAGTCGTGCAAGTCACCGCCATCAGCCCACGGGAACAAAAAAAAGAGCCGATGTTCCTGTTCCACAGCTGCTATACACTGGAGGATATGTGGCGTATTCAGTTTCTTGATTGCCTTTAGTGCCTTGGCCTCTTTCTCCCAGGCGGCTTTGGCACCCTTAGCTTCGTTACTGTTTTTAAGAGATATACTTTTAATAGCGACCTTGTAAGACAAATAGGTTAGCGTGCAAGCAGCCTCACAATACTAAGAATGGGGCCGGGTCGACGAATAAGCTTACCATATCGCTGGCACAGTCGTGTTTCCAATGGTCTTTATGAATTTCGACCCGCTGCACCCGGCTAAACCCGCCTCTCTTTGCGCTTTTCCAAACCACGGGAAGAATAGACTCTTTCGACAGAATATACATATACTGGTCCGGCTTGAATACCTCGGCCAAGTAACGCCACCGCTTAGAAGAAAAGTCTTCTCGGTGGGAGGGTTCCCAGTTGGACTGAAATGCGTTTTTGTAGCAGGTCTGCACATTCCTTTTCTCGCCAGAAAACCTAATGCTACTTAGCCTCGAGTCGTCGATACTTTCGGTGGTCGAGTTCGAGTCTCCTTCGAACCTATGCTCTTTGAATTGCCTCATAGCGTTACGAATACTCTCTGGATCCTGAAAGCATTGCACTGTGGTTGCGAAGAGCTTAGGGGCATCATTGTAAATCCAGTCGATGAGATCAGTGTCGATGAGATCAGTGTCGATGAGATCAGTGTCGATGAGATCAGTGTCGTTTTGTCCCTCCAATCCTAGTTCTTCTTTGATTACCTCCTTCGTGATAAGCTTCGAGAACAAACTCTGGGGGAGGAAACTCTCATATTTATCCTCGTAGACGGCCTTCACGAGATTTTCCGCAAGGACATTTCTCAAATCCTTGCCAGATTTGGAACGGACTGCCATTTAGTTGGTTGGCCAGAAGGATAGGTACTATGTAGAGAGCGCGTGAAGAAATTTTGTTGCGTAGCTAAAGTGGTAATACAATAAATTTCAAAAAGAAACTATCTGTTTGGATTGAACCTATTTAAGGAAAAGCCTCCAGGGTAGGAATACCGGCAGCGGCCTGACGGGGAGGCTTTTACCCCTCTGCTTGGCTAAGCATCTTTATTGGATGAAGATGTAGAAATCCTATTGTAGACCATCATACCAGCTTCCCTGGCTGTATTTTAGGCTGGCTCACGGCATATTATATAACAATTTCACCAACCGTAGAACAAGCTATCGTGTTATTACAGCTTGCAGAACGCCCAGCTGGTATGCGCTATTTGTGCTAGCCTATCCTTTGGCCTAATGCCTACCCACTATGCCATGCACAGTCCCCGCTGGAAACCAGGGGGGTCTGCTCCTGGCCTGTCCGGGCCTGGGACCCTATCCGCCACCCCCGCCCTCTCCAGGTTTTGGTGGGAGGAGTTCTAGTTTCGATCTCGATCTCCACCTTCGCGCAAATAGAAAGAGCTTTCATGTGAAAATTAGCCTGCTAAAGGGGTTATTCTATATTACATAGCTTGTTCATGTCGCTCCCTCCATCCGACAGGAGGATCTTCTAGGTTTTTCGAATTGAGTAGCCGTGGTAGCCACTGTAGCACTAGTTTACCGGCTCGGATTCGTAGTGGTATTGTTCTACGACCTTGCGTAAGTGGTTATTGTATATTGTAAGGTCAAGAAAACATTATAGTTATCATTGTATAATGAGCCTGGGCGGATAGAGATCGCATTACGTCAAAAGACGAGGTAGTACTTCGATAGGTCCTAACGTTCTAGAGCCGCTTGGTAGTGGCAAAATTAACTGTTTTGCTTCGAACCGAATGCAGCAGCCGCAGGGAAGTGAGAGATTGTTTCTGGTATAGGTCGTGCTATAACCGGTGGTGCAGATGCATTACTCATGCGTTCAGAATTTGCTTTGGTAGCGAAGCTCCTATCAATTTACTTTTTACCAAGGGTCTCGAGTAACGAGCAGATAAGAAGCTGAGTTAGTTGAACTTGAAAATTCTAACGAGGTAGATCCTGTTGGACTAGAGATCGAGGATGTTATATACTCGACTAACTGATTGGAAATGTCTTTTGTTATTATTATTCTTGTTGTTATTGTACTACCTTGGGACTTTAGTGATAGCCAAGATCTTCAAGGTCTATAGGATATAGAAATTGGGGGGCTCTTGATACGTGTTAAGACTGGTTATTAGTATCTTTTGTAACGGGAATATAATAATTTAGCGAAAAGAAATCTCTAGTAATTTCAATGACGGTTTGTACCCTGAGGGTTATATCTTGTACTCGTTGGTGGTTACTGTCAGCCCTATCAATGTGATCTGTTTCCTTCATCGAAGTTCATCGTGATGTGGCGGTGGCGGATGTATATTCAGAACCATAGCCTACCATGACGCGTACGGTTCATAGTCCTGGAAAAGCCTACTCCTGTGTAAGCCACGAATCTTGACAGGCCATTTCAGTAACAGAAATTAAATGTGCCACGCCTATATGCAGTAAACAGGACTAGCGCCATGAAGAATGAGGGATATATTATTTTACCCCAGTTGTGTGAAAGTGTACCAATAGTCATTGCGGATGGTAACATTTGTGACACTACGGTATTGATCTCATGTCCGAGTCAAATGAGGCGTCCGCGCTGGACGGCAAAATCGAGCACGCTGTTGCAACCAAATGAGCTTTAGCCGGGGCCAGCATATCTTTTAGAAGCAGTGTCAGCACCTCCAACATGATGCAGGGCTTGGCGCATACTGCATCCAGATAAAACTCTTCCTTTCCCTGCTGAATGTCACTCGCTTGCCCTCGTGTGTATAACAGAGAGGTCTAGACCTACGTGATATATGTAGGCGGCGGGTCACAGCTAGCGAAGCGGTCAAGTGGTCCGTTCTAGAGCTGTAGCCCCCTCAAACTTCCTCCAGAGCCTCGTATAATGATGGTAAGGCTGCGTCGATCCCTTCTCCCCTCCGCTGTGGCAGTGTAAGAAGGCGCAGGGTTAGACTGGATAAATCAGACTACACTGACCGCAAGTGTCCATAAGTAGTGGAGTAGTAGGTTATACTGTTAAACAGTATTCTTGTTAAAGATCTTGAGATATAAATCGGGTTGAGGGGTCGATAGATATACTATCAAAAGTACACCTCTCCATTAAAGGTATTGGTAGGTTTTAGTACCTTGCTTGGACACCATTGGACGTTGGTGTCTACCAAGGATAATTCCTGTTATCTTTTGTATCTACAGCCCCTGAAATGGATAGTCCAGCTAACTCAGGAGGTCGTGCATATTTGATGCTAAGATTTGAAGGCTACTATCTCCGTCTCGACTAATTTATCCCACCTTAAGCGGGTCGATATTTTCGAAGTAATTAAAATCATCTCAATACACAGACTATTTTTCAAAGAACCTCCCTCTCGCCCCATCCCCTCCGATACGAATTCTTATCCAGGACCTGAGACGGCTCTGCTTTGACAACCCCCGACTTCCAAGATCAGGTGATATGAAATTGTAAAGACATACCAGCTTGGAATTTATATCCTTGTAGTCTTTCTTTCCAGCACGAACCCTAATAATTATAAGGAGAAATTCAAGTCACTCTTCAGAGAATCTAGCAAGAGTCTCCGGCATTCTGAGTCACAATATTAACGGCAAGGCCACTATCGCCATATCCCTGGCACTCGCCTCCAGTACTGTAACATTGACGTTAGCTCAGTTATATTCGAATTATTTCTAATCGATGTAATCGTAACATAGTAAACATAACTTTACCAATGAGAGTTGTCAGAGATGTAACAGCTTCCTGTAATGTACCCAGCGCCCCATCCCGTCTCCCAGTGTGAGACATGTGTTTTCACAGATGTAGTTGTTATAGACACATATTCTTGCAATATTTAGGTACCAAGAGGTCCAGGATACAGCGGGATTATAGTCTGATCGACCATCTTGTTAGAGTTGTGAGATCATGGCATTCATATCGGCGTCGTTGTTAAGTGCGCCATTACCACAGTCATCACGCTTTGACAATGTTACACGACAATCTGCGTAGTATTGGAAAGTATTCAATAGACTAATATGATAGCACTTACAAGCCCATCAAGAGTGTTCACTCTACAATATGGCCACGGGCAATGATGTGGCAGGTGCATATGCACTGATCACGTAGAGAACCGCGCAGTTAATCTTGCGGTGTAAAGCGACTTGAACTTCTCTGAGAGGCACTTTGGATTGGAGGGCGATTTTGGAACTCAGCGTCATTTCCACCTGTTCCGGATTCAGCCCACCGCCTTTCAAGCCTGGCAGACTGGTTGGATATTGACAGCTGGGGGCTTCAGTTCCGCGCCGAACCTAGCATTCAAAGGGTCGAAATGCTGGTTCAGGCTGCAGGCTGGCTGTTTCACGACAGAACTGGGCGGCTAGATTGCCTTCGTGATAGGCCGATAAGACACAGCGAGATAACGCATTGTGTGTAGCAACCCAGCCATGCTCGCCATTCTAGGACGCATATAATTGGTGCACTGCAGATGTGCCGCCTTGGACACTGCTGTCCAGACTTGCGAAAGTGAGGCTTTCTCCGCCCACTCTCTCTCCGAAGAACATACCAGCAGGTCACCTCCTCGACAGCCTCATCAGAATGATTTTTGGAAATCAACTGGTGCATTGCAGACTTGCTACACCTGTTGACTGTTGCAGAGACACTGTGCTCAACTGTATCAACAAATCATAGTGTCGCTTCAAGGCGCTCCCGGTGCTCCGCAGTGTGAACTTCAGGTCAGATGCACAAACGCATCCGTTCTTACACATTTTTGTCCTCGCTGTAGCGCATTTTGTGCTCTCCGTCAAACACAATGAGTAGCTCTCCGGTGCATAATCTGCTATTACTACTACTTTCCCGCGAAAGCTGATTTTCTTTAGGGTGGTCGCCGAGACGACCTTCCAAGGCTCTATCCCGTGTACCCACCGAACAATTCGACCGAGAATACCAATTTGGAGTGAGTGCCAACTCGAAATCCCACCCTCGCTTCGCCAGTCTCCATACTAAAGGAAGACAGTATCGTTGCAGTTCACGGTCTCGAAACATGGTCTCCCAGAACGTGGGTCGGCCAAAAAGGATATGGGACGCCGAACGCAGGCAAAGAAGTCAACTGGCTATCAGATCCAGACATGCTGCATGAAAATATACCGTGTGCGAAGATCTGGGTCTACGACTACAACTCCAATTATAGTCGTGATGCATCGGAAACACGGCTGAAGGACGTCGGAGGCTTCTTTCTGAAATCTTTGATGGCTGAAGAGATTGGGAAAAGGCCTCTGGTCTTCATTGGGTCATGCTTTGGAGGCATTGTCATTGTCCAGGTACGATGGAGGTCCTGTGAATCACATCTCATTGGTGCTTAATCTTAAGCCAGCAGTAGGCGATTTCACAGATCGTCTTACTACTACTAGAGATCTTCAAGTTATACTGATTATACTATTTTAGGCCTTAGTAGAAGCATATCACGACAAAGAGAACACTTACTTGTCTTTCCTTCAATCGATACTTGGTGTTGTATTCTTAGGAACACCTTTGCGAATACATTGGACTAGGCCTGCGGAACGGGAAAACTTTGTGCATGGTATCCTCGGTGAGACAACATCATCTCAAACGATACTCAACGAGATAGAAAATCTTTCACCCACTCATGAATATCTTGTAGATGAGTTTGAAGATATGGCGCGGCATTTAAACTACGAAATACGATGCTTCTTTGAAACGATGAAAACAAAGGTCATTCGAAGCGTATTTCGAAGCGGGCCTCTATCTCACTTAAACATTCCTGGCTCTAATGATGGATTAGTTAGTTTTCAATTTGAAAATCAGTCGATAACATTACTGTTGCTAATAACATAGTTGTAGATCGTAACACGGAGTTCGGCTACCCTTCACGGATACCCTAAAATAGCTATGGATGCTCCTCATGTCATGATGAACAAGTTTACTGGCCCGGACGAATTGAGATTTAAGGTCTTAGTGCAGGAAATCAAAACTATTGCCGAAGTAACGCGTAGACATCAATTCGATGAGCAGGAAGCAAAAATACTTTCCAGTCTCTTTTCAGATTACGAAGCGGGAAAGGACACGAATCCAGACCAAGTACCTGGAACATGTCTCTGGTTCACAGACCACCCTAATTTTATTAGCTGGCGAGATGAGACCTCAGAAACCGAGGCGAAGCTTCTCTGGGTAACTGCTGACCCAGGTTGCGGAAAGTCTGTCTTGGCTAAGACTTTGATTGATAAGTCTCTACTGAGCACCGAAATTATACACCTAACTACATGTTACTTCTTCTTCAAAAAGGAAGATGCTAGTCGAAACCGAGGGATCCACGCACTGCGTTCTATCCTGCATCAGTTATTTATGCAAAGGCCTGAGCTCATTGAATTTGCTAAGTCCGACTATAAGACGAAAGGAGAGACTCTATTTAGCAGCTTGACTTCATTATGGGGAATCCTGCAAAGTTGCGCTACGAGTCTAAAAATTGGTAAAATTATATGTGTTATCGATGCCCTTGACGAATGCTTGGAGTCAGACCGATATTTACTAATAAAACTTCTGCGTGAGCTTGACGCACCTCAAAGGCGAACAAAAAAGAGTCTGAAGGTCGTGGTAACGTGTAGACCGTACCATGATATAGTTGGGGCTTTCAACGACTCGAACTACGGAAATCGTTCCATCCGCTTAAGAGGCGAAAAGGAGACAGAAAAGATAAGGGAAGACATTGACACGGTAATTGAGCACGAGATCCCACGTATCGCAAGTTGTCAAAATTTTCAATTGGACCTCGAAGCACAGGATTCTCTTATCAAGCATCTGAAGGATATGAAGCATCACAGTTACCTGTGGTTACCTCTAATCTTGGACGAGCTGTGGAAAATGCCAGAATACTCGACGCCTGAGCTTCGCGACCTTCTCAGATGTATACCGGTTGACACCGTATCAGTGACCTCTGTCGATGACGATTACAGTCAAACTATCCCTGATGCTGAATCGGACACCGTGTCCGCAGAGTTATCAAGTACTTCTTCATCCGAAGAATCTAGGACTACAGCTTCTTCTTTCTCAACAGCAATTGTTCCAATCAATAAGGAAGACTCGGAACGTAGTTTTCCATCGACTTTTTATGAATACACCATACCAGCAATACAGGATTCTCTAGACCAAGATTCCGATATTCAATCTGTCCTTTCCATAAACGAGGATATCTCCTCCATGGCTGGGTCTGACTCAAATTTGGGGGCGTTCCACGAAGCTGCTGCGAATTATCTCGTTAAAAATTTCACCGATGATGGGGAAATACTAGCTCTATATCAGGAAGCAATGCAAAAGCTAGACGAAGCGAGATTTGTTCGGAACCACCGACGTTTGTTAAAGGTTTATTTTTTGGACCTGCAATCTGAAGAACAATCTCCTTCCCAAAATTTAGCTATTAGGTTCTTGCGGCGAAGAAGTGAAAGAACTCTTATATCGACCAAGATCCGCCGCATCTTGATGCCATCAGATAACACCGTCAGGGAGAAGATCAACGTTCTACTGGACAAAGAAAAAGACACGTTGCTTCTGCTAAACCGCCACTTGGAGCAGGCAGATTCTACAGTTTGTAGTCCGGGAAATATCGAGGCCTCTAGCATTCAGGGCGTGGAATCGGACAATCTTGATACGGCCAGCGAGACAACTGAAGATAGCGACGACGAGATAGGCAATGACAACCATGAAGGCGTGGATGAAGCGGACGACTTTGTAAAATTGAAGTCTGCAGCCGACTTCCTAATCACTGGACGGCCATTCGACTGCTACAAGGCGAACCTTCGCAAATTTCTAAACCCTGGTTCCAAGTTAGACAGTGTGGAGTTGCCAGGTGCCATCTCTTTCCACAGCGTTGAAAAGCTTCAACGTGGTATTGCAAGTCTAGTCGTAGTTATATTACTGTTAGTCGTCATGCTTGATGCTACACGTATACGCCTTTGGTACTACCTCTGGAACTCAAATTCATTCCTATATGGCAACGTAGCGGGACCTCCAAATGCCATCTTTGGAACACAGCAAGAAGATATACCTTCTAGTGGCTGTAATGAGAACATTTCATCCACCTATAGCATTTTCCGCTTTATAAAATTCTCCGTATATGCATTTTGTAATATACGGTTAATATTCCTATCTTCCGAATTGCCACCACATACTACTAGGATCCGATGGACTTGCAATTGCGGTCACCAATCTTACGACGATTTCATCTCGGAACGCAGAGTTGTCGAGACTATTGCAAATAGATTATTCCGAAGTGGTATCAAGGTACAAATTGTCTCCCGGCGTCAAAGCGGGATAGTTACATTATCGTTGCTATTGAGGAATATATGCTGTAAAAGACGTCCTGGAGCGTATCGAAAACCAAGTCAACCAAGTCAATATGTATCAGGGGATCTGCAAGCTATTTGGGGTCCAGGTGCTATTGAACATAACGTCAGACAAGAATTACTTGACAACCGTCAGGATAATGCTGATACGGAACTTCAATCACTTAGTAGAGAGCCAGCTCAAGAACGCCAGCGAAGGGGTCAGGATGACGTTAGATATCTACACCTATGCTTGAATATGGGATTTAACCCCCCTTGTATGCAACATTTTACAATAGATCTCAAAAGTCCGCTGACTGAAATCGTCAATTGCGATCAGCAGCTGTTTAGGGAGATAAAGAAAAGGCATCTCGAAGCGCGCAGGAGGAGAATATCGGTTTTCATTAAATTGGAAGGTATTTATTTCGTTGAAGTAAGACGCCACCGCAAGACATTACATCTATATGCTAACAGAACCCAGTATCGACTTTTCCCCAGAACCCTAGTGGGTGGTCTGAAGGAGAATAAGGTTCCAACTGATAAATCGGAATATGACTTCAAGGAAATACGGGATCTGAAAGACGGCGATTCGCCTATTCCACCCAATCTGATGCTGCATTTCTACAATGAACCCGAAAACATGATTGATGACAAATTGTGTCTAGATGCATTTCCTAAGAGAAAACTAGAACCATTGTACTGGAGGAGGGGCCACTCAAACGTAGGATACGGGATATATCTGAAAGAAGAGCTGAATGAGATGCTCTTTGCTCTTATTCGATGTTCTATAGCATGTTCTGTTGGTCTTGTTGGATGGGTCGTTTTCCTTGTCCGTCATGATCTTGAAAAGAACTATCCTTGGGCGGCTGTTTTATGGATTTCGGGAATTGGGGTCTTCGCCACGGAGGTGCTAAAAGAGTGGCTGAAGGCCCGATTTGAATCTGTTACAAAGACAAAATCAAACACGGAGTGAAATGGTTGTGCTAAATATTATTCGAGATCCCACGTATCGCAAGCGTTAGCACTACAGCTATATGACACCGAGTCATAGCCTTGTATGATACGGGGTTCGATATACTGGAATTTTAACCATAGAAGTTATAGATTACGGAATATTGACAGGTTTAGCCGTAATTCAATGCTTAAATTCCGAGGCCCTGTTACGCAACTCCTCATGGCGCCTGGCATCTAGGTGAACGCGGCTAATGGATTCGGCTGAAATATGTGACCGAGGCAGCAGCTGATCGGTACAAGAGGATAGTCCAGCAGCTGCTCACTGCGCCTGATATTAATATAAACAAGTTTAATTAGCAACGCGAGACGCCGCTGCCCCGGGCCGCAGTTGGGGACCACGAGAAAATCCTGAAGCTATTACGTCAAAATGGTGCAGTTTGATATCAAAATAACTACAACCAACCAATCTCGCTTAACTTTCATACACTTTCTACCAAATCTGTACCTTAGAGTGACTTGATACCCTATGGGTTCCATTGATCTCGATTGGTTTTCACCATTTATAATAAAGTGTTTTACGAACCATTCTGATGATTTTAAAAGTAGGCGGACTATTCATTTGACTAATATATGAAAGGGGGGTTTCAAAATTCGTACAACCGTACACGCAAAAGAATGTGAGCTAGAACAATCACACCAAGATAAATTCTTTTGTAAATAATATGAAACTTCTATCAAATAGATTCTCTTTACTTTTTTTGACACATAGTTGTTGAGTTTCTAGTTGTTGGATTATGCTATGAATAAGGTACTCGTGTCAGTTACACGAATTCTGAAAGCCCTCTTTCATACGTTATAAGCAGATATATAAGCAAAGGAGCTACTTCATAGTCCTATGAAGTCGCCTACCTTAATTCCAATAACTGTTTTAAGTTGAACCCCTTTTGAAGTACTCTCTTAGCTGTGTTAGGATCCATGGTATACCTTCCATCCGTGTGATCCCCTCTTTAAATGATCTTTACTACTTAATGATAATGATGATATATTGAAGAAGTACTGTTCTCTGCACTAACCATTATTCTATACACAATACACGATCCTATCCCAGATAATATCCTCCCCTCCTAGAAAGCTTTCTATAGTCGCCCAATATCAAAGTGTCTCTAAAGGTTGTATTGAGGAAATGGATATGTGACAATAAATGGGTCAAGGTAGTTCCAAGCCATGTCTATGCTACTTTCAAAGTTCTGTTTCTCAAAACTCAGATACCTTGACAATGTCCTTGTTGATGATGGCCACAAAAGATTATCGGTATTAGTAGGAGGCGGGTCACGCGGGCGAGGTGCCATATATGATCACCAACCTCAAGCCCCCATCAACTTCTTTGATACATTGGGATTTTCTATTTCATTAAGCTCTACTTAAGTAAAAATCTTTCCCAACTCTGCTGAGCCTGCCGCCTATGAATATGTTTCTTATTTCTCAACATAGGGGTCAAAGTCACCGCCTCCCCGTACATGGTTCCATGTATGTAGCAGTCTCCCACTAGATGAAAGCCTTCCTCAACAGTAGGTAGTACAACAGGTACGCTACAGCCACGAATAATAGCTACCGTATCGCCTATGAGTGTCGTATCGGGTACCAACCCGATATATTCATTGCCAGTAGTGGCAAATCGACGAGTGGCGATCCAAGGGGCCATTACTCTCAAGAAAGGAATTGAATAATTGTAGATGGAAGTAGTCCGGGGTACGTCATCGTTACTATTGACTTGAAGTGGTAGGCTAAACTCGGCGATATGACGGAAATCAAGATATGACTGCTTGAAAGCCGATGGGGCAGGCTGGACATCGTTCGAAGTATCAATAATGAGCGTTCTCCATAAAGCTTCTTCAGTTGACCCAGTGGCAATATCAGGCGAACATCTCTCTGCTAGCTTATCAAATTGCTTTAGCCAGTTTGAAATATCTCCGCCACTATTTGAACCGCCTGGGTATACTTCAGTCATTCGCTTTATAATATCGAAGCGAATTCCTGTCAAGCATAAACTGTCGTCATCGTTGAATATTGGCTGACCATGACTCTGAGAGGCGTCAAAGGTCTTTTGGTTGCATCTGGCTTTCTCAATCACGCATTTTGACTGCGTACGTGGTCTGTACCCATGCATGGACGGTTCATTTTCAGGGTACCAGACTCTCCGACCGATAGGACAGCCTTTGATTGGCACGCTCCAGTCAGGTACCCACGAAGGAAGGCTTATAGATAAGTTGTTGCCTCGAATTTGTGACAACACGCTATCGAAGCCACTAGATAGTATCATTGCCTTGGCAGCATATATGTATGTTCTCCTGACTGACTGCCCATAGTCAATGAGAAAAGGTTCAACTGGTTCCTCAGTTAAATGACTTCTGGGGCTTTCGTCGAAACTCTGAATAGTAGGACTCTGGCCTTTGAAATCCGTTGCCAAGTTGAGCAGTGCGAATATCTTATCGCGGGCATCGGTAGCCTGAGCGGATCTGGCCAGTGAAGCCAAAGCAAGAAGATCGAACTTTCCATGCTCAAAAACCTCGAAAAGCTGTAGTTGCTGGAGGTTGCTTGAGACTTGGTTTTGATTTTTCGCTAGGGCATTCAAAAGCCCCCTCTGGGCGAGGGTCATAATGCCGTGCATGAAGTGGCTCCATATTCGTCCTTTCTTCCCACAATATACCATCGCTCGATTTTTCCCTGCCAGAACCTCCTGGATTATCCACACTCGGGAGAACCATGGGCGGCAAAGCAGCTCAGCAAGTCCATCAAGGCCTTCTTCAGAACAAGTAGAAAGAAGATTCGCGTCAAAATCTGTCCTTTCATAGAGATCCGAAACTTGGCATCTGAGGTGATCGATTAGACGGAATCCCTCATCGCTTGATTCACTCCCAGCACCCAACCAAATAATGAGGCTCGTAGCTTGCTGATAGATGAGTTGCATCAACTTGACTTGCTCGCCTCGTTCTTTCAGATCCTGTTGATTGATACATATTGCATCAATCCAAATTCTGCGAACACCTCTATGCCTCAAATAAAGTAATGCTTCATAAAGATTCATCGTAACGTTCAGAACTTGGCCGTTGCAAATTATCGGTGCTGTAGGCTTTGGTGGGCCCCAAGTGTATGAAAGAGCTTGATATCCATGTTCTGGTAACCGCATTATAGAATCGCTCATATCCTCCAAAGATACATGAGAGAGCGTGAAATTGATGTTACTAAATAAGTAGCCATTGTGCAAATCGATTACGCGGATTTCTCCCTTCTGCAAAGGTTGGTAGACAAGAGGCTCGTGCCAATAGAGAAAACTTCCTAGATACTCTTAGTTATACTGCAAACCTCCTGTTTTCATAACTCCGAAAAAATAATTATAGAAAAATGTATAGACTTCAACTCACGTCTAAGATATATTACAAATGAGGTTTGCATGAAATTTAGGAGAGCAGTATGAAAATAAATAAATGGCCATGTCCACGTCAATCGTGTCAAGACCCCTAGCGAAGACTATAGATTGTTAACACCACGATAGAAACTTACTTTGACTCTCCTATCTTACAACGTCAAAAATCCCAGCCTCCAGGAATTGATTAGATATTCCGTTGCCATAGCCAGGAAGCACCGGCATGTTGTGAAAGGTATAGACACATAAGGATCAGACATCATACAGAGATACAGCCGTTGTTTAATATTACAAAGGAAATTAATACGAGTGCCCCTGGTTTCACATACGTTTTGACTGTACCTTTCAACATTTGTTTATGTTCGGATACAAGATGCCGTTCTATATGCTAGCAACTCTGAAATTATGTCCAATAATATCGTTTGTCGTTATCGAAGCGTTTGAAAACCAGGCTACGGGTGTGAGATAAATAATCTCGCGCAGGGATTAATCAGAGCCTTAATCTTGCACCCTGGCCGTTCTCGGTTCATCATATAATAGAGATGCTTCAAAAAGTCCACACTCGACGACTACTTACATTCCGTGGTGCAAGCCTTACACGCCAGCCTACTGGAATTCTAAATAGTATTTAACAACCATGCGGTCCTTCCCGGCTACCCGCTTAGCATGATACACATTTGGGACAAAACAATAGAGGCACGGGATAATTATTTGGATTACTTCATCTATAACGAGGTTTGATTGAAACAACGCAGCTGTGAGAAGTGTGCGCAGATGTTCGAGACACGACTGCTAATGTATCTTGCACATGAATTCCTTACAGATGATTACCGAATTGGTATATACCTTACCAAGAATCGTGACCTTCATGGGGTTTCCCTTCAAGCATTCCAAACCTTGCTCGACGAATTGAGGGAGCTCCTAGTACCTTGATCAGTGGAAACCCTAAATGTCTTCTGAGAATATAAGCAATTAGCTCCGGCATGGGCTTTGTGTTTTGAATATTTGGTCTTTCATGAACCTAGACAACTCGGTGGGGTTCAATTAGTTTGCTTCTTGGAGAATCACTGTACAATTCAGAGAAATTTGGAAGGTTAGGATGTGGAGAATATGGATATGAAAGCGAGGTCAAAACAATTATACTTGTTTGAAATCCCATTGACGTGACGTATACCACTCATGCCGTACTAATAATATCACCAAACAGTTCGATAACCACTGGACGTGTAAGTATTAGTGCTGATGTACGTAAGGTATCCTATACCCTCAGATCTTGCTATCATATTCAGTAGGAAATATAATATTTCGATTCCAGCACTTCCACAGCTACAAGAATTCTGATGCTTAGATTAGAAAGATTGATTAAAGCCCATCTAACATATGGTAGCAAGAAGTAAGATGAAGATATTGTCGTAGTCTTCTTTTCGGAGCTTGTACGGCGGATTATTTTACATGCGCATCTTGCATAGGCAGTCTTCCTGCTTCTGCATCGCATCTATCGCGTGTAAAAAGCGAGGGTTGTCGTGAAGGGCCATTTACACAAGCATCATAGATAGGGAATTTGTATAGCTTATATGAGATAATTGATATAGAACATTATTCATAACTATGTAGATAGTCGACTTCTGATATATACTAAGCATTCTAATTAATTCTCTACTGAAACCTCTACTCTACTATACAATCTCTAACCATGTTAAACTATCGATATTACCAGCACTGCTCCTTAAAGCTTTTCAAATGCCTCAACCACGGCTCGTGCAGTTGATGCTGCACTTTGGGGGTTCTGACCCGTAATAAGGCGGCCATCAACTACATGAAAGTCATCCCAGACACCAGCGCCTCGTTCATCTAGAAAATGAGTCAGTATTTGAGAGCCCATTAATAGGTAGTTAGGTAAGCTTACAAATGGCTCCCAGCCGAGCAGCCAACTCCTCGACCATTTCGGAATTCCAGCTTTTGAGCTCGTCGTAGATCCCCATGCTATGTTCCGCCTCGGTAGTAAATCCGGTAATCTTCTTGCCCTTGATCAGCGGCTCGTTTGTAGCGGGGTCGATAATGTTGGCAAAGATCGCTGGTCCGTGGCAGACAGAGGAGACAATACCACCATTGGCCCAGACCTGGGCTGCGATCTTCTGAAGGGCCGTGGCAGTTGGGTAGTCGATAAGCGAAGCATGGCCCGCTGAGGCGTAGAAGACACCGTACTTGGAACCGTCGAGATCGGCTGCCTTGGACATGTGGTCTAGTTTCTGACGGAAGTCGCTGGTGGTGTTATTCCAGATTGCGAGGTCGTTGCCGTTCAAGAAGTCTGGTTGCTGAGAGAGCCAGTCCGCTGTGTAGGTACCGGTTTCTGAGGCGAGGTCAACCTCAAAGCCAGCTGCTGTGAGCACATTGTATGGGTGCAGTGCTTCGGAGATGAAGAGGCCGGTGGTCTCTTTGCCTTGGAAAAGCGAGGCTTGAGCAGAAGTGATACTGATGAGTGCACGGCGAGGAGGAGACATTTTAAAGTTCAGTAGATTGTAGTTTTGGTTGAAAGTTGAATGATGATTGATGGATGGAGTGATGGATGGAGCGTTGGATTGGAGCGTTGGAATGTTTGGAATGTTGGTTGTTGATGGGAAAGACTGTACCACAAGAGATTAAGGTTATATATATACATAAAGAGATCCGGCCTGGCTCTGAGGAAGTACCTGCGTCATCACCAGTTCTCCGGAGTTTTGTCCGTGTCGCCATGCGTAGGTGAGAACGTGGATGGGAGGATGGAGTAGCGTTGATTGGTGAACGTCCACTCGACACTGGATGTGTCAGCCAGACCTCAGACTCCGAGAACAAGGTGCAATCGATAAGGAGGTTCTCCCATTGGCTGCTGGGGATCACGACAAAGGAGCAGCTCCTATTGGCTCGCTTCCAGTGCACAGTCCAGCTGCACAGCGGCCGAACCATGGACCATGAGCCAATAGGGGCATCTCCTGGCATTTAGCTTACTGTCTTATCTGCAGCCCCGACCGTTCAGCTTTGCGCAAGCTTGGAACGGCCCGAAGCTGTGACCGACCGTAACGATGCTATGTTGCGTTTTCCACTTTCGCAATGTTTGATCTCCTTTATCATGTCGATCACAGTTGAGATCCTTAGATGTACAATAAAACTCCTCGCAAGAGATAAAAGTCAGCGGCAAGAAACTAATGCAAGAATCACCGTTAGTTAATGTCCGAGGAAATGATAAGGAGCAAAGAAGAGAAAACAGAACACAATAACCAGATGGCAATCGACTAACAACCACTTATACATACCTAACCCGAAGGAAAGATCAAAAAGCTATAGGTGTACTTCAATTAGAGGGGTTCAGGCCACTTAGACGTGTACGGCAAGGTCACAAGGTATGAGAGGTGGAGGACAAGACATTCCGTAGATAGAGAAGACTATCGCAAAATGTCCTCTCAAGCCATCAGCTAACAAGCGGCCTCAACCCACGATCTATCGGAAACTCGATCAAAACCGGCCCATCTATTCCCAACGCCTCCTGAAAGCACTTCTTCAACTCATCCTCGGAATCAGCCCGAAAAGCCGCACAACCATACGCCTTCGCAATGGCCGTGGCATCCAGGCCCGGCAGGTCCAGTGCCGGCACATTAGGCGTCTGTTCTAGCACCGCAAACTCTTTCAGGACCGCATATTCCTGGTTGGAGGGAACCAGGTAGATGAGCTTGACGCCGTGCTGAACGGCAGTGTAGATGCTCTGCACCGAGTAGTGCAGACTCCCATCCCCGATCGCGAGGACCGTGGGGCGACCCGTGCGGTGGGATTTCTGGGCCAGCGCAATGCCTACTGCCGCGGGAGCATTCCAGCCGAGTCCACCGGATGCGAAGCTGAAGTATGATTCGGGAATATCAGTCGGCCAGGCGGCTATTAAATCCATGGCGTTGGAGGGGGTTTCCTGGACTAGGATGGCGTTTTTGGGGCGGAGTTGAGATAGGCTGGACCAAGCTTGCCGAGCGACCAAAGGGAGCACCTCGCCACCAGAGCTGGCTTTTGGATTTGAGACAGCCGTATGTTCTTTGCGTGTAGCAATAGGGAAGGATGGCGGCGAAGCCTGGAGCAAAGTATAAAGGCTTTCGAGTGCCAACCGTGCATCAGAAAGCAAACTATCCCCGACTAACGCCGTACTCGCATCATGACTATCGTTGGTAATCTGTAAGATCTTGGTTCCCTCTGCGACGATGGAGCCGGGGACATAAGGGTAGTACCTCCAGACTTCGGCGCCCACAACAAGCACGAGCTCATAACTCTCCAACGCTTTGCTTAGCGGACCTTTGGCTATTGGAAGTGGGCCTCTAAACAGCCTGTGTGTCTCGGGAAAGACGGCGCGCTCAGCCAGAGGAGCTTGGAAGACGGGTGCATCGAGCAGCTCGGCCACTTTGATAGCTGCGTCCCAGCCCAAGCTTCGATCCACTTCTGCGCCGAATACCAACGCAAAGCTCTTGGCTTTGCGGATACGGCCCGCAAACAAAGATAGCATCTCGGGATCAGGTGCGACTCTCGTCGAGACCATTCTCGGATACGGAATAGAAGTGATATAGGCATCCCAGTCATCCAGTGGGATAGATAGATATACCGGGCCGGCGGGTGGTAGCGTTGCAATAGCAATCGCTTTAATAAGCGCTGCTGGCACGTCTTGTGCACGCACGGGTTGATACGACCATTTCACCCAGGGCTTTGGCATCTGGTCTGCCTCTCTGTTCGTGAGCATTGGCTCGCCGATCAGCATCTCTCGCGTTTGCTGGCCAGCTACAATAACCAGAGGGGTTTTGTTGAGAAACGCTGTCATGATGTTGCCCATGCCATTGCCTGTGCCGGCCGAAGTGTGCAGGCTGACCAGAACGGGTTTACGTGTCGCTTGGGAGAAGCCGTCGGCCATTGCGACGACGGAGGCTTCTTGGAGGGCGAGGATGTATTGGAAGTCGGAGGGGAAGTTCTTCAGCATGGGCTGCTCTGTTGAACCGGGGTTTCCAAACATTGTTTTCATGTCATACTGGCGGAGAAGGTCATAGAAGGCGTGCCATACTGTGGTCGTCTTTTGGGCGTCCATTCTATTGGAAGGGGTAATCCCGTATAATCTTTGACGTAGAATTCTTCTCGTAAGGGAGCACAAAGTAGCTTTGAGATTATACGCAAATCAATGATGCAATTGAATACCGAAAGTCAATTCAGAGACATGGAGGGAGTTGAAGCTATGATATAAATACGATCGAATTCAATTGCTTAGCTACAACGATAAAATGTTTTTACCCCGCAACTGAGACTATATCCTCGACAAGCCGACATTTCCGGGCAACATTATATCTTGACTGCGAAATCACACCGAATCAAGGTCTCGATATAATCTAGAGCAAATTAGATGCGAGCGGGAGGGATGTGGCGTATAGAAAGCTTAGCAGGTCGGCGTGGTTATCGAACAAATCACAGCTGTCAAGAGAAGCCCGGAAGCTTGTTGGCGAGCGGGGCTATGGCATGAGCGGGATCAATAGGGTGTCGGAAGATCAAAAAAGCCTTTGGCTGACGCCACAAAAAGTCTTAGTTGTTAGCATGCCCATGGGCTCTATGCAGAGCATTAATCATACAGCAGAGTTCCTGTACACCCAAGCTTAGTGATAGGAGTAGAGGTACTTACTATTTGCTACAGGCATCTCGTCTCACACAACGCTACGTGGTATTGGTGTCTCTGGCTCCTCCGTTCAAAGTGGCGTTGACAGAATGATGAATAAGCTGCCAATTAGGGAACAAATCGTGGTAAAGGTAAGAGTAGACCAGATGTTATCGCGTTGGGGTGACAAGTTTGCTCTATGTGATTCTATGACTGGATAGTGTGTGAAGAATTAGATACCTGCACAACCACGCGGTCACTAAAAGTCACTCTATCCTTTTAGACCTTAATTTCCTCTTTCTTCTCTTGAAAAATTAGTTCCATTCACTTGTGTCAATACCGTCAAGGGCAAGAGCCACCCTAACGCCAATCTCACTCCTTCTTCCATCTTCACACCTTACACAATCTTCCATGCTTTCATTGTGCCCTTTTCGCTCGCCTCTCTTAAAGCCAAGTAACTGGCCGATACTCCTACAGCGCCACCAGTGGCCGGATCTTCGAGGCTATGAACGAGCGTTTATGTCCGAATTGCTTCTACGCCGGCTTCTCCTGCTTCACTACGCCAAAAGATATAGGAATATAACCAAAGACAATATTGTGCTACTCCTTGTTATAGTCATCTAGGACGGACACCACGCCGAAAGGTCGCTTTGTAATGTCTTCATTGGCCCCTTAAAAGGTTCGTATCGAAGCATCACGTCAGTTCTCCCAGCAGCTGCTTCTTTGAAGGTATTCTTTTGGAGCATCTAGTTTCTGTAAGCTGCAATGAAAGACCCAGCTATGTTCAATCACTTCTGAATCTTCTTGAACGACAAAGTAGCCCAGGTCGCAGCATGAGGACTTGGTAATATCTTTCAACCAAATGATATCAGCCGACAGTTTATTGACCACGGGATTATAGAAGGGATCCAGTCGATTGAACGAACACCTCCCAAGACTGTATCACTTGATGACCACTGTCTTACTGAGGTGGTTTTTCAGTGTCAACGTATGTTGTCAAGCGACGCCTGGAGTCATATTTCGTGGCACTTAGAAATGACTACTACGACACTTTGAGGCATGTCGTAGAAGTCATATTCGAAGTGTCTGAAGTCATTACAGAATTCAACTACTACTTATCCTGTGATGCTTGTAATTACTATGAAAAAGAGATATCTGGAAGCTGCCCGATTATGCCTGTGCGAGCTCGACACTTAGACGATCTCACAGGGGACACGACAGCAATCATGCAGCATGTATATTGAATGTGAAAGGAGTTTTCTTGAGATTCTCCGCAATTGAAAAGGTTATTGATCAGTTTTTCGGAAGGCCTTCAGTACATCACTCTGCTAACTTCATTCATCATGCACATGCTATTTTCACAACAGAATCTCGACTCATATATTATACTACTTACATCGTAGTCTATATACTCTCAGTACAGCCATTGCATCAAACTATTCGTTTAGACACCAGGATGTTCCTCATGGGCCGTAACCGCCGCCCCCTTCTCCCCAATCTCCATCGCGCGCCTTTCCATTTCCCCCTGATAGTCAGCATAATACGCCGCCTTGTCCGTCCCGGGGACAAACCACGGGGCATGAGTGAACAAGTAGTTCATCTCCTCGAGCGGCAATTTCTTGGTCTCGGGCAGGATAGACCAGAAGAACAACGCGTTCGTGAAATTGCAGATGATGAACAGGAGGTAGTACTTCCATTTCACAGCCGCCATCGCGATCCCCGTGACTTGTCCGATCATGGTGTTGAATGCAAAGGACGTCATGGTCGCGAGCGCAACGCCCTTGGCGCGCGTGCGCGTGTCGAATATCTCGGCGGGGATGATCCAGCTGAGGGGACCACAGGTTGCGGAGAAGGAGAAGTTGTAGCACCAGGTCCTACGCGCGGGGTCTCAGTATCTTTCACTTGGTTGGCTATCGACGCGGATGTTCAACTTACACAATAATGAAACCCCAGCCTTCAGCGGAATTGCCCGTTCCGGGAGGGTATGATTCTGCACATGATTAGCGGGTTGCGTTGACGAGCTTCGGCTTGGAAGAGTGGCTCACTAAGCAGGGCAGCGGCGATGATGAAAGTCACCATGTTGAATAAATTGCCCCAGATCAGGGTCCAGCGGCGGCCGAACTTGTCAATGAATGCAATACAGAGGGCTTGGGCAATGAGCGCGATGATGGAATTAATCGCCTGGTACTTGAGCGCATCCGACGGACCAATCCCCGCCTGGCCGTAGATGGTCACGGAGTAGTACTGGATGGCCGACACGCCGGTCATCTGGATCGAAGCCTGGAGTGCACACGCAATCAAGATCCGACGGAAGCAAGACATGTTGGTGAAGAGCTCCAGGTAGGATTTCGCCTCACTCTCATGCTCCACGGTGATGGCGTCCTGGATTTGATCGAATTCGGCTTGAACCCAAGGGTCGTTCACGTTGCCGTTGGAGTGTAACCTGGCAAGAGTCCGGAGGCCTTCTTCGCCGCGGTTATTGTCAATCAGCCAACGAGGGGACTCCGGGAACAAAAAGATGAGGGACCCGAGAACCACCGCGGGGATGATTTGGATGCCGAGAGGAATTCGCCATTGTCGGGTGTCCGTGTAGATGTTGAAAGTACCCCAGCCTACCCAGGAGGCCACCAAAGCACCAATTCCAAGCATGAATTGCTGAAGAGCCGTCACCGTACCTAAATTCCATGTTAAAAACTGTACATTCCAGAGTTGTTTTGCCGTTCAAATACCTCTGATAGATGGATGGGCGATTTCAGCCTGGTAGAGGGGAATGATCATAGTCAAGAACCCAACTCCCAGGCCAGCAAGAAACCGCCCAGCCATGAGATAGCTAATCTTGGGCGCACCAGTCTGGAGCGCCCCACCGAGAGTAAAGATCAAACTCCCAATGGCGATAGTCCAACGACGGCCCAGATATTCAGCCGTGGGGGAGGCAAACATGGCGCCGAAGAAAGCCCCCCCGGTGAAGAGAGCAACCACCGCGCCACTACGGATGTTAGTACGAGAACAAAATCCGGGCCAGTGCGAATTGCTCACGTTTGAGAGTCGGTACCGCTGACTTGGAAAAGGTCGGTGTAACTGGGCGATGCAATCACCTGAGCAATGACACCCAAGTCATAGCCGAATAGGAGTGAGCCGAACGAGGCGAAAACCCCCACGAGGAATTGATAAATCTTAGGCTTCATGATATCGATGAGTTCGTGGAGAGTCCTCTAAAAGACGAGTGTTTCTTAAGAGTTTTCTCAGTCATCTATCTAGGAAGATGAACCGTTCTCTTTATACATCTTCTTGTACGTGCCTCAAATCCCCCGCTCACCTCCAATGTACAGGGGGGGCCAGTGTGGGGAAGATGATTAACCCTCGACCCATCCACGGGACGCAGCAACCTCCAATCTGGGGATCCCCACGGCAGGGAACCACCGCAGCGGGGACGGGGCTAGCGCACCATGCGCCGTCCAATCGTCGAACGGCTTGGCCCAACACCACACGCACCGTGACCATTGGAAGTTCCCTTGGCGACAGGCTGGATCCGACGCGGCGTTTTTCGGGTGCCAATAAGAGGGTCCACCGTCAGCCGGCACATGGTTCTTTCATGAGTGGTTCGTGGATTGACTCTCGCCGAGAGTCTTGTCGAAGTGGCTGTGAGTTGGTACATGCGCACCAATTGGAAGAATGGAGGGAGCCAAAATGCGGTTCGCATGGTGCAAGCCGCCAACCTGATAACTCGAACGATTTTGGATGCGCAGTTGGTCTGGATGGCCGGTGAGGTGCGGCGTGACCTGCTTGGCGACCATGGCCAGCGATTGGCATATGAGTTACAATACAACTGAGAGTTTAGGACTTTCAAGGAGAGGATGCGGCGTGGAATCTAGGCGATGTCTTGGCCCTTATCACTTTCTCTCACGACACGTACGATGTCGTCTTCTTCTCCATCCCGCAGCCAAGTTAGTTCCAGACCAAGCTCTCGAAGGGTGGCCCAAGCGCCGCCCACCGGAGCAAGAGAATGTGTCGTTCCTGGTCTGGAATTTGAGTCATCAACTAAGTGTTGGTGGCATACCCGTGATTGGTCCGATTCGGTGAATTATAACTCCGGAAGAGTTGCGTTCGGACCGGCCCATGTTTCTGTTCCGGGAGGGAGGATCGATTAACTGCTTAGCGGCATTTGGCTTGCGTTTAACTTGTCGCTTTCTCAGACGTCCATCCATTTCATTGTGGTGGGTGCAGCAACGCGTGCAACTGCAACAGGCAGAGCAGTCTCACCCGGAACAGCTATGCTGGATGCTACACTTAGTTGCACTACCTGCGTTACCATATATAGGCAAGGCTATTACAAAGTTAAAAGACTGGTGTAGAAGAAGCTAGTTATGCTTGAAGATAGACTTGATCTATACTAGGTTTGTTGGGTCTCGAGGTTTCGCAGAACGTGATTAGTAGCGATTGCCAATCATCAAAGGACGGAGTCCGCGTCTCGTGGGTATGAGATGTGCCAAATCTGAAGCCATGAAGGACTTGCTCTTGTTTGAACAGCCTGATCCATTTCTGCTCCATTTACCGGTAAGGTATCTGTCTGATCCACACCTTTTTGGATCCCTGAGATGAACTGAAGTAACACATTACAATCCAATTTTGTCAACTTAGCTACCTTCCGTGATCTTTCGCTTTCTCCACCCCGCATCCACTCGAGAAATCGACCGTTCCTTAATTGCATCGAGAATCATGTCCCAATCCCTACAGCGATGCATGTCCCCCCAACCTGTCGTTCCATGAGGAAAATTCATGTTCTGTGGCCTCTCGAGCGTGAGATCACTGTGCAGCTTCGATCTCGTAGGTCTCTTGGTCGGAAAGCATGTTGCGCTCAATGGCAGCCGCGCTCTGCCCCAGTTCAACCACGCTCAGGCGACCCGCCTGGGCCAATGTCATTTTCCAATGGTCATGTTCCAGGACCTCGGCTAAGCTTGTTGTGACTCGGCCTTGATAAGTAATGTTGTTGGCCATTTGGCTCAGGTCACGATTACTCTGCAACTACAACAGCACCAGCAGTTGCGTTGACATTGAAGGCAGGGTGCGGAGCGAGCAGCTCAGAAACACATCAAACCATCGCAAGGTAGTGTCAACTAATGGCAACATGGCTGAGTTGACGGCATCCCAGCCAGATATGATCATTGTCAGCTCAGATATGCCATCACCTGCTACCTACTGTGGGCTGGAAGTTGGTCAGGAGGTTGCATTCGGTGTGCAGATGCATCTGGCAGGCTTCTAAATTCCCCCTGAGCTTCTATGGCCATGAATGGATGGTTAGCAACTGCAATAAACGGATTTGTTGAACAGGGAAGGGAGCATACAGGTCGGTTGTGCTATATTAGCATCAATGCATTAGGAATCGATTCCTAATACTTTACATTCTTCTGAAGGGAGGCCATGGTGCTGTTAGTTGATGTTGATGTAGTGCTGTCTAGTGTGTGTGGATGAAATGCGAAGGTCAGGATGTTATTGAAAGCTCTTGGAGGGTCAGCCGACGTTTGGCCGGTACTAGCGTGGGTCAGCCGAGCTGCATACTGAGGGTAAGGTCGACACGGATTAATTGACCGTTGCTTTGATCCGCCGCCTCCTTATACATGGAAAATTGAAAGGTCTATTATTCAAAATTCGCTGTTTGTGATCCTTACCACTGTCAATAAGGTAGCAGATGGGGAAATGTGTGATTGTAGAAAAAGGTCAATTTTAGAATGAGCTCCAGAGGCTCGACACAAGTGGCGGCCGACAACTTTGAACTCGTAGCTTAAACCCGAACGGTCGGTACACTTGATGGACACAGTCCGATATACTTTACGAGAAAAAAATCGGAATCCATGATAAACATGTTACTGCCGGGACTGCCTTGTCTTGAGGTGTGGCATGGACTTCGGAGTTAGCGAAGGATGCCCGAAATTTCGGCCGATGAAGAATATTCAGCCCGAATTTATTGTGATAGGGGTTACTAACCTATCGCCCTAGGAAAAAGCGGGAGTTTTTGTTCCGCAACCGACTGCAGCATTTAACATGTATCTGAGGATGCTGTTTGACACTTTGGCACGGCGATAAAGGGGGAGTTCAGTTGTAGAGTCTTGAGTTTCGCATAATATTATGTACCTCTAACTTCACAACCAACTCCAGCCAACTATCGGTCAAAATAACTACAATACGCCAAATCCCCCTTGAAATCTGAACCTTCAGCTTCCTACTCAGAGCTAAATATATATTGCTAACTATTTCCCTGAAGCCCAACAGGTTCTGCGGTATATCGTCTTTGGAAGCCGCTCGGATACCAAACGAAGTAGATGACCATTACTCCGAACATCAGGATCGCATCGAAGATATACATTGTCCACTCATGTGTGAACAAATAGCTGTCCGCGCCCGCGCAGAACTCAATCACCCGAAACACTGAGCGGACCATAATCAGCGAGCTGATTCCATATATCATACGAAGACCCTGTCGCCACGGGATGGATTCGTCATTACAGTCAGGCGTAGGATCGCGACTGATTCTTTGGTCGAAGGTCAAAGCCGTGAAGGCAAAGAATCCAAAAATGCAGATCTGAAGAAGCAAACTTGCGATGACGATCCCGCGCCCAACGCTCGCGACATTCTGTGCGACCATCATCCCCGCAGCCCCGCCCTGCATACACAAGGTCAAGATGTCGCCGGAGACGAAGATGATCGTGAGTCGATGGACTGGGAGGAGAGAAAACCTCTCGCCGCGCACCGATCGGATGATGCGAGCCAGAGTCATATACACCGATGCGGCGAAGAACGCGGGGGCCAGAAGGATGTAATTGTTCTGGATGACATACGGGAACAGTTTTCCTGTTCGGCTGTTAGCAGCAGCCCGGGCCGCGTAACCAACAAACTCAACTATATTCTGCAATTAGCTGGAGGGCTTGGTAGAGTGATGGATTGGATGAGAGCTTACAATATCCTCCAACAATGAATACAATACAGAACCAAGTGCGAGTCTGCCACATGCGCCGTATCAGGAGAATCGATACGGACAGAAATAGTATGCAGAAGATAACAGCAGCAGGGAGAGATGGCACATAATGCCAGAGGTAGTATCCGTGCTTGTATGGTTCGGGTTGTGCCATTTCAGCGACTTTACGAACAGATGCGAGAGCTTGGTAACGAGTTAGAAAGGGGCGTTGTAGATAGATTGATATTTGGTGCAGTAAATAACAATGCAGCCCAGGAGGAAGTATGCAAGTGAAAACCTCACGTTGTATAAAGATGATCGAGAAAGAAGTCCAGGCGAAAGCAACACACATATATATCTATCCATATTGATCATCATAGTGAATTGACCCAGGAGGGGATCTAGCAAATACGCGTATTCCTGCAGGTGGCAGGGTGACATTCCGCCAATTTCACGCTTGTAATCTTGGCACGTCGTATTCAAACTGCTGGTGAGGAGTTCACATTGATCTGCTACATATTGGTTGTAATAAAGAAATATAGAGACTTTTATCTAGTGAGAAAAACCAGAGCTATACAGTAATTCAGTAGCTGACGGAATTATCAGCATGCAAATGGCTGCCGTAGCTATTTGCTTTGCTTCAACGGCTGTGGAGCAAGACTCTGCAAGCTTCTCGTTATCATGGCAATGCGACTGCTCCACTCTCTAGAGCGGTTTCACCTACTGACAAATCGAGCTCGGAACGGATTGAGGCCTTCGAATGGAAACCCAACCAAAGTCTCCCTCCTTTCGAGATCAGGATGATGTTGTTGATATAGAATTGATTAGGTCGATCCGGAACAAACGAAATATCTCAACGCTGCAAGAGCGTGATAAGGCGCAAATCGTGAATCATAACACCGATATTGCTCTCTTAATCAAGCAACCCACTAAGTTACATATAATGAAATATAGCCCCAGTGTATGTATGTCCTACAGCGCCCGAGCACAGATTGGGTTGCGAACTGTGTCTCCCCTATCTTATCTAAGTTGAGAGGGTGTGGATCTTGGTAATGTGACGAAAGACATTCTTCAATTTGTCGAATCTCAATTGCATGCATGAGAAGTGATTCTGAAATGTAAAGAATTCAGTAAAGAGCATGGTAACTTGGATCAGCAGTAGAATTCTGATCTTTCGCTCAGCTAAGCATCAATATTCTTCGCTTCCATGTAGATCTGGCTTATCATGCTAACTCGATTATTCGCTTCTATCTACCCCGTGTACAGGTTCCGAGTTACATCAACGTGCTTCCAGTCAGATAAAATTGAACAAGGCATATCCAATTTGAGTTATCATCGTATTCTCCTATATGCCAATTTCGGCAACTTGTTTAGAGCACTGTAGAGTCTGCTTCTTCTATCTAGCCTTTTGGTTGATAACATCTAGCGCGCTTCCTTATCTTCAATGTTATAGGATTTATTAAACTGTATGTATATATTGTATAGCCGTTATGCGTCCTTACGTCATGTCTATAACTCATTCGTTTGACCGGAACACGTTGCCACGTAAGAACTGTTTGTTTCTTTGGTCACTGCAACGGGATTGTCCCAGTTATAAGAGTTGGAATCGGGGAGCGTGATACAACTTCTCACCATATAAACTTTTTAAAGCATTATATGCCGACAATGGTCTGGTCGAGGAAGAGAACTCTTACCTAAATTAGAGGAGAAAGATGTGAACATACCTCGTTTAGCTACCTGCCCGACCGACACTGGACCAGCGCACAATCAAGAGCATTTCAACTTCAACTTTGTACGTTGAAACTTTGAACAGGTTATGAGCCCGATTAGCATTTCCCGTCATCTACAAAGTAGCTCTTCCGTCTGCTAATATGTTAACTAGAAAGTCAATCATCAATACTCAACCAACAAGAAGTCAACCGACGAACGGAAACCTATCGACATTATTACCTACCTATATCAACGAACCACCGAAGACCCTGGACCTCTGCGGGGAGTGATTAAGTATACTGGCAATAGAGGGTGGAGCTGGTAGTAGAGCTAGAGAGCCAGAGTACCAAGCTCTCACGCACACGGCCATACGATACGTCTCTCGATTCATACCGGAGTTCCAGAGCCAGAGCCAGGGCCAGTGCCAGAGCCAAGGGCCCAGAGCCACGGAGCCAGAGCCAGGCGGCAGCCTTCCCCAAGCTCGCAAACTCGATAATACAAAGTCTCGTAATTATCCGGCTCGGGCCTACATCTCCCATCTCCACGTCCGTGCCGTCATCAGGTAGGGCGATGCTATGAGTGATGTATTGCAGGAGTGAAGGTGAGTTCAGGAAAAGAGATTGAACGAAAAGGAGGAAGAAAGTTCTAGCGCGCGACAGGACAATGAAATGCTGTAGCGTAACAAAGGAGCCTCGCGTGCTCCCAAATTGGGAACAGCATCAAACGATATCGATGCTTTGACGCGTCAGTAGGGAAAGATAATACTAAGGAACAACAGGCCGGCTCCCGATCCCCGAGGATCAATTTTCCTGATATGCTTCCTTCCCTTTCCCACCCTGCTAACCAGTCAGCTTCACCCGGAGCACAACCAACACTGCAAAAATGTCTGCACATCCATCCAGCTCTGCCTCCGCTGATCAGAAACCTGCCGCCCTCAATCAACATCCCACCACCGTCAATCCTCTAGCTGGTGCCGACATTAGCAACCAGCTGTACAATCCAGCACTCGGATCAATCCATGTTATGGATATCAGTCGGGACATCACCCTCCACCACCGCCGTGTTTCCGACCTGGTCGTCGGGATGTTATGGTACGCCAACATAAACAGTGTCATCACCCAGACCGATGTATGCGAGTTTCGCACTGTTTTCCAACCACAGTTAAAGCTTCGAGCTCGTCGTATTCACGAAGGTCAGCCCTTCCTCGGCCCGGACGGTCTCGTTGTCAGTCTTCGCGGCGATCCTTACAACGGCGGTGACGCGAGCTTGGGTGTTTCCCCATTGAACACCCGCGGAATCCTGACTCATCCAAACTACGATCAATGGCTCTCAACTTTGTTGTTCGCCGGTGGTGAACGATACGACAGTGCTTATCATCGTGCCCTCGTGGCCAAAGGAGCGCGCTCACCCGCCGCAGCAACTCCTGCTGCTGCGACCCCCGAAAGTCTATCTCCTGGCAGCGCTATGTTCGTTCGTATCTTCCAGTCTCTCAAGAACACACTAGATCTTCGAAGCAAAAGCACCGAGTCCAGGGGACCATGCACAAACTCCTAGTGTGGCCTCAAGCACCTCGATGGAGGGAAGGGTGGAAACGGTGAAACTGGTGACGATGATGAGAGACGTTCTTCTATAGCAGCTACTGCTGCTTAGGTCGTCGGGGCTTCTGTTGTGAATAAACGCTCATAGCGGTATGACGCTACCTCCTTGTATCTAGAAACCGTCTGTATAATGATGCTTATGAAGAAATAAGAGATGGTTATGCCTTACCTTGTTGGCTTTCTGTGACACGGTATCCTCCCCACCTAAAGAAATCAGGCCGACCTTGGCCTGTGCTTTACCCGCAGCCTCTGGCTTCTGAGTTCCTCAGGCAGGCTTGGGGAATCAGGGTGAGAACCTCAAGATGACGACTCAATCACTGCAGCTAGCTTCCTTCCCGCTGGTATGCTGCCCGTCGTCTTTCCTACCTCGTCATCTCTTCCATCCTCTCTTGCAGTGGTCGGCAACGAACTGTATCATCGCTAAATGACTCCGCTAGCTCCTCCACCCAATCCTATTTGATTCGTCCGTAGACGCCGGAAGATCCTCCGTCTACCTCCGGTGGTAAATTCGGGTCTACCAAAACAGGATCCCAAAAGTCTGCTGAGCGTTCTCAAGACTTTCAGGCGATTTCCAGACAACTTACTAGAAGCCTGGCTCCGTCCAATTCTTGCAATAGGTACATTCCTTTATTAGAGAAGGCTTGAGCGACTTCGAACAGGCCCAGCCACTATACCCGAGCTTGACTCTCGAAACCATGTCCCCCTCACACAACCAGTCAAGGCTAAGGCAAAGTTAAGACGATTTATATACTACCTTAGAGTCCTCTACCTCCACCACGAGCGATCCAAAAACTTGGATGCGTTCCTCTGCCAGCACGTCAAAACCTCGGGTCGAATAACGAAGAGGTGTTATTCTGGTTGCAGCACTTTGCAAGAGGCTTGGGGATACATATGATGCTTCATGTTCATCGACAAGGAAATATACTTGATAGATCGAAGTGGGCGTATGATTTCAATATGGTTTAAAAATAGTGACTTTTATGATTTATAACCCAATGCTTTGTTCGCACTGAATCGGGCCTCTTCAAATCATCCACAACTCAGTGCCAGTTTTACAAGAGGCTCGTCATAATATTGGTCGCGAAGTAGGGCGACTTGGGGTTGTGGCTGTGCGGGCATTCCAAGAACAAAACTGGCTCATGCATGAAGGAGGATTTCCCGTCTTTGGGCAGCGCAATTTTCCCTCTAGCTTAGTCTACCTCGTGTTCACTCGTATCGCGTGGATCGCAAAGGGCAACCAGAAGATTTTGTGGAGAATAACATCATTCGTGTGACTTCATAGTGTGCAATGTCACTGTTGGAAATATGCTTACTCATCCTGCATGGATCCGTGCATTCATTCAGTCAAATTATGCACAGCGCACACAGCTTACACACAACAATTGGAGATGTAATATGCTACTGATTTATATGCTTTAAAGTTACACCTATTGGACACACAGTTCTTCTGAGCCAATTACACCAATTATGTAAGTTTAACTTATGTGGCCCTAAAGGTCACGTGTTTGAGGTAGCCTCGGTTTCTGAAAAGCCCCGCTCCTCTCCCTATGTCACTTGCTTCTAGGAAAGTGAACTCTCCACAATCTTGTTGCCCAATCGATTCCACCGCCGTGTTTTGTTTACAGTATCCGTCCTTTTATTAATATGGGATCGGAAGCTGTTCTCGTTTATTGATATTTATAGAACTACCGTAAATTAACTCCGCCGTTCCGCCTGCCAAGCTTCCTGCCGGCAAAGAAAGGAATTCTCCGCCCCGATTTAATGGAGAACCAGGGCGTACGATTGCCGGCTTGGCCTACGACATTTACGAGGGACAGATGTGGTGGATTTGGGGAATACGAAGTCACAATCCGCTACATCAGATCAACCCAATCTGAGGAAATGGAAGAGCGTTTCGAAATAGTCAGCCTTTGTATCTTTCACAGTGCCTCCAGGTTATAGAGCTAGTTGGAAACTTCCCGTTCTAATAACCTTATCTGGTGCATCTGCCGCAGTGATCCAGGGGTTCTGCGAACCCCCCTTTCTGCGATTCACCTGCCAAGGAAAAGTCACGACTCCACTCGGCAGTGCTCGATCCAAGAAATGTCGCCTCACGACGATCCTGCGCTATATGAAGAATGTCACTCGACATCAGACGAGGATCAGATGAGTTCGTATCGGAGTGTATATTAGAGATACAAAGCCCGCTGCAAGAATGTTTCTTCTACACAACCAACTACAACAACTAATTCACATACCACCACACTCACTTCACCACCACAAACCAGTCTCTACCAATCATCCAAAATCCTAGACTCAACCTCAACCAGATCAAATAAGTCAGCCATCATGCAGTTCACCGTCACAGCCATTCTCACCACCCTCATAACCCTCACCGCCGCCGCTCCCGCTCCTCAACTCCCCACCGCCCAAGATCCAGCGTACTTCGGTCTCCTCGCCCTCCACTCCGGCAGCGGTGTCCATCTTTCCAGCTTCAGCGCTGCGCTAGGATCCATCTTTGCCGGTCTCCCAAGCCAGAACGCCTCCTGTGACGTTCAGGATACCAACACCGCTACGTTCTACATTAAAGATGGCGGCTTGTACTTGTACGCTGCCAGCGCCACTCCTCAACAGGCATACGTCGACCGTTCTGGATTAGGTACGTACAACTCTATCCCGATACCTCGGAAGTTACAAATACTGACGTGCCACACTAGGCCAGGGCAAATTCGGCTACACCACGGGTGCGCAAGGCGCACCTCATAATGCCGAGCGTATTGGTTGGGCTATCACTAATGGAGATCTCACCTTTGATAACTCGACTTTGATTGCGTGTCCCAACAGCATCGAGGGTGCTTGGAGCATTTGGGTGGATGCTGGAATTGCTAATCCTGCCTCCAACACTAATTGCACGGGTATTACTGCGAGAGCTGTTGAGACTACAACGCCTGTTGGATGCTTGTACACTTCGAACTAAGTGGATGGAAAGTGATAGTGAGTGAACAAAGAAAGCGCTATGAAAAGGGTATTCTCTAGATCACTAGTACCATATGGCTATAAAGTGTATAATATATTGTAAGAGAGTATTCTCTTTTGCTATTGAAAGAATCTGGGTTGTTTTACGGGCCTGAGATCCCGTTTTCCTTCCTTTTGTCCTTTTAGCTAGTATAGTATTCGCAATTTCAAAGTGAGCTATGGCACTTCATATCCATAAGAATATCTGATCATCAAATGACTTATGGCCTTTAGGATCTTCATTTCCGCACAATGGACTGTCATATCCATGAATCCAGTGTAGTAGAGAAACGCCGTTCGTTGTTAGAACCAATATATCTGTCGTTGAATCTCGCCTTGTCTTTAATGGCCCGCGACACGACATGTCACGTGAGTGGCTACACAGCAAACACGGAAGCAAAGATGGTTTTCATTTGATAATTCTTAATAAATAGTCTGTAGATAAGAGAGTAGGGTCCAAGCAGACTTGAGGCTTGACCACGCTACCGACAGATCAAGTTTCATCTAGGTAGACATCAAGACGTCCTGGCTGATACTACAGAGAGAATCTGGCAGTGTATGTAAATCATTAATTCCTGGTATCGCGCAACACGAACGAACCATAGGGTCAAAATCGCTTCAGTAACTAACCATGATATCTATTCAAATTGCAATAGCATCTATCTTGTCCTCCAGCCTTTGTGGCGCTGCGAAGATATGTAAGACCTCTCGTACTGCCTCAATGTGTCATTAGGAAGGCCGATATGCTGCTCACGCTAATGCACTTATTAAAGCAAGGAACCCTACGAGAGTTTGATGGTTGAAAGGCTACCAGAACTGGGTCATCAAAGGTTTTCGGTATGAAGAGATGGTCATGATGAGATGGCAAATCAGCTCCTTCGCGACCGCGATGCGCCATTGGTTGGAAAGAAAATTGGCTGAAATTTTTACGACAACCAGAGCTCCGCACGCGTCCAACGCGTCCGAACCTTACAAAGTACCTGTCAAAGTGAGATTTAACATTGTCCAGGAATTCTCGCTGTTCTACTAATATTTTAACCAAAATACATCATAAGACTCTACTGGTTTCTATTATCCATCTTATCTAACTATAGAAGCTCTTCTTACACCCGTGAGCAAAAGGTTAGTCGGCCGCGAAAGCACAACTTCGGGAATTTAGTTTAAAGAATAAGGCTAACTAAGTTATATACATAAAGAAACCCTTTTAGCATAGATGACGTTTCTAAGGTATTTAATGGTTATATACGCTATCATGACTAATCTAGTAACTATATAATACTGATCCATTAATTCCGGCTACCGCTACAAAAGCTAATCTAGCCGAAGAGCGTTCTTGATATAATTACCTATCTTATATTCCCTCTTTTTCTTCGATCTCCTCAAAGGTAGTGGGTCAAGGTTATTAGTACCTGGATTATTCTCATTCGAGTTCCGGAGTTTCCGTTCATTAGAGCTAGCAGCTTGTGCTCCAGGAGAGTCAATCCTAGGTAGATTGTTGATATGTGGAGAGTCTCGTATAGCCATTTTTGTCGACTGAGGAACAATAATATCAGATCCACTGCTCGGAACAATTATGTTTTCGTAAGCTTGGTTTAAACGGTGTTCTCCATCTACAGTTCCAACCTGATTCAGTACCTGCTGAGCCATAGATTGTCTGTCTTGTTTTCTGGGCACCCATGCTGGGTTGCCTATCCTCGTCATAGTCAAAGGAGAGTCCTTGCCTAGTACCCTCTGCCTCAAGGTCAACGTCTCTCGGTGTATGCTCTCGGCCTCGGCATACCTTCCCTGGTCACTGAGGGCTTGACCAAGGTTGTTCATGCTCATCAGTGTCTCAGGGTGCTCCTTCCCTGATGCCTTCCCCCTTAAGGAAAACGTCTCTCGGTACATACTCTCAGCCTCGGCGCACTTCCCCTGGCGGCCAAGGCCAACTTCCACTTCATTCATGCTCGTCAGCATCGAAGGATTCTCGTTCCCTAACACCCTCTTTTGGTTTTTCAGTATATTCAAATACATATCCTGAGACCCAGAGTAATTCCCTAGATTTCCAAGTGTTGTCGCCACCCACATCATGCTCGTCAACGTCTCTGGGTGTTCCTTCCCTAACACCTTCTCCCTCAAGGCCAACGTTTCCCGGTGCATGCTATTGGCCTCGGCGTAGTTCCCCTGGTTGCTAAGGGCTTGACCAAGGTTATTCATACTCGCCAGAGTCAAAGGGTGCTCTTTCCCTAACACCCTCTTTTGATCTTCCAATATATTCAAATACATATCCTTAGACCTAGAGTAATTTCCTAGATTTCCAAGCGTTGTTGCTACCCACATCATGCTTGTCAGCGTCTCAGGGTGTTTCTTTCCTAACACCTTCTCCCTCAAGGCCAACGTTTCTCGGTGTATGATCTCGGCCTCGGTGTACTTCCCCTGGTTGCTAAGGGCTTGGCCAAGGTTATTCATACTCGCCAGAGTCAAAGGGTGCTCCTTCCCCAATAGCTTCTTTTGGGTTTCCAGTATGCTTAAATACATATCCTGAGACCCAGAGTAATTCCCTAGATTTCCAAGTGTTGTCGCTACCCACATCATGCTCGTCAGCGTCTCGGTGTGCTCCTTTCCTAGTACCTTCTCCCTCAAGGCCAACGTTTCTCGGTGTATACTCTCGGCCTCGGCGTACTTCCCCTGGCAACTGAAGGCTAGGCCCAGGTTATTCATGCTCACCAGCGTTAAAGGGTGCTCCTTCCCAGACACCTTCTCCCTTAAAGCGAACATCTCTCGGTGTATCCTTTCAGCCTCGGTGTACTGTCCCTGATAAGAAAGATTTAAACCTATTTCATTGCCACTTATCATTGTATCTTCATGCTCTGTTCCCATCGCCTCAGTCCTCAATTCTAGCACTCGTCGATGTGTCTCTACTGCAGCGGTATACTGTCCAATACTCGACTGGCAACGTGCTATCATGTCTAGTAAGATATGTATTTCTTGATTGCAGTCCGCTGAGAGATCATTCGAACGAGCGATTTGGAGTGCATGAGGGAGATATGGTATCCAGTTCTCCCACCCTTCATGACCACCGTAGGGAATAAGGGACATCAGACGATGCAAAGCTCGATCAGTCCAGTTGGATAAATTGCCTTGTTTCTTCAACCAATTTCGAGTCACTACGTGGACAAGCCGGTGCATGTCATAAAACTGATCTTGGTCTTCCTCCTTTTGATTTAACTCTTGATCCTTTTCCTTTTTCCGTCTTGAGATAAATGTATATGCAGTCAAAGTTCCGAGTGCTTTCATATTAGTATTTTTTACTTCAGAGCTCTTTTCAAGTAGCAACGATCTTGGTATCCTTTCCCGTAGTAGGCATGCCATAAAGGATAGGTAATCTATCGCCAGAGCATCATGTTGTCCAATGTGTTCCAGAGATATAAGCCACGTCGTCGCAACTGGATTCTTCATCTCTTTATTTTTCTGGTACCGGCTTTGATCATCGAAATCCTCGCTTAGAAGCTCGATCAGTTCGTCGTCAGTGCCCTTAATTTGAGTAATGTAAGCAGCGATTGAGGTATCTTTATTTGATTCCAGATACGCTGCTGCTTGGACAATTGCGAGAGGAAGGTAGGAAAGCAGCTCTAAAAGTTTCATAACGTTTGCCTCGTCTTTTAGTAGGTCTTTCTGAGACAAATAGTTTCCTAGAATATGTTGTGCCTCCGCTGGCGTGGGTTCCGCCACGTCTATGATATCACCTCGAACTCGGTCTGAAACAGCTTTCCTATTACGGGTAGTGAATAGTATAGAGCCTTTCATACTAGCTGGGAGATAATCGAAAAACGGACGTGCTCCAGTTCTCTCATCTTTGGTCTTGGATAGTAAATTAGCATCGTCGGCGTTGTCGACAATCAAAAGCCATTCACCAAATCCTTCTTTACTGAGTTCAGCTTGAACCAGCTTCTTGACGTCTGACTTCTCATCCTCTATTCCTGGTATCCCGAGGCATTTCCCGATCTCTTTGTATGATTGCTCGAATGCTTCACGGTTGATTGCTGCTACCCAGAATATAGATCGTTGTGGCTGTTGCTTCTTTGTCTGATATGCAAATTCGATAGCGAGAGCTGTTTTTCCCATGCCTCCAAGGCCGCAGATAGCAGCTTGTGGGCAGTAATTTAAAGGCTTATTGGATAGCCAAAGCTTTGATTGGAGTTCCTTGAGGTAAGAGTCTCGCCCAAAGAAGTGATGGTTTTTTTGGAAGGGAATATAGTGAAGTACTATAAGGTCAGCCAATTTGAAAATATAATCAAAGAGTGAGATTTAGAATGAATCAGATTACCGCTCTCAGGCTACAAATATAGATACAAATGGTGTGGTCCGACGTATGAAAAAAAAAAGAATACCTTGGCTTCAACATTAAACCGTCGTTGAAAATTATTTTGAATCCTCACTTACTTGGCTTAAACGTTTTCGTTTCTTTTACAGAAGACTCCGGAATGACAGAAAGAAGTTCTTTCCCATATGCAGCCGCTACTAAAGCAGCATACTCCTGCCACTCTATGTTCTCGTGCGAGTCCGCATAATTGCAAATCCCTCGGATGACGATGCAAGGGAAATCGTCTGCAAGACCAGCTGCTTCTTTCTCAAAACACAAGACACCATACGCTTTCGCATATTCGTCCCGGGCTTTGGCATATCTCATAGTCTGGTTGGCCGAGGCGATAATGCCGTAGTGCAGCTTGGGCGACTTGTCGACAATTCCATTCGAGCCCTGAATTGCCCGGTCCACTCTATGCTCAGCCTGGTTCTTTTCACACTTGGCACATGTCCTGTCGAGGCCATCTTGATGTAGATAATCTGCCTTGAACAGAATATCGTCCCAGCTGTTCGAATAATAGTTTGTTGGTAGCCATGAGTACTTCTCTTTCAGTATCTTGGGGGAGATATATTCCTGGAGTTTAGGCTCCTCAAAATCATGCCTTGACTTCAGCCCTTCAACGGCGTTGATTAACAGTCGTGGAGGCTTGTTGAGCTGCCCTGTAATCTTAAATCCCGCGAAACCTTCCCCGACTTGTGTTCCGAAGTCAACTTGAACAACACCCCCATGGTCCTTTGTTGGCATGCTGATCACAATATCACCAAGGCGAATATCATTGTCTTTTCCTCGTGGAGCTCCACCTGCGATTCCTACAAGGAGGCCAAATCGGATGTTAGGGTAGGTGTGTAGCATATGGATTGCAGCGACAGTCGCAGATGTTGTACCGGCGCCTGAGCGGGCAATGACCACATTATGACCATGGATTCTGCCCCGAAGGTAAATATTTTTGTCTGCTTCAGCCTGCGGTAGTGGGTTGCCTTCATCGTGGAGTTCGTCTAGCATGCACCGAGCAGCAGTCAATTCCTTTTGCAAAGCACAAATCCAACCGACTGTGTAATCGCTATGATTAAAGGTCGAGGATTCTGTGCGACGGCTCATTCTTCGAAATTATATACAGCTCTGTTCATTTGAATATTAGACTCAGTGTTTTAAAATCCCAGAGACTGTAACTCATATACTGTACCTTAGTAATCTTTCTGCAATTCCTTCGGCAAGGCATAGTCAGGATGGGTTTCGCATGTCGGAGGACCGAGGCTTTTGGGGCCGCAGAGTTGGAGATGGCCTGCTGATAACCATGGACACATTTACAGGCAGCTGACAGCGAAAGCACTCCCCAAGTCGGGCCTGCACACTAAAATAGAAACGCCCTCTCACATGGGTAAATGTGCACCCTGGTATATTATGGGTTGGAGTCCCGTATTTGATTCTATGTATATCAAAGGATGCACCCTGCCGTGTCAGCCGTTGAATCAGAGAGGTGGAAGACCCAATACAGTACAGTATCTCTCTTTTTCTAGTTTGGAATTCAGGCATTTCGTCACGCCAAAACAAATGGCTCCGCACTATCTACCAGTGAGCGTTGTGCAGCATCCGCCAACCCTTGTCGCAATATGTGCCACACCCTGCAGAATGCATCGCACATTATTTGTCCCATGTTTGATGACCCACAACACGAACGGGTTCTGAACTCGGCGCACGTACCAAGTGTCCAATAACCCAAAACTTACCATTGGGAAATTGATTTGAGCAAGCTTATTATCTATGGTTGCTCTTTGGATAATATAACGAAGACTTCGATAAGTAGCAGCATAAAGAGTCACCCAGCATTCCATAATCGGGACGAACACGTACGAGTCTAGACCCGAGATAACAAAGCTTATTACCCCGAGCCAGGATTCGTAAAGGTAGAGGACCCACCTATGGCAAAAATAGACTAGGTTATATCTCAAACGCTGTAACGCATCAAATACAAAGGATTTTCCAGATCCAAGGTATACCGTACAGTATATACCCGAAGAAGAAGGTTACCACCTACACTAGGACTCACACCTAGAGAGGGTGCAAAATAGGAACTCGGACGCAAAAACCTATCACGGTGTCATTGGGCATCCGTCGAAGGCAATAAAAGGCAGTGCAAGGGATGCTATACACCGAAAGTACTATGTTCCTCGAAGAGGGATATATCTAGGGATATATCTACGAAGTAGCACAAATTGAGGATAATGGTTATAAGAAATGGATAGATACCTTACCTGGAAGAAAAATCCGTTCGAAAAGGTTATCCAAGGTGCAAGTTATGTGCTATGGAAAGTAATAGCCAAATCATGGTGACTGTACTAGTAAACGGAAAAGCCATGAAGGCTATGATTGCGCTAGGGTCGACCGGGAACTTCGCTCCCCCAGAGATAGCCTTGATTTACGAATCCTTCTAAAAATAAAAGAAAAAGAACTAGCTTATACCAATTCGTTATAGTAGAAAGAACTGATATCGTGTACAGAGGAGGTAATGTCGATCTGGTTATGAAGTAAGTAACCATGATCACGCTTTGTAGGGGCGTACAAAGAAAATCATATTCGACGTAACATAAAAATCGGAAATCGTCAGATTATTCTGGGAACGTGCAAGGAATATATCAAGGTGAACCCGAGTAATGGGGTTTAACACAAGATCGACACCTCCGTATAGGGGTCTGATACTATTCGTATTGAAGATGGAGAAACTAGATACACTATGCCACGGTCATTCTGGAATTCTCGAGAATACCAAGGGATTCGGGATTCTAGATGTTCCAGGGATCCTGGGATAGCAGTTTTCACGTGCCGGCTGAGCAAAACGGGATGGGATAAGTATATTCCGTGGATTACACAGTACTAAAATGCACTGTAATTACCTCTCCAAGTAACAGTTTTAGATTACAGCTTATGCCACCCTGCCCGAACAACTCTCACAAACACCCCACAAATCGATGCCCCCAAGTCTTACATAAGCGAAATGTGACCAGACGCCCACCAATACCCTTACTTCTTCGCCGCCCTCTCCCAGTTCGCATCAAAGTCCCTCACAGCCCTACTCGCCTTCTTTTTCGAAGTCTCGGTGACGTTCTTGCGCGTCGCTTGGGACGCACCAGCGCTCCCACCCATTGAAATACGCTCCGAGATAATTGCTTCCGAGTACAGATAGTCTTGCATCATCGCGGATGTCCTGGATGGTATCGGGATCAGTTGCTGTGCTCTGCCCAGTGGGTGAGGGAGTGTTGGCTATACTTATCGCGTTCGCCGTTTTGGGAAGTGTTCGTGCTGGCCATGGTGGGACTGGGGATTGATGGGTGTTCTGTAGACTTAGTTGGGTGGTAGAGTGAGTGGTTGGCGGCGGATGCGTACATGGGTAGCAGTGAGTATCAAGTGGTGTATTGATTCAAATACGGTGCTCGAATCTCTGGGACGTTGAGTGAAATGCTTCTGATGTCTGCTGTAGAGGCCATGTTTTATAACGAGTCAACTCATGTTTTGTCAACTGATGTTTTGTAGGCCTTTCATTCTACCTCCATAGTGCCATAATCTTTGGTGTCAATACCTGCAGATTTTGACTACTAGACTCTTGAGGTTCCAGGGTGTCATAACCTGTGTCAAAATCTTCAGATTTTGCAGGCACAGACTGGGTACGGGCGGTTATTCTCAACGGGGCACAGCAGACTCTTGATGGGTACATTGAACTATGTCTTTGAAGCCATGTTGACATATCCAGTTGCATACTCGAGTATTTGCTCAGGCTTTGTTTTGGTGTTTGAGTACATATATATGAGCTGTTATTCTACCACCTTATAGTGTGCCCTAGAATACATTATTATACGCCATGTGGCCCATATAATCCTAGCGAAAGGTCAGGACAACGAAGAGCTAAGGCTCTTTGCTATCTATCAGCCATTATATACCTCGGAAATACGATGCGAAACGACAAAGCTGCGATGGGGATCCACGTGACGTTCGCGCCCAGATTCTCATAATGCCAACAAATTGTGTCACAATAGCAATATGGCCATCAGCGAAGTCGGGAACCTTGAACCGTCGTGGCTCTGACCTTTTCCAAACAAGGCTGAATAAAAAACTTGTTCATTACTGGTACGATTATTAGCCTCAAAGTGAACCTCGCCTGCTCGCTTTACACTGCCTGAAGAATTCCCCAGCCCCTAATCTGCGACGTATGCTACCCTGCATTGCCAGTACCAAACTCCCAGCAAAAGAGAGAAAAGAAGCAGCCTCTTTCTGTAGCATGCAGTGTGCTGCGGAACCCGCCGCGAACAGGTTGTGCTGGTGGCGTTGTGTTGCGCAAGGCTTCGCCCGGTCGACGTAGGTGATAATGCATGCATGTCGAACTGCGTGGCACCAATGATGGGCATGTGGAATGATTCCGACAAAACCTGGCTTCACCGCCTTGCTCCTTGACAAAGTCTGACCTAACAAAACCCGAGTTGCTAGAGTCTGGCCCGCCAAGTCCTGACAAAGCCTGAATTGACAGCATCCTACTGTCAAAACCTTGCTTGACATAATCTGGCCAGCTGCCAAAACCTGAGTTTGGGGAAAGTTGAAATATCCCCATCTTCACCCCGACCTGGCCTTCATAATGCCCTGTCTCTAGCTAGAGGTTGTTTCGTAGTCTCTTCATCCGCTATTAGACACTCCTGTCGTCATCAAAATGGTCCCGGTAGCAAAAAAGATTTCGAAGCAGGAATGGGATGCGCACAAAGACACCATTCTCGATCTCTACCATGTGCGCAATTTACCTTTGTGCAAAAATGAAAAAAGTGAGAGCGTGCAGAGTATATTAGAAACAGAGCATAACTTCATAGCCAGGTAAGGATACGAATTATGATGATCGAGTCTGCAGAAGCTAACCCTCTATAGCCGTAACCAGCTTGACGCATATGTCAGGTCTCTTGAGCGGCCCAAAAGACTTAAAAAAGAAGAATGGAGAGCAGTCTATACGAAGCTTGACGAGCTGCTGGCCATGGGAGTCGAAGCTCGGGTTACGCTTTCCGGCGAAGTTCTAGGCAAAGAACGGCTCCAGAGATCTAAGCGACACGCTTTTCATGGACATGAGCATTTGATCAAAAGTCCTTCTGCTGGTATGTCCTTGATATATCTCTGGAGTATATGCTGATGGCCTTTAAGAGCATGCCTTGCCTCTTCCCAGCAGTCTTGTCATCGAGACTCAGGGAGCAGACGGGGAATGGTCAAGATATACAAGCGAGAGTATGCTTGTGCGTGCCAATTCACCTCCATCAGCCAAAGACCTTGCGACTTTGGAGTTGGAGACGGAGGAGTCAGTCCCAAATGATATTGCTGTCCATCCGTCACGATTCGATGCTTTGTCGCAGTTTCGCAACATAGTTTCAGATGAGCATCCCGTTCTAAGACTGAAGAGCCCCCCACCATTGCAGCACATGAACCAATGCCAACCTTTTTCTACCTTTAATTACCAACGGCAGCGATTTGATTCCCCAAGGTTGAGTGGCTATAGCCCGCGTATTTCCCTCGACCTCGACCTGTCCGGGGAGTTCCTTAGTAACGGGCTGGAGTCTTCGACCTTTGAAGATTCCTATACATTGCAGTGTTGGGACCGAGAGTTAACGCTCTCCCGATTTCGGACAGCTGTATTAGCCACACCAACGTGGGGTAGTCATTCTGAACCTCCTTCTCTCCGATATGCCCGATCTATCACTGGCCGAGAGACCACGCTAGATGGTCCCTTGCATCCATCTCCGACGAGTTTTGTGCAATTACTTCTCCACGATGCCACTGAGGCTTTGGACACCAATTCCATACCTGAAAAAGTACATCAATACTCTGACGGCGATGATGTGCTGGACAGTTTACAGTCACTGTTATCTGAGAGTGATCTACAAGACTGTTCTGGGGTAACAGGGGAAATTGTTATTGGGAATACCAATTTAGACTCATCATTCTATAACATGTTCCTATACTCCCTCGCCAACGGTTTTGCCGGCCTCAGAAATGTCCCAAACGGTGTTATATTCAAAATGCTACAGCAGCAGAATCACTTCAGCTCTCGCATCATGGAATGTCTCTGGATATGCCCATCTGCCCAGGCGAAATGCCTTGTAGACAACTTATTCCGAGCAGCTGTTGAGGCTTGCGATGAGGAGGCCGTTACAGCTATTCTTCAGGCCACCTGCGACTCACCGAATGCGATCGATCCGAATGGGATTGTCTGTAAGATTCATAACGACGACAGATCGTACACTCCCATCGAACTTGCGGCCAAGCTTCGCCACCTTGGCATGGTGAAGACACTTCTGGCAGCCAAAGCAGACGTTAACAAGACGTACTCCCAAAGATCTAATGAAGAGTGTGGCGCGCTGGAGTTAGCAGTCCATAAATGGGGCGAGTTCAAAGCAGTTGACGCGACTCTTGTGAAAACTATCCTTGATGGTAATGCAGAAGTGCGGGTAGACCTCATCATGGCCGTCGTTCGATGGGGACAAATGGAGATTGTTCAAGAGTTATTTCCACGATATTCATCAGCCCACCACAGAGAGTTCTTTCCGAGCAGAGAAATGCGGTTAAGTCGTGTATGGATAAAGGAAAAGCTGGTAGAGATTGCTGAGTACTTGGAAAATGATCTCGCCGCGTCTTTCATCAAACGAATCTTCGAGTCTTGCCAGTCAGAAAACTGTTGCCGCTGCTTTACGGACCACCAAGAGTTGATGGAGCAGACTCTCTGCAGTGGGGCAAGGAAGGCAAATATCAACCTTGTTGAGTTTCTTCTGCCGCACACTACCATGAAGACCGGAGGGCTGGCGGGTGCTGTCAGGAGCGGTAGTCGTCAGTTGATTGATCTCTTTTACCTTCATGGTGCCAGCTTGGGCGGACCAACATATTATCTGGATGAAATAATAGCACTTAAGTACAATACAGGAGAACGAATTCCTACCACGCCTTTGGCAGAAGCTATTCGCTCACAAGATATGGATCTCGTTCATGAATTCGAAAAGCTAGGAGCGTTATCTCATATGGACCAGGCGAGACATTTCGAGGCCGCGATAATTGCAGCAGCTGAAATTGGTAATTGCCAGTATATGATGAAGCTGTTGCAACAGTTTCCAGAGAAGCGTGGGTTCCACTTGTTGCTTGCCCTGGTCATGGCCATTCGCAGGGACAGAACTGAAGCCGCTTTAGCGTTACTCGGTACTGGAGCTCCTCTCAACGATAAAGAACTTTGGCGTGATCCCAGGTATGATCACTCATATGCTCTTAATCGTCATTCGCCGTTACTCGAGGCGTTACAAAAACAGAATAAAGCAGTTGTGGATGCAATATTGGAGGCTGGCGTCAAAATCCGACATGAATCAAGTGCCATGGAGTATGCTGGTTTGTGGGGTGACATAACCGTGATCGAAGATCTAGTTTTCATGGGAGCTAATATTGACGACGGGGACAAAATTACAGCATTGACAGCGGCAGTAGAGTCAAGAAAAACAGATCTGGCAAAGCTGCTTCTCGAACGCGGTGCTTCACCAAGTGCAAAAGCTCACCTCGGGGTCACTCCTTTGACCCGGGCAACAGAAAATGAGGATGACGATATGATCCAGCTCCTGATCTCCTGTGGCGCCGACCCGGCCGATGAAGGCGCCTTTCGTTCCATTGTCGAGAAGCATACGGAGTGTTTTGATACGCTTCTCCGAGCATTTTCCTCGAGATATCCCAATGGAAAGCTTTCGTTTGGTGGAGCTCCGCTGATTCTGGCCGTCGAAAGAGGTGACATCACGCTGCTCAACAGAATGCTCGCCGCAAAATTTGACGTGAATAGTTTTTGCGAACAAGAAGACTGCGAGTTGACTGCAGTGGGCTATGTTATCATTCACGGAAAGCTTGCGGACGAAAGGTCACCTATAATTCGCGAATTGATCAATCATGGCGATCCAAACAGCATCGTTCTGAGACCGAAAATGTATGGCATATCAAAGTGCATGCATCCAGAGACGGCATTACTTGTCGCCGTTGAGAGCAGGAGCGGGTATATAGTGGAGCTTCTTTTGGCGAAGGGTGCAGACATACACTGGCCGGCGCGACGGGGCCTGAAACGCACTCCTCTACAACGAGCCTGCGAAATTGGAAGTTTCAAGATGGTCAAGCTTCTGCTAAAACATGGAGCAGGCGTCAATGAAGAGCCGGCCCAAAGAGGTGGAGCAACTGCACTGCAACTGGCCGCCATCAGTGGGAGTATCAGAATTGCCGAATTGCTTTTGAGTCGCGGCGCCTTGGTCCATGCAGCCCCCGCCAAGATAGGAGGACGAACGGCACTCGAGGGGGCAGCAGAGCACGGCTGTGTGGAAATGATCAAAGTTTTGTGGAACGTGAGTGCTGGAAAAGGCTTCACGCTTGAGATGATCGAGAAGGCCAAAAAGCTCGCTCTTGACAATGGCCAGCGAGGCTGCGCTGAGTATCTCGACAGTCTGTCGCTATCAATACCTAGTGCTCCTTTGCTTGAGATGAACCACTTCATGGGTTTTGAGATGTAATGAGTATGTCTGTAACTTTATATTTTCCATGAACTAGAAGACAATACAACGTGCAAATATCAAACTGCAAACCCTCACAATCCTATCACTCTTTCCTGCACGACCTAGGCTTTCTTACATAGCTCTCCCTCAAGAATATCCTCGGTGAGACAAATATAAAATAGCTTACTCGTTATTTGATCGACGAAGGGCCAAGTACTCCCTTTGCGCGTGGGACAGCCATCGCATTGGCCCGTGGTGCTGCTGGCAGCGAAGAACTGAAAGCGTTTCCATTAGTTTCGATTCCACGTTGGAATCACCAATTGAGTCCTGATTAATGCAGATAGAGTCATTCCAAAGATAACAAACGCCTGGTGCTCGAGTAGTGATTGCGACTTTGAAAGTGGCTGAAAGTTTGTCAAAATCGATGTTATGCCTGTGTTCGCTAGCCTTCGACACATAGGTACAGAAATGTAGATTGGTCGTTGGAGAGGTCTTGGTTTCCTAATGCATACTTACCGTTTGCCATTTCACTGAAGTTTAATATATGTTAACTTATACAAAGTCATATTCACATAACCCTCGATGTCAATGATGTAATATGTACGAAGAAAAATTATTATTACAGCTGGGCTCGAATATGGATATCAAATTGACATGGAAATTCAACACTAGCCATTTGCAACTGCTAGACCTGAAATGATCCAGCTTGCAAACTGCACAAATGAATAGTAAGACCCGACCATCTGCGCAACGTCCTACAGACAAAGTCAACGGCAAATCCATGTGCTGCCATAGTCGGATACATACCGTCCATTCCATAACCCTCATTAGCATGATATTCGTCCGCTGAAAGGTCGGGAAACGCAGCTGTACCGAAATTAGCGCACATCTCCCAGCTAGCAGTTTCTTTGTTCCTTGCCTTGATGATAGTCACGCAGGGCCAGCTGCCTGTAGTCGCTGTGTTGCAAACCAGATCTAATGCCGGCACGGATGATATGACCAAATTGGTGTAGTCGTAATTTGCGTCTGCTCCTGGGGTATTTTGCCGCCGCACGATATCGAGATTGATGGAAGTGGCGGCATTCGCATTGATATCAACAAGACTGGTATAGCCATTGCGCATTGCCTCTTCCAGGGTAAGCTCAGGATCAAACACTGCAATACTTAGACTAGGTTGCGGCCCAAAGCCACTGTCAATGGTGGCTTGCGTTAAGTTGTCTGATGTAATCAGCCCATTACATTTCATTCAAATTGCAGTCAGCCATGAGCATTACTTCAGAACTTACAGTTGAAGAAGACTTGCAGCATCATCAAATATGTGGGCTGTGGGCTGATTAGATCTTCGGTCGGCTGGAATAGCAGATAGCGGAAGCTGGTATTGTACCACACAAAGCCTTGAGGGATGTTTGTAGACCAGCCCTCTTTACAGTCGCATTTGCTTTCCATTGTCATCTCATTGGCCGTAAGTGATGAACAGTTTGGTGCTGAATAAGAATACCAGCCCAGAAAACACTTAGATCCGGTGCCCAGGAGATTTGCTTGCCCGGTAAAGTCTAGTCTCTGGAAGACGGCAACGGCGGGGAATTTCATAGCACTCTGCACTTATTAGCTTGGTATCAGGTTGGTCAGGACGTACTCACGACAGTATCTCTGTCAACCACTTCTTTGAACTGCTCTTGACCCGGATACCACATCCATATATAGGCACTAACCATAAGAGGAATCGTGAAGTTTACTGTTAATACTGTGTTCCGGAGGTTGGCCGTTTTGGTAATATCCTTTTTGCCTAATAATATGAGACAGTGTTCGAGGTGTAGTGAATCGTGGTGTACACTTACTGAACCACAATCTTGTCTCAGTTATCATCATTTTGATACCAATTACCAAAGGAATCAAGTACAGAGCCAAGCTCAACCCTCCAAAATAATATCGTGCTACCGGACTAGGAAACCTAGCGACAATAGCCATAAATATGAGGATTATGGTGAGGGCACCAGCACAAACTGCTGCAACTGTAAAGTGAGAAGGCCATGTAATGCGTCGCCATAGAGCTTGCGCCGCAGAGGCTCTGTGTGGAGTACTCAGTTGTCTAGCTGCTGGAGATGATGATTGGGACGGCATCGCAGGGTATGCAAATCGATGCGTAGGAGAATTTTAACAGCTGCAGATTCTGAGTGTGCGCAGCAGGTTAGGGCGATTGCGAGCGTCTTGGCAATTTGAAGGCTCGCTGATTGACTCGTCGTATTACGATGGTTGATGATGCAGAGCGGATATTCCTTGATGTCTGTTTCTTCTATGCTAAATCATCAAAGGTTGGAAAACAGCAGGGGATGGTTCACTCCATATATATCCAACCATCATTTTTATATCAGCATTACAGGTGTTGAAAAAAGCTTATTCCGAGTCCACCATAATGTGTTACAGGATCCAGAGGCAAATAAACTCAAACTTGGCACTCTGGTACGTCCCCTCTTTGTCCCCAATCAATGGATCGCCACTGTCGGCAGTTAAATTAAAGGGTCGACGCTGGTTTGGGTGGGCTAGGCAGACCTACGTCGCAGCGACGCGGCACGTTGCCGTTAAACGTCAATTTCTCGATATATCCTACTATACTATTCAGGGCAGGTGGTTGTTTTGAGGCTGTGCTGACGTTTTCCCCTTTTTCTTTCCATTCCTTTTCGTCATCTGGTTGGCCCGTACTAGGATGAAATCATCCCGCATTATGATTGTTCCATGCTTCTCTTCGGTGCCTTGTGCACCCTAACCCTTCAAGATGGGGCGGAGCTGCTGTCATACAGTACGCAAGTCATTAGCCGTAGGTGATGGTGGATGGGGAGGAGCATCGGCACCGGGCATGCAGGGCTGAGCAAGGGATTGATTCGCCTCAGAGGAGTTATAGGTAATATTAGGATCAGATAGGGGACCACGGGGACTTAACCATGCGGTGGACTTCGGCGACTCGCTAGGAGATATCTCAGCTGTAACGTTGTTAGTCGAGATCTTGCCGGAGCCTCACCCGCGAGACACGAGCGACGGTCAGGATTGCAATTCACGATCAATTTGCCACTTGAATGAAGGCATCCACGGCCCCTTTCGTGCAGTGCTGGGGGCGGCTTGTAGGCTACAAAGGAACTGGTGATTACTGCATGGCGAGCCGTTGGGCTTGGCGAATGAGCTCTCTGCAGTGACCTAACCTATGCGTCTCTCTGGGCAGGCACTGGAAGGTGGCCCCCCACGCGGAGATGTTCGTTGATGGGAGGTTGGGCGAACTGAGACATCGACCTCCCTTTGCCAGCTCAAAGTTGAGGCTCCGTTCCAGGGGCAGCAGGTCGTTTCTCGCTGCACGTTTATCTGGTTCTCCTTTCTTCCCGCCCCTCCTCCCTCCAAGGACACCATGCTTATGCATGAAAAATGAGGTAATATTCGTTCATCCAATGCGACGCCATGAAGGCAACTGAACTCAAGCTTCTGTGAGTATCATCCATGCTTGGCTCTGCAGAGATTAGAGCTCGAACTCTCACGCGAAGACTTGTGGGAGGGGATCAGCTCGTCTTCATTTCTCCTGGCTGCATGACATGAAAAGCAGCTGAAGCTAGCTTCATCAGAATAGCGACACATATCAATCTAAAACCTACTAAAGAGTCAGATGGCTCATCCCCGCAATCAAAATCGGGCGTTGCTTGTGCTGATCGGTTTCATGTGTGTTCTTTGCAGATGGCACAGCCTTGCTCCGAGCATCAACACGACCGACCACAGCCAGGAATTCATACTGGCTGTGGAAGACTACCATCATCTCGCCCCCCGCATCTTCTAGAAGACGAAGCCAAGCACCCAGAATTGTAGATTTAATCACTTTCCAACCTCCAGATTTGTTATTCTTCATAAAGCTATCATAACTGCTCAATACTCCCTGTATCAATCCACAGCAACACACTCACTCAATGCATTTCACTACCACTTTCGTTGTGTCCCTCCTGTACATCAGCAGCGTACAGGCAAGTTCTCCAACCACATATTACATCAACAAAGTCCCCGCTTACTCAGCCTTGCCCACATGCGCTGTCGAGCCTCTAAGTGCCATTGTGAGGGGCATGGTGTCGGGTTGTGGTGATGGCAAGAAGTACACCTCGTACAGTTGCTTCTGCTCTAGCCAGTCGTCAAGGTTCAACAGCATCATCTATTCAAGCGTGGCTCAGAATTGCTCCGGTGACACTACCGACGCTTCCAGCGCGGCTGATGTTTTCCACAGCTATTGTTTGCTTGGCGCAAATGCTGCTGCTACTGCTACTGCTGGATTGAACAGCTCTGGTAAGACATGATGTTCTATTGAGTGTGAGATTTAAGCTTCTATGTTAGTTTTGAATCAAAAGACTGGGCTAATCTACGATATAGTGCCTACCTCTTCCCCTTCGACATCAGGCTCTTCGCAAGCCAGTCCTGCTGGTTCGTCTTCTGCACCAACCCCAACCAGCACAATAACCGCAACGCCACCCGGAACTACTCAAGGTTCTACAGCAAACGCAGACACCCCATCCTTTACCTTCATGGCTATAGGGATGGCTTTTGTTTACTTTTCGTTGCAATCGTTGCAAGGATATGAGATTGACTGCTTATGAATCTTTTAAATCTGGTTGATTTGCGACTCGGAATTAGTTTATGGATGTGGTAATAAGGACTGTATGTTAATAAATGTTGAATAGTTCATCCAATATGTGCACGGACATATATCTGCTGGCTTTCCAACCTCACAGACTTCTGATTAGCCGTGTTTTCATTACTAACACTCCGTTCCAAAGCATTCAATGGCTTATGCTACTCAAGGTCACATTCATATAATCGCTTGGAGGCTCAAATGGAGGGTTCTGGCTCGAACTCACTCCAGTTACCCATGAAGAACCCAGCGTAACCATGTGCATGTCTTCTGTATTCAGGAAAGATGCAAATATATTAGTGGAATCTTTGGAAGGACGCGTGTTTGGAAAAACATCGTGTTTGGAAACGCATGGGTGGGTCCATCACCTGCGATTTGACGAGCATGGCTACTATGTCTCTCGTATGATATTGCACTTGTGCTTTTACTGATAGAAGATAAATAGAAAGAAAACTGTCAGCCACTTTTATTCGAATTATCCACAGTACACTTTGAGGGAACAAGTGATGTTGTTAACAGCGCTCTTGGTTACTAAAGCCAGTGTTAAATAGAAAGCATACTCAACGGGAGTAAGGGGCTCTCTGCCGGTGCGGGTCTGGCGTAATCATCCTACAGGAAAGGAGAGAATCGAGCAAAAGGGGCAAGAATGCACTAGGATCCCAGCCATTTTATGCAATAAAATACCCATGCAAATCTCCCACGTATGTTTCCTACTGTAGTCTTTATTTGTTCCTGAATCTCGCTGATCTGCGGCATTGTATTGGTATTCTATATACTTATTGCAAAGGAGGAGGCATCTTGTGTATAATAAATTCCCTTCAGATGATCAATAATAGAAATAAAGAGGCAAAAGATGTTGATATGGAGCTTGACTACAGTAGAAACATGTCATGTCTCTGATGATACAGACAAGAATGACAATACAAAAGATCTACCACAACGAAAACAGTCTGCCAATCTCTTATAATTCAAGAGTATCATTACTATTGATAATAATGTAAGATTTCTATTTCTACCCTTCTATTTTAAGCTAGATATGGTCTACTTTACTTGGATCAAGTGTACTTTGACCAGTCTTGATATGCGGTAACGCTACTGGAATTATGAAATAACATATTAAAATCTGCTCTTGAACTCGTGAGACTAATCTCATAATCATATAGAGAATCCGTAGATAATCCTGAATGGCAGCAGGCGCTATCACTAGCGGCACAGCTTTGATCGACAGACTTTCCTAAAATGACCATCCAATACAACTAAGTTCTTGTAATCAGCAGTGTTTATTTGAGATATGGACGTAATGTGATACTTACCCAAGGTATTCCATACTGATTAAACAGTGCAGCTTGTTTTTCTACAGAGTCAACCCCACTGCCTGTGGTGACTCCCCATTCTTCCAACATGCAAAGCTTCCCAGCGGCTGCTGCCTGGTCGCTCAGTTCTGGTATATATGGAGTCCATTGTAATTTTGTGCTCATGTATCCATGGACAGACATGATATCAATGGCGGGACAATCCAGGGCTTTTTGGAGAAGATTATATTCGTGACCAGCGTACTGGCTGCCACCAATACCACCGGTCGCGATACCCACACCAGAATTCTGTATGATGCTCTTCATCATTGTAGCTCGATTGCAAAGCCAGTCGCTAGGATCGTTTCCGGTTAGTAAATCTGGGGATGCGATCATAGGCTCATTTTGAATGTCAAATGCCATGATCACTTCAGAAAGATCCTAGGTAATGTTAGAATGATTTAAATCTAAGAACTGATCGAGAAGTATTAAACTTACTGCCCACTTCTTGTTGAAATTTGGGGATACATAATTGAGGATGCTAGCAAGACGCGCATCGTAGTTTGCTTGAGAGACTGCATCGGTGTAAAAGTTGAAAGAAGACTGATAAGTCGTTCCGTAAATATCAATTCCATTATATCCAGTGCTGGTTCCATTTGGAGGTAGTAGATTGGCATCATGCGGCGAAATAATAGCTTTGATTCCAGCGGCATTTAATTGGACAAGAGCATCATCAATGGCGTTGAGAAGTTCGGTGTTGTACTCTCCTATTGTGGTTTCGTAGTTGGGGAGCTCAGTAGTGCTTGAAGACTTGGTGCAGTTACTTTTGATTCCCGTGACTAGAAAATAAAGAGATTAGTGCTGTATTTGGATGGTTTTCTATCTCAATGATGACTTTTCATGGCTAAGAATGGCTAAAAGCAAATTATATGTGCAGATTTATTACGACTGATCAAGGAGTCCGGCTAAAGATATATAAACAGCAATACATACTCCACAGACGTACTAACTTTGCTCCATCGTTCTGAAGACCTTTGATGTATGTGGTCTGATCTTCCAGTGAGAGACCATGAAGGTAGTAGTTGTTTGAGCCGGCAAACGAATTTGAGCGGCTGCTATTTAGGACCGGTAGATATAGCATAGGAGTAGGTTTCGCGAAGGCTCCTAGAAGAAACCAGCTAACAAGAATGTAAAACATGATCGTGATCATAGTAAGGCACCGACGCGTCAGACGATTTAAGGACTTCGAAGTAACCTGTTAACTAAGTGTAATACCCAACGAAATGAACGGTGAGCACTCTGATATAAAGGTAGATGGATGTATAACAAGACCACGAAAAACCCTAATTTAAATGACGTGAAGAGGCTGACTTCCAAGGTTGAAAGATCAACACATTACACAGCCGCAATAATTTCTTATGGCATCCGAGCATGATTGCGCCGAGGCGAATCTCTGCTAACACGCCAAGCCTGAGACCGCCTTACTTAATTTGCCTCCCTGCAGTAAGCGGTACTGGGCTATCGGAATATCAGAAGCACAAAACTTGCAAATTACAGCATTTTCAATTTTTCGATGTTTCAAACGGACAACTGCGAATTCTTGCCAGTCTAATTAATTCACTACGCTACATTTTGAAGAAGTTCGTGGACTAGTTAAAACTACCGTTTTTGGAACCACGCAGAGCGGTTTGGTGGGTGCACGGCTCGCGAATTTGCAGGCCCCGTGTTCAGTGACACCACTACCATGCACTCCACTTTTATTCTGGCTATCGTTAGGATGGGAAATTTGTTAGCTGAAACAACCACCTATCCCGCGATGCCGCGATGGTAAAAAGGTTTGGTTAATCACCAGCTGAACTACCACCACACCCACACCTCTCCCAAATACCCAGCTTATATAACCCTAACTGAAGCCAGGGCTCCAAAGCCTGTAGAGCTACAGGGTTACTTTTAGGGGTTTCTAAGGCCTCGCTCACCTAGCTCTTCCAGATCTCCTAGATGTCTCCCCCTCTCTATTTTCTCTATTTTCTCTTTATTTATTTCAGATCTCGCCAATGTCCTTTACCTCGGGTTCCCAGTCTTTACCTACGCGTCCTTGTAATCATCAATCACGATTGCAAAATTGCCTGGGCAGAAATTTCTTTCCATGTGACGGGTAGATTTTGACCTCGAAAACTCTATTGCGCGTTCCTTCCTTATGAGTTTCGCCTGCCCATATGAAAGACGAAAGATTGTCAAATTCGGGCTTATACATGAATTGATTATTGATAAGACAGGAGCCAGGAACTTCCATTGATTGCCGCTGAAAGCTTCGCGCCATCCGGCTACCCATATCTTTGGACAATGACAAAAAGACTTTGGCAAGTTCTCTTGTCTACCTAGTTTGAGTATTGGCAAGGGTTTGTCGCAGACCTGGTAGTATTGAAAAATTGAAGTGTATTCAGTCTGATTCATTTTGAAAGATTTTCTCATATACATCTCCGAGAGCTTTCATACTAACCTGTTGTTCTTGTTGAGCATACGCATCAATTGACAGGTAGTTGAGCCGGGTTACATTCGCCTGGGATGAGGTCTGCCAGGGTGGGTCAGATTTATGAATATGATTGTCGTCCGAAGACACTCGACGCTCTGGTGACCCATCCTCGGTGTGATTCTTCTCACCTAATGGAATACTTTAAGTTCAATTGAGATCTTCAAGTTCAGTAGCCGTTAGCAGGTCAAGTAGTAAAGTATCCTCACCAAAGTCCAGCGACACCACACGCCTCAGCTTGCACGAATAAATACAAAATCGATTATCCGAGTTGCTATGCAATAATAACCCATCCGTCTGTCAGCTGCATTGCCTCTTTAACGCAATGAATGAGCGGAATGGATCCCTGTCGAATATACATAACATGCCCGCCCGATCCTAGGTTTCCAGCCTCAAAAAAACGCAGCTCTTCTTGATTTCGAGTGGTGCTTATATGATTGCGTTTCGGGCGAACGTCCTTTCCAACAAAACACCACTGTAGCGTTTCGCCTAAGAGATTTTCGCGATGCCATTGCTGGGCAAGCTCTTCCAGTTGCCGCGGCCGGGAGTGTCCAGTCGTTATATGTTGTGCGTGAACTATAGCATATATAGACTTTTCCCAACTGGTTGGTACCCTTGACTTTGTCAAGCCTCGTTGAGTATCCTTCCATCGTTCGTGGAGATACGTTACCATATACAAGATCCCGGGTTCTCCTTCCGATGGCCGTATGAGATGATCAACGGACACATCGAGTTTGTTAAGAGCTTGTCCCTCATCAATGCCTGTGAAAAGACCACCCGAGGAGAACAGTTCGATGGGGTATGTCTGCGAATTTGCCTCGCGGTTGGACAGGAGGATAGATTCGTTCCGTTCCACGAGCTTTCGGTATTTTCCAGGGACGCCTTTCAGATTCAGCCCACCAGGCCGAACACAGAATGTGGCGGCTACCTGCCTGTCTGTACTACGGCTCTGCAAATTTTCCATCGCAGCTTGATATGCTACGTAGCCGTCAACGCTGACGACCAGGTCATCTGGATTGACTATGTCCACTGCATGTAGAATCGCATGCATGGCGACGCATCTAAAATCCCAGAAATTACACCATGACTTATGGATACCTCTTCCTGTGCCCGATGGGCGGGGTCTACCAAAAGCCAACGCGTAGAGCATGGTGGCATTCTTCTGCAGAGAATGCGGCTCTAAAGCTCGATACATGGCATTCCTTGGCAGAGTCTCGCACAAACTAAAGTAGAGCGCTTCGGCTGCCAAGTGGATTGAATGTTCTATAACTTGTGTCCGAGCAGCTTCTTGATCGAAATCCTCCAGCATGGGCATCCCATTTTTCTTTTGGAAAGCCTCCGCGGAGGCTATAAGGATTAGTTCCAAGCACCCCAAAGGGGTGATCTGCGAATAACACTTCAGGGCCGCATCATCCACACAGATACCGATACATTCTATGATTTTCTCTATCATTTGAACGTCCTCCAGATCTGATTCTTTCCATCCAAACCATGTCATAATCTTGTGGTAGACATTCTTGAATGATGTCGAGCACAATGTGAGTAAGCACAACGGGGACGTCTTACTTTTGAATCCGAACCCCCCCTTTTCCACTGCTAAGATAACGAGAGCCCCGGCCAAGTATCCGATTGATTTAACAAGGGCCGTTGGCTGCACATAGCTTGCGATCTCTCTCCGAGCCGTATTCAAAGGTACTCTGTGAATTCTAGGGGTTCCCTCTTTCATTTCCATGATGACCTTGGTGAGGTCGCCTGGATCCATCCCGTTCTCGAGGCGCGTCCATTTCTGAATGCTCCAATGACTATCCGATGGTCTTGGGTGTTCCACAAACACAACCGAAAGACGTAAGGTGCCCGACCGGGGTTCTATCTGGTCCACTTTCGGGTAAATCCGATCATTTTGCACCCAAACATCGACTTCATCCGGCCATAGCCACACAAAGAGAGTCGCCAGCCAAATTCCTGTTCGGCTGCCTTTGATCACCACTCTCTCGTTGGTGTGATCATGGACAGCCTCAATAATCTGATAGATCAAATCGGCCAAGCGATAGGCCTCGGTGTCGTGGTAGACATCGTCAGCCGATAAGGCTTGCCTGCTTGTCTCAATCCAAAAATCATCAGATATCTGATCGTAAAGATGAAGTGGTGACCAAGGCAAGTAATCACTATGACCTTTAATCCGTTCAACAAGCTGGCAAATTTGGTACGCCGAGACTTTGAGATCGCTTCTCAAAGCCATGATTTCATGTATAAGCCTGCCGGTGCGTTGCGCGTTGAAAATAGAGCAGCCGGCGATGAAAAGAAAAGCGGCTTTCAGATGCATATTGTCCCGTATGATTTTGGTCAGTCCCCGGTCCGAAAACCCTATAAATAAACTTTCGAATTGAGTGCGTTTGGATTTCGAATCGACGAGGGCGCTATCGCTTTCGTTAAGGCGACTTCTATCAACCATAAGCCATTGTCCAAAGGTTTCGATCGATTGGAAAACAAGAGGCTGGATGTCTTCCGCTGCGCAAACGGCGAAAAGATCTTTGAGAATTTGGACAGAGATGCTACTGGCCTGTATTACATCGAATTGATACTGCAGAGCCATGATTCCCAGAGCGCTTGTAGTTTAGTCACTAACTCCAGGATAGATGGATATCGTAGGAAGCATCGTCCAATATAGCGAAGTTATTGGGAGGCTAAAGAACAAAGGGAGGCTAACATGCACTGTTGACTGTGATATGTAGTTTGGTATATGTTCTTATCTTTACACGTTCTTCATGCATATAAGCTGCATAATACCGTACAGTATAGCACACTCGATAAGTGAGGGTGGTCACTCAACCAGGGTGGACGATACGAGCCCTTCCATCCAACCAAACTTCAGGCTCGCAATAAGAAATTTCCCCTCCTTCCAAAAAGTCGGAGCGACTGGCAATACTGTGGTCATATGTTGCGTTGTTATTTGGTAGAACATGTTTCTTATCTACGTCTTTATGAACCGCCTGGATCCATGCACTCAATACCACCATGCGAAAGGGAGTTCCAGGGCAGATGGTATAGTTTCAAGCTCCATGCATTATCTGCCAATACCAAAAAGCACTATGGCGGCTAGGTCTTCAAACATGCTATAGCAGGAGGGTCGTGATATTTAGGGGGTAAGAAATATTGCTAAAGTTCACAGACTTATGCGGGTGGGCCCGTTAAGAAATGGGTGCGCCGGTGCGGTACGGCCCGCATTCGGTCGGGACGAACAACGGCGCAATTTCTTAATTTTCGCGAAGTGATGGGCGAAAGCCGGAAAAACAACTCGCTCAAATCTCTACAGCATATCCCCTTGGCCACGAAGGTTTATCAGTGCGCTTGCAGGGAGTGTTGGAACCTTACACAAATCCCAGTGTTTTATCAACTTTGGGTGAAGACTTTCGCCGTAAACCGTTCGTACTCGAGCTGATAAGGTTGGAACATTTTTCTAGGGAAAAAACCTCTTCGAGTCTTCGTACCTTAATATGTTCAGAAACCACAGCCTTATCGGACCTGATTTTTCGCGTCTACAACATGGTTGTTGCCTGATCACTGTCACCACCTTCCTGTGTCAAATGCAATGTCTTGAAGAGCGCTTCGAAGACTCTTATCAACCTGTTTGGACCCAAGCTGTATGCCTAGACGCTCCAGGTTTAAGACCATGGCCGGATTTGAATCTCTTGTTGATATTGCTCTTCGAGGTCTGAACTTGATGTAGCGTCGCCATAACGCGCAAACTTTATTCGTTAGCTGCAGCCATGATCAGACCGGAGCAGTACGAGGAGTTTCGGGCACATCACTCAATCTAACATACCTGTGGAAGAATTGTAGGAGTTGTCAATTGTTTATCAGAAGCTGGTGAGGCTGGGCCAACTACGATTTCATGGCGGCCCCATGAGAGCGCTCAACCCTTGCTTGCGCAGACTTCGGTACGGAAGCTCCCCCAATCATGGTGTTGTCGGTAGGCTGTCGTAAGCGCTCATCACACCACCCAGCTGGGCAGCCCGCCTATCAAAGCCTTCATTTTGAGGTCTGGATCAAGCCTTCGAAATCTCACGACTAGGATAAATCTACCACTCCATCACCAATGGCAAGAAAACACGTCTGTTCCTACCAATCTGCAACCTCTTCGACCCACCCCTCACGAAATTCAAAGCGCCCAGACTTACTCTTTCATAATGCGGGCTGGCAAAGTGCAACCCATAATCGTCATAACCAGCATGAATAAGGCTTCTACTAGTAGTACCATATTCTGACAGCTGAACTTTGCGTGACCAATAACATACGTCTTCTTCTACAGACTCGGGAACCAATCCAATCATTTTACGGCAGTGTCTCTCAGCCTTACATACAGCAGGCACCCAATCTATCATAGTCGTATTTTATCGATCTGTTATTTTGTGTCAAGCATTCTCCATCAACGACATTGAGTCAACTTTAACTCAATTTCCCACCACCAACTACTACTACTGCGGTCTATGTCTGGCATGACCGACCGAGTATTCGCTTCATCGTTCAGTATGGATATTCCGAGGCCCGAGGTGCCAAAGTTCACCCGTCAAGAGACCAAGAATATCGAGAAACTTGGAGAGGCTCTACGCAATGGAAGGTTGACGGTGGTGGTTGGAGCTGGAGTCTCTATCAGCGCGATTCGAGCCAACAAACGACTGAAGAGCCACGAAACTGAGACGATCGCCAAGTCCATGGTGTGGTCTGGATTGCTACAACAGGGTTTGCAGTATCTCGACGAAGAAGAATGTGCTTTAGGTTCAGATGACCAGATCAAGCTTGACTCTTACAAGAAAATGTTCGAGTCCGAGTCGGGTACCGATATGATAGAAGTTGCAACATTCCTGAAAAGTAAACTTACTGAGGCACGCAAGCTAGAAAATTGGTTCGATCTTGAATTTGAAGGTATATACGAGAAGTGCATCAACCAGGACCCAAATCCAATCCTAGACGCTATACGCGATCTTTTTCACAATGGTGCTCGTATCATCACAACCAACTACGACGACTTGCTAGACAAGCACATCATACAGCAACCCATAATCCCAGATGGTACACCAGCCCTGAAGCTCTTCTTTGCCGGACGACCTACCGGGATTTGTCATGTCCATGGCGTGTGGTGGCACTCGAAAGGGGCCGTACTCGACGATAAAGACTATCAAAGAACGACGGAAGATAACTCGCTGCAGCAGAGTCTGAAGAATAGCATGACTTCTTCTGAAATTCTTATGTTCGTTGGTACGGGTGCCGGACTGAATGATCCAAACTTTGGTCCCCTTTTATCTTGGGCTGCAACGCAAAATGAAGGAATTGCTCAGAGACATTGCATTTTGGCCCACAAAGGCCAGAGCGTAGATACAATGGCGAATGGGCTTAATGTGATTCGGTATGGGCCTGAATTTGAAAACCTGCCTGCGTTTTTGAAAAGAATTGCAGCTGAGGGTAACCGTGAGTAATACATCATTGTTGGATTATTCTAAAATATTCTGGCCTGACACAATTTGCTAGTCAAAGTCATAGACACTGCCCCTAAAAGCCGACGTGTCAGTATGTTTGTTGGTCGAAGTGGTCTGCTTGGCAGCTTAACAGCTCTATTGTCACAAGGTAACGGCAATATTCAAGTTGCAGTTCTTATAGGGATGGGCGGCTCTGGGAAGACTCAAATAGCTCTCGAATATTGCCGGATCCAAACTGAGGCAAAAAAATGGATATTCTGGGTCGATGCCACTAGCCAAGAGACCTTGCAGCAGAGCTTTCACAGCCTTGCAGAAAAGGAATTTGGACATAATGATAAGAATTCCAGCGTTCAATATGTCAGAGACTACCTAGCTAAGGCCTCTCATTCGTGGGTTTTAGTGTTCGACAACTATGATACCCCTATCGACAAGATGAAGGAGAACTTCTTACCGTACCGCGGTTGCGGCTCAGTTTTGATTACGAGTCGGTTCAAAGACTCGTATCGCTTGGCAACAGAAAACGGAGAATTGGAAGTAGGAGGAATGTCTCTTGATGAGGCCCAGAAATTGCTATTACGACGCGACTGTCAAACGATCACAGATAATGAGAAGCTGCACAGCCACAGAATCATTGAACGTCTTGGATACCACCCTCTAGCTATTGATCAAGCAGCAGCCTGCATCCGGGATTTTAACATACCTCTGGAGCAGTTCTTACAATTTTATGAAACAGAAAGGGCCATGATTCTCCAGCGCACACCAGATATTTGGGAATACTACTCTGCAGAAAACGAGAAAAAGCTTAGTGTTTTCACGACATGGGAAATGACATATAAAAGGCTTCAGGACTCTGAGAATGGCTCAAGACTCGCAGATGTGTTAACTCTTTTTGGATACTTCTCTTGGACCCGAATCTCAGCAGTCTTATTCCAAGCTTATACTGAGTATTGTATTGCGCAAGCTCCTGCAGAGTGGACTTTGCAAAGCTATATGACTGAGACCGAAACACCGGCTGGTCTCTCTACGTGGATGCCTCTTTTCTTGGATGAGAAATCATGGTCAAAGTCCAAATTCAGACAAGTGCTGTCTGTTCTCCAGAAGCACCATTTGATCCAGAACTTCAGTCTTGACCTAATATTCTCGATTCATCCGTTAATCAGTGACTGGATCAAATTACGAAAGTTCAATTCGAGGCCGGGACACTACACGAAAGAGTCTGTTCATGTTGTGACAGAGTTTCTATATTCTTCGTATAGGTCAACTGCAACTTTAGAGTTGAAACAAGAGATTTTTCGTCACTTAGAGGAGTGTCGAAAAAATGATCAAGAGTATTGCGAAGGCGTCTATATTCGATCGCAACATCGATGCACTGAACGGATAGGGAAGTTTTATTTTCACCAGGGCAAATATACAGATGCTGAAAAGATGTACCGTGAAGCCTTGGAGTTGAGGGAGACGGTACTAGGGAAGGAGCATATTGAGACACTTGCTAGTATGGCCAACCTCGCAGGCGTGCTTAGTAGTCAGGGGAAATATTCGGATGCCGAAAAGATATATCGAGAAGCCTTGCAGTTAAAGAAGACGGTACTAGGCAAGGACCATCCTGAGACACTTACTAGTATGAACAACCTAGCAAACATACTTAGTAAGCAGGGAAAGTATCTAGATGCTGAAAAGCTACATCGAGAAGCCTTGCAGTTACGGGAAATAACAATAGACAAGGACCACCCTTCGATACTTACTAGCATGAACAACCTAGCAGAGGTACTTAGTAGCCAGGGGAAATATTTGGATGCTGAAAAGATATATCGAGAAGCCTTGCAGTCGTGGGAGATAGTACTAGGCAAAGACCACCCTTCAACACTTACTGGCATGAGCAACCTAGCAAACGTACTTAGTAACCAAGGGAAATATCTAGATGCTGAAAAGATACATCGAGAATCCTTGCAGTCGAGGGAGATAGTACTAGGCAAAGACCACCCTTCGACACTTACCAGCATGAACAACCTAGCAGAGGTACTTGGTCGCCAGGGGAAATATTTGGAAGCCGAAAAGATACATCGAGAAGCCTTGCAGTCTTTAGAGACGGTACTAGGCAAAAACCACCCTTCAACACTTACTAGCATGAACAACCTAGCAACGGTACTTAGTGGGCAGGGGAAATATCCAGATGCTGAAAAGATGCATCGAGAAGTCTTGCAGTCGAGGGAGACAGTACTAGGCAAGGACCACCCTAACACACTTACTAGTATGAACAACCTGGCTATCACATTAATAAAGCAAGGTCGGGTTGACGAAGTTATACGTTTGATGGCTTCTTCCCCTCAACTGTCGATGAAGCTACTTGGACCCGAATACCAACACACGGCAAGGGTATCACAAAGCTCTGTGCCGTGCTCTGTTAATAGTGATGTTATTCGACACCAAGACCCGCAAGATATTGTTCGACACGAAGACCTGCAAGACATTATTCGTATACCTGGAGCTTGGGTAGATTGATACTAGAGTCTAGATCCGTTATACTTACCGATCAACTTTGGTTTAAATCTCGTTAAGGGACTCCGGCCTTGTAACGGATGTAGAATCTTCGAGGGCCTCGTGCTTGCTTGTGCACTCGTTGTCTACAAACCTCAGGCAACTCAGAATTAAGACCGTGCATAGGTTCAGTTGAGGATTTGGTTACCAATACAAGGACAAGACGGAACCAGATGTCTAGACGCCAATATGACTGTTCTCCTTGTTATAGGATCTCGTTAGAGTTTAGTGAGGAACAGCAGCGGTATGAAAATGCTTGCTCATATGAGACATGAGGCCCGATTATAGTTGTTAAGCTAATAGCTTCTAGGAGAGAAAAGAATATCTTGAACTGTGTCCTTGCTATCCTACGACCGGGGCCACATGAACTCGATTATTTGTTTCACCTTCAGCTGGCAACGGCTAGGGCCTGGTTGGAGAAATATGTCTATAGAAGGGTGGTCAGTCTTTAACTTCTCTGCGTCCTGGATAGTGTGTGCTTTTGATATGAGCAAGCTGTCAATGGCATTGTGATCATAATTGCCTTGGCTTCAAAGCATTGCCTTTATTGTCAGTCTCGATCGTCAAATCTCGAGCTCTATGATCTTTTGCGCAGCTTGGGATCCCCGAAGTAATTCTTCTAAATTTCTGGTCAACTCAGGTTCTTATCTCTATCTCGAAATCCGTTTGCGGCAATGTCTTTGCACTTGGAATTTCCCGTGTTTGATTTGGATTTGAACGCCTGTATAAAATTCACGAACAGTTAAGAAAGAATGATGAAGCAAAAGTAAATATCAGCGAAAGAATCCAGATTATCAAATCGTATGATAACTGATTCGAACTTCAGAAAACGAGTCTTCCGAGAAGCAGCCAGTATGTCGTCGGCAGATAGCTGTTAATACATAAAGTATACAAAGTCATCAGTGAGGCATATGTGATTAAGGCTTCGAGACAACACGTCGTTAAGCACGAGGCGAGAGGGAAAAACGACAACGATCACCTAAACCTTCTGCACTTGCTACTCAAAGGACCCAGCTCAAAATTTTAACATTTTGCAGTGCCCGAACGTCTTGTATTCTCACCATCAGAGCCTTTGCCAGAGATACTCTCAATTTAAGGTGTCTCAAATTTAACAGCCCTCTTTGGACCCCGCATTTCGAAAGTAGCAGAAAACTTACTACAAAAATAGCAGATTTACCGACCTATATATCCATGTTGCATTTCCTAAATAGCCTTCTGCTGTTGTGTTACAAAGAAAATCATCTGATTGAGCTTGTAATATGTTGGCAGAAATACGGCTGTTAAATTTCCACCTCAATATCATAACTTTAAAACTTTATGGGTGGGTCACTGACCACTTTTTTAACTTGAAATAGTACGAAAAAAGTAAAACACAGGAAAACGGTCCTAATTCAAGCTCGCTGGCCTCTGTCCACTCGTGACCTATCCAGGCTATCCCGATTTAACTTTATTGACACTGCGGCCAACCCTGTCTCAGTGAAATCACATGGGCCGAGATCCCCTCCTCGATATCTGGGCGGCCTGCTGCTGACTCCACCAAATCCGGATATCCTCCTGCCACTGGTTCCACCAGCTCAGGAAACCCTCCCAAAGTCTCCAGATTGTGCTAGAAAGGTACGAAACCAGACTTCCAATCCAAGATATGAGGTCACCCCAAGGTATGAAATACACCGCTGCAGCGACGCCGACACCAAGAAGAACAGCGGGACCCATCACTGTCGCCACCGTGCATGTCTTGAACAATCCTCCTCCGGCTTGCAATGAAAACGCAGCACAATTGAAGCTCACATAAGCGCCCCCAGCTGAGACTTTCAAACCCATTACGATCTTGCCAGTGGTCGTCATAAGGCCCAGGATTGCTGCGACAGGACCTTTCCATTGCTTCCACCATTTCTTATGCATTTTTCCGTCTCGCATCGCCTCAAGATGAGCCTTCAATTCCTCTTGCTGCTCTTGGTTGAGATTGTAGACGCTACTAGCTACCGACGAGCGCCACCTGGAATTAACGGTCATTCCGACTCCATCCCCAAGCAAAAGTCTGCGGCCATTCCGCTCTTCCCCTTGCCATTCATCAATAGAAATCCTGTTGAAAGTCGAATCGCCAGCGATCAACAGCCTTCCGCTCCGGTTTGTGTCGGAGCCGCATCTGAAAATCTGCAGGGTTTGACACCGAGACCCGACGACGAAACGATACAAAACGTCCACCTGTGTGCTGACGAGAATGGTCAAAACTTCGCAATGTCGGAATTTTTTTCGGATGGTTTCGATGGCCTTCTGAAGTTCTTCTACGCTCGTGACCAAAAGAGGGTAGTCTTCTTGCTCTGGTGGGAGTACAGTCAGTAAGGGTGCCGAACAACTGTCAAGCCAACTGACTTTTGCCAAACAACTTCTTCCACGAAGCTAGTTTTAACCCATTGTTCACATGAGCTATAGCCTCTGATCGGAGAACACCGATGACTGCGTGGTCCTTCCCTTTGGATGCTGTCTTCATGTTTCGTACCATATGCTCGGCCTCGCGATTGATAGAGTTTTGTGAAGGTCCCACCATGGTTGACACACCGTCCGACCAGTCCTCATATTGGGACTTCATGTTATAAGCAGCCTTCTGAGTAGCAACGTTGAATCAAGATCAATAATGGGGTAAGAATGTCATTGGCAAAGAACACCAGTGTAGAGGAAAAGAATTAGTAGAATTCGGAATATTTCATGGTCGGCTCGTAGCTGATCTTAAATAGTGGGAAGTCGGGTTCTCCACAAATCCTTCAAACCTTCGAGCAGCATTACTTGGAGGCCATTTCCAAGCATTTTTGGAAGTCTAAAATGATACTCCCAGAGTACTCTGTCTCAAGTGGTTGATTCCCCGCGCCAAAAAGCAGAGGTGCAGGAGGCTTGATGCACCAAGGCGAAGCGAGGGAAGTTTAGCATCGACTTTCGATAAATCGTCCTTCCATATCCCGCCCCAGTATGTCACCCAGTAGAAACTCACGATTTTGCAACTCCAATGAAAGCTAGATTCCCAATTCATCCAATAATTGTCGTCTTGTTCTGTACACGGTCATCTGCCTCAACACAGTGTCCCGCACTCTTGGAAGAAGCTTTCCTCCTTACCGCGTTCTTACTTTGTTCGGCCGTCGTAACCTTGAAGACTCATCTCATCGCTCAGAGCACTTCTGTTTCAGCCCTCATTTTCAATCAAGCCAACTGTTCGCAAAATTCAAAGTCGGCAGACGAAAGCAGACAACGAAAGAAGACCTCACAACCTTGTCGGAAACAACATACAGGCAATATGGATTCTAGCGCACACCAATTCGATACCCCCATGGAATTGAATCCGACTTTTGAGGTAGACCTGGATGAAACACACAATGGAGAAAATAACACCCCTCATCAAAGCTTCCAACAGGTTGAGCTTTATCCCGCATTCAATCAAGGGGACTTTGCTTGTACTAGCGTGCCTCCTGGAGAACGATACGACAACATTCTGCCCCTGGATTTCAGCGCTTACCCATTCGATACCCCGATGGAGTTGAATCCGACTTTTGACGTCGACCTGGATGAAGCACTCAGTGTAAAATATACCGCCCCTCCTCAAAGCTTCCATCAGGCTGAGCTTTACTCCGTATTCAATCAAGGGGACTTTGCTTCTTTTAACTTATCTCCTGGAGAACAATACCGCAACTTTCAGCCCGTAGATTGCAGCGGATACCAATCAGATGTCCCGGTAGCATTGCATCCAGCTTCGGACGCAGACCTAGTCCTAGATGAAATATTCAATGGGGAAAACGCCACCCCTCATCAAAGCTTCCATCAGGCTGAGCTTTACCCCGCATTCAATCAAGGGGACTTTGATTCCACTGACTTAATTCCTGGAGAACGGTATCACAACTTTCTGCCTCAAGATCCTCCTGTTTCATCTGATCCGTTTCAACCTGGGCTACAAGGCAATGCCTTCAGCCAGAGGGATTTTCCTATGACCGAGAACCTATTTCAATCTCAAATCGATGGCACCTTTCAACAAGATCATATTTCCGTTGTTGATACGCCAACACAGGCCGTTTTCTATGATAATATTAGCCAGCAAGGCTTCCATAGTACTGGTATTGTCCAATCGGCTGGACACCCTGATATACCCAAATCACTTGCATGTAGCCAAGCCTTAAATCAAGTCAATCTTAAAAGCTCTGTTCAACAGGGTGATCTCACCGCTTCTCCTGGAACTACAGAGCAGACTTGTTTCGATGCCGTCGCCGTTGTAAATAAGGCTCATGACCCAAAGAAATCAGTTAGAGGATATTCGCACCATGAGTGGGAGGCGAAGAAAGACGTTTTGTATAGACTTTGGGTAACCCGCGATATGCCAATGTTAATAGAGACAATGACCAAGGTATATGGATTCACAGCCTGGTAAGCATACGCCCAACTTCTGATTACTAGGTTGCGCTAATCCCAGTAGTTCAAAAGCATACTCCTCCCGATTTAACAAGTGGGGTTTCCCGCACAAAAACCGTACTAAGGCCAATGTAGGACGAGCTATCCTACGTGACGATGACAAGAACTTAGTACGAAAGCGTCCGGCACAACGCCTTCGGAAAAGTGAGAAAGGGGACGTTCCATGGGCATTCATGAAAAACTCAGTTTCCAAAGGTCTAAAAGATAAGGCCTATAATCACCATAGCGACATGATCAACCATCTCGAAAACTTGGCGAAGTGTCTTTTCGATAAGGGAGACGAGAATGGTTGGACCTACAATGAATTTACTCTTGTTCCACCTTCTGGAGCGAAAGACAACTCGAAAACTTGGCAACTTCTAACGCATCAGTGCTATAGTGCCAGCACTCTAGCAGAATGTGGTCTATCTAGTCGCGTTACTCCCTCCCTGCAGCGACTCTTTGACGGTCTAGGTCAAGCGGCCGAAATCTGCAATCCCAACGTGTTAATCTACTTCTGGAATATTTGCACATCTCTTAATAGGATACGCATGTCCGGCATGCCTAAAAGAGAAAGATATCCCTTATTGTACCCACTTTTAGCAACGCTGGTAAAATCGTTTTCGAATTCTCGCCAAAATAAAAAGACTTCATTCATAATTGGTTTCTTGAACTCATTAATCTTCATCTTGGAAACAGATCCGGAAGCCATGAGAGAGACCCTTGAAATGGGATACAAAAAAGTCATTGAAATCATTGGAAAAGCTATTGGCCACGATCATGCGATTGTGTTGAATATGGCATCACACTATTGTAAGCATTACAATGCGCATATTGTTGACCAAGTTCGTCCGAAATCAATCTTGGAAAAATACAAGCATCTCATTGAAGTTGCAGAAAGCACTTGCGGTTCTTCCGAGGAGCAGACAATCGCCCTTCGCTACGACTACATCCGTGCGACGTCTCTGAGCAAGATCGATTACGATGTAGTACTCAAGCTCCAGAAACAGACAGCAGGAATCTGCAAAGCCCAGCCGGGTCTGCAATACTGTTTGGCAACTCGTGCATTTGCTTTCTCAACAGAATTACTCGCAAATATGCATTTTGAAAAAGAGATTGCAGGGAAAAAAGCTTTGAGAGAGCAGCAAGCGCGGGAGCAAAAACAATCGATTTCGGAGAACAGAGCACTTGTGGAGAAAGAGGCACTCGCTGAGCAGAAGTCGCCACCAGAGGCGGAAGAGATTGCGAACAAGAAAGCTCTTGCCGAGGAGAGGGCTCTTACGGAGAAGAAAAGGCTCGCAAGGGAGGGGGCTAAGAAAGAGATCGCCGAGGCGAGAGAGAGAGAAAGGGAGCAAAAACAGGCAAAGATTAAAGCGATCTCAGAGACGAGGGCTCTTGCGAAGATAAGAGCACTTGCAGAGAAGAAACCGCCCGCGGAGGTAAAGAAGATTGGGAAGGAAGTAGTAGCCGCCCAGAAGAGAGCCCTCGCAGAAAAGAAAAAGCAAGAAGCCCTGGCGACGAAAAGCAAGCTCCGAATTCAAGGCCCAGAGTTGCCACCCAGAAAGAGCCTTACATACCTGAATGAAGCCATCTCTGTGCTTCAAGAAGGAGACCAAGACTGTCTGATCTGGGCAGCGTCGTTCTCCAAGCGACTCAGTCTATGGCACCAGATATCAGGTGACAGAGAAGCATGCAGAGATGAGAAAGATCGGACAGTAGCAATCAGGCTCAAGATCGAAGCAACTCAGCATGCGAAGAATATCTCCTGTAGAAGTAAGGAGAGGTGTAAGGTAAGAGGAGGTACTGGGAATGTGAATGGTTTGCGTATCAAACGCCGCGAGGCTCACCAGAGTGTTGTCTCGTCGCTAAAGCGTATGAGTTTGAAGTCATCTTAATGGTCATTAAAGTACGCGCGGCATCGAGAACAGGCACGTGACGAGGTTTCAGGGAGTGCGTTTGATTATCCAAGAAACGAGTGAGTAAGAGTGTAAAATTCGTATTCAAGAGGTGTAAATCGTTTGAGGAATATAAAATGATTGCAAGTTCTTTCTGTCTGTTCAGGAACCAGAAGGAGGAGCTCTCATTTGATTAGTGCTAGATACACAAAAGGAACGACTTGGCCTTTTTATAAATCACAAAACCCTTACTCGTGATTTTTCAAGAAATTTGAGACTATAGCCAATTTAGCGTCTCCTCTCACGCGAGAACCAAAGCGATGTAAGACGTAGTAGTAGGCGGACTTGACCATACTCTAGAGGCAAACATGCGCTTGAATAGCGAAGTCATAGTCGAAGGAAAAGAGGCAACGCCCAAGCTCAGCACGGACTTTCCGGTATCCAATGCAACGAGCGAAATCAGCCCGCCCGCCTGCATATCAACCACCACACAGATATGGCAGATACAATTAGACCCACAACCACCCCGCATTTCGGCTCACGAAGTTTCGGTACCCTCACATGTCCCCCCTACAAAGTTCGACATCGGCTGATTACTCTCGTCCATCGGCCTATGAAAGTAAGAATAAATTCTGACCTATAGCTTGCCACTTACCAAGCAGTGAGCACACGGGGCATTGTTCACCCAAACCCAATGTGGGCAGTTGAATGCCAACCAATACTTGCATCTGTACTTGTAGTAGCCGCCGCCGGTGCTTCCCATGGTGAGTGTTGCTGAGGTCAAGAAGAATGATGAAGAACAATGACGGGAAACTGTTGTGGAAATAATAAAGGAAGAAGCAGTCTCGATATTTTATACATGGACTACGCGACTGTCGGTTTCGAGGCTTTAGAGTAGTCCTCATATTTGGTCAGTTATAGTGTGGATGGTGAAAAGTAATCTAGATTCACATCTGCAAGACTGGAGTTGTCGCTGCCTGGGCCGGGATTCGATAAGTACATAAACAGCTTATGCAACATGTACGTACGCGTAGGCATGTGATATCGTGTCTTCGCTGGGGATTTATCGAATAGGAACATATGATTTCTTGCATTGGACATAACTGTAGCTACATACGGGATGTTTCAGATACAGAAGCTGCCCTCCACCTAGACATTAATCGGATCACACGGAGAGAACTGGCAGAGCGGCACACAGAATCTACACCGCCCTGTAGAAGGAGGCAACTGCGGGACGGCTACTCATTGCCTGTCAATCTGCAAAATCATTAATCAATCAATATCGATGACTGGACAGGGGCCCAAATAACGGCCTTTCAATTCAGTATGCATATCATCTCAGATGCAATAACCAAGAACATATCGTAGAAAAACAGCCATCTATCCTCTTTTGCCGTTGTTGTCCCGTCGAGGCCCATGAGTCAGTCTTACGCGAACAGGCCATAAGAACGGTAGTTTCTCAAGAACTGCCACTAAAACAAGGTCTCGAAGAAAAGAAAATGCAAACAACATACGATGGGCACAACAGGCAGCCGCGCCCGAAATGCCTCATGTTACACAAATCTAATAAGTGACGCAGCCCATCTTCAGCTCGAACTGTCAGGTTGCACAAACTGATATCAACTGCGCCATGCGGTTGGGCGTGCGTCCTGTGCCGAGAGCTTGCGCAGCATGAGATCCTGGTCCCGCGAGCGGGCACGAGTGAGCGGGCGCTACGGGCCTTGCCGGAGGCTGCGGCGGCTCCCCCGGCTCGGCTCGGCTCGTAAATGCTTCGAGCTGTGTAACAGGGTGTAACAGGCAGGCGCTCGTGATGAGCTTGGGACCGTGGGGTGTGGTTTCTGGTGTATTCAGGCATGGTGTCATGTTTATGGGGATACACCGAGGCTGAGAATGAACGGACAGTTCTTCGCCCACCATGGCAACGGATTTATGGGTTATGTTTGAACACTAAATCACGTAGTGAGGTGGTACAGTAGAAACCGGTGTTCAAAATCCCCTATCTTAAAAGTAGCACGTATAGTAGAAGCTCTATACACTTTGTACTGTTTTTCGAGTGTTGCGAAATTTCAGAACACAAAATAATGTGGTTTAGCAGTATCTTCTTTCGTACCTCACTTCTCCACCTGTAAGCTATGTGTCATTGGAATTATTATAGTTCTACACCAGTTCTGACTGCTTGGTCGCACTTCCTACAAAAGGTATATGAGCCTGTCGGGATATCGACACATACCTTAGGAGCGGAGAAATGCGCAATGTATTGATAAGCGGTACTTGAAATTCGAAGTCCTCTTGTCAGCTGTGTTCTCTCAAAACATCATATCATTGCCCATATATGGTGAACGCTAATAAGCTACTTGTCCTTCCGCTATTTTACCCAATAGCAGTAAGCCTTGTCATTTAAAAAGCAATACAGAGCCATGATAGCTAGCAAGACGCATTCACACCCCATAAAGGTGCGTTGTCTGGTCAAAGAACACATAAGTAGATTTCCGATCAGCCTGTTCTCCTAGCGCTTCTGGTATTGGTCTCTTGATTCATGCTCGGAAGTGCGTGGGAGAGTTTCCTTAGGAGCTGTACCGCTTGTGGCATGTTCTGTTGCTTTGGCATTTGTTCAGCGCTACCCCTTTGGTTATGTAAGGGGACTTACCCATATCCACAAAGTCTAAGCGAATGCGAGGATAAAGTCGTCACTGCAACTCTTGACCTGCTCCACGTTGCATTTCACAGAGGACTGAGATCAGCTTCCACGGGAAGAACGGTCCTAGCCTCTGTCTGGAAACGCATCCGGAAAAAGTAAGACCTTCAACGTCGCCCTTAGACTTATGACTTTCCAAGAGAGTCCAATCAGAGATTTTTTCAGTTTTTTGAAACCGCGATACCCCGCGAAATAATCGTCTGTGTGTGAATAATGTGTGGTTACACAAAGAACCTTTGCAGGTAGAAGAAGGTTGTGAAAGTGCCAAGTACAGGATACCTCCTATAGGACGATGCAGGCGGCTCTGACATGCTTACGTCGCTCTAGATATGCTTGCAGGAAAACGCGGGGTTGATTTAACCTATGATTAAAGCGTGTGGCCACTTAGCCGGCATGGTGCTTGCATCTGAGAGATAAGCGTCTAGTGCGCCTGGTTGGGTATGCAGAGAGGTGCATACGCAGATATATGAAAGTCTTGGGATGAGTAAACCAATGCCTTTTAGTCTCGTATATTGACGATTCCCATCGCCGTATTTGCCATTCCTTGAGGCGAAAGACCAGGCCGGGGCCTGTGTATCCTGATTATTATCCGCACACGCAGATATATGCCACATGGCAGCGTTTCATTATCAGCAGTGTCTTATTGGCTACGCTTTATTTGCTTTTCCACCGCCCGATTCCTCAGCCACCCTCTGCGGAGAGTTTTGATTTCAAGTTGGTTTAACGGGCTGTGGGTATGGGCGCTAATGACTGGGAAGAGAGCAGCGTCGCTTTAGCATGAAACAAAATTAGGTGGCGAATCTCATATGTCTTTTCTGGTTGTAGCACGTGGTTATTTCATGACAGCTTGATTCTATGGCGTAGTGGTAAGCCTGGATATTCCAAGTATTGGCATAGTGCTAGTACGAAAGGTTTAAAGAGTACACTTACTCATAGCAGAATTATAGCATCAAGGTTTATTCAGATCTCGGGAACAGTGAATAAAATTCCAATTACTACTACTACCCATATTATTGCTAGTTGCTAAATTTCCAGAACATGGAGAATCCCTTGGGCTGGGATAATCGATCTTTTGAACAAAGCCCATTTATGCACGTGTCCAATCTCTTTTGAAATTCGCATCTCCTTATTGTAGTAGAGGCTCAGAACCGCGTTCTACACCATCTAAATTATCATCACCAGGGGATTCATAAGCAAGAATCGTCACCATCACTGATGCAGATCCACCTGGAGGTCGAGTTTAGTGAGGAAACAAAGTATGAGTCTCTGGGTATACAGTTCAGACAGTAAGTGGATTTGTGTGGAGCTTATAAGGAATGCTGCAAGAACGGGTCATGTAGGCTGAACTGCTTTGGGAGCTTAATCGCAAGGATCACGATGAGAAGGTCGAGCCGCTTCGCAATAACGCCTCCAGAGTCGCCCGCTAGGAGCTGCATATAGAGCCACGATTGCGAACCCTCCTAATTACTTACAAATGCTCTTTTAATATCTTGGATTACTTGTGGTCATGGCGTCTCTGATCGGGTCAGAACACTAGTATAACTCTATAATCATGATCCGAGCCAGCGTTGGGTCATTTTATGAGTGACATGTGAATAGTATGTGAACCTGTAGCAACAACCCCATGCAAGAGGTTGCCAGTAACCGCCCCTGATCCTACAAATAACGCGAGGTGAATTGTTTTCCGGCATGTTTTCCCCGTGGATTTCATCTCACGCTGCGCACAGCTCTGAAATGCCCAATTCTGCAGTGCATGTTATGCTCCACCCAGCTCCAGCGGGGCCATGAGCCAAGCCTTTAGGCGACCTCGGACGTGCAGTTCCATTGGTCTGAGCTGCCATGGCGGTCGAGGTCATTGGTCGATACTCCATCTGGACGTGGAATTCCGGCTTTCAACGTCAGTTTTCTCATGGATTCCATCGCCTGAGCGGTGAAACATTGGCTGGAAAACTGTTATGCAACTCATCATCTGCTGTTATTCGCTTGATCACGGGCCTGATACCCTTATCATTCGATGTCCTCTCACGCGCCTCTCCTTTCTTATCTTTCATGGGCCTGAGTTACCAGAAGTGGTGGCTCAGTTCCCCGCACATGTGATATGCCTGAGCCTTGTTTCGTTGCGGGCACGCTGCGGGCGGCTCGCCCCGCTTCTTCGGTTCTTCCGCTGTCGCCCAATTCTCGCCACCTCAGCATCTCTTCCAATTATCATCTACATTGATCTTGGGACCGAATGACTAGGGGTAGGTAGATCCTAACACCCTCCATCGCAGATATCTTCGGCATTATTGTTAGTCCTTGATCTGTCTGTCTGCGCTACTCGAGACTTCTTTCGATGCCATCGCTTTTCTTCATCCGTTGTCAATGTCAGATGCTGAGCCAAGGCCGGCCAAATTTCGCTAATAATAAATACCCTTGGTTCTGTGCCCACCGGATACCTCAAGCTCCGGTATATCGGATTCTGTAATCGCATTATTAATCACTGAGTAGGGCACTCTGGAGCAAGGGATTTTGAAACTCGGGGGTTTTTCTGGCTCATTGCCTCCATATTGCGCATGATGCCTTTCAAGCCGGGTAGAACAGTTAGACATTAGCGAGCAGGAGGCTACCGTTCTCTCTGCTCTCGGTAATCCGTTTGGATTTAACCACATTCAACATAATCGACGCTGGTCTTATGCCGATATTCCTGAGGCGTGAATCTCCCTACAACACGACCTGTTCGCTCCTCGAAATATTACTTCAGGATAGTTTAAGACGGGAGCAAACTATGTAGATCCAAAGAGAATACTTAAAGTAGTATTCTTTTTGCAGTCTTCCGTTCCATAATCTGATCTCCTGCTTATATAAGAACATAATAGCTTAGCTAAGATTCAGTTTTGATTGCGAAATAGTCGACTTCTGAGTCGAGTTTGACGGTATATTAGTTTGACAATAGTTTAGAAGAAGTGAAAGCTCTACAATAAAGCATAGGCTTCCCCGCACGCCCTGCCCCCTTCTACTTCAGTTTAAATAGAACATGAGCAAGACCAACGAAATCTCTATATAATATTTTTCAGACTGAAATATAACTAAAAGCTAAGAGTAGATAAACTAGGTAATGAGAATCCGATAATAACTACCTTCCCAGAACGACTGCCAATAGCAATTATTGATCCCGACCGCGAGAAACATGTTTTACCATCCCGGTATTCAGGAGGCAACCAGAGTAATTTCTGTGCATTCCATGTAATCCACGATCCACTAATACCTAATCCACGGTAGTGGCTTGTACTAGTATCCTCTTGAGAAGATATATGTAAGCTAGAAAGGCTAGTTCTATCTACGCTAAAATTACCAGCATTTGTAATAAGCATTGAGTCTGTAGTATCAAATGATAATCTCGTAACCCAGTGGTCAACTTCAATAGTCTGCTGGAGAGTACCAGTGGCGGCGTCCCAGACCTTGACCGTCTCGTCAGAGGACGCCGACGCCAGGAGCTTCGAGTCGTGCGAGAAAGCGACTGACCAGACCCTGTCACCGTGGCCCTCGAGCGTCTGCTGGAGAGTGC
>PDLM01000017.1:268360-543978 GCA_003369665.1 Coleophoma cylindrospora
AGGACGCCGACGCCAGGAGCTTCGAGTCGTGCGAGAAAGCGACTGACTGTACCTCATCACCGTGGCCCTCGAGCGTCTGCTGGAGAGTGCCAGTGGCGGCGTCCCAGACCTTGACCGTCTTGTCAAAGGACGCCGACGCCAGGAGCTTCGAGTCGTGCGAGAAAGCGACTGACCAGACCCTGTCACCGTGGCCCTCGAGCGTCTGCAAAACGGCATTCCATTCTAAATCTGTATTTGGCTGCAGTGAAATCCAATCAGGTATATAAAACTGGAACAAACTTCGAATGATACTATGCTTTGGGGCAAAGATAAGTGCAGAAGAGTAGAGCTGGAGTGGTGACGACTCAGCTATTGAGCAACAGTTAAGGACAAATCGCTTTGCGTCGTGTAGGAATCTAGATAGTTGGGTGGCGTTTGTAGACTTCATACGTAGGTTTTAGTAAATACTTGCAGTTGATGTTAGTAAGGGACTTACGTGTACCATGGTTACCAAGGTGTCAATTGTACTAATACTTTCTCTTAGTCTTCCTATAAGGCTCAATGCTTCAAGCCAATGTAGGAAGTGAGACTTGAGAAAATTGTGAATTTTGTCGTCGTCGTATATAATGCTTTCGCCTTCCTTCAAGTGATATACCCAATACTGGCAAGCATATTGGATGTCTGGTGGAAGGTGCAAACTTATCGTTTCGTGATCCATATCTACTCGTGGTCGTTCTGGTGTCTGAATATTACAGATATCTTTCTTCAGGTATTTACTCGTAGACAAGCGTTGGAGACAGTTAATCGCTAGCTTAGCATGAACATCCTTCTCCTTTATCCAGAATGGGTTTGTCTCGCGCTTCTCAACATCGACGAGGAAGTCCCGAAACGATAAATGTAGTAGTCTTATAGGATGATCAGGATTGGAGGGAATGTTTAGGACTGAGTGGAGAAGGTCTGTTCTATCATTGACTGTACCCTCAGGGACCCCAAGTAGCAGATCCAGAGAAGTGGCAGGGAGAGGGCTTGCGAGCATGACGATCGAGCCAACGACTTGCTGGAATCCTTCGACTATACTCTGTCTTTCTGAACTAGTAACTCCAATAAGTAACTGATCGAGGACTGGGCCATATGTTGCATCGAGCTTAGACGCTTGGCTTTTGGTCTCATATTTTAGGACCTTGGCAAGCTGAGCCTTCGGTTGGCCAATACGTCGGTCGTTAATAAACCGACAGATGGTTGTAGCAAAAATGAATAGTGGAATAGCCATTTTAACAAGGATTTGGATACTACTTCGGTCTGGCCAATCGTTGGATAATTGTCGATTTGATGTAACCGATTTGTTATAATCATTTCGGATTATAGCCAGCGTGTGCTCTAGAAATGCACAGATATCCTCCTTAACCACAGATTCAGGAATTTGATGGAGAGCTAGCCCTTTATATCTACCATTTATATCTTGGAAGCCAAGGCGAATAGGAAGCTCGGGCCTACTTGTCAGAAAGAATTTGAGCTGTACTGATGTTATAGGCTTTACTTGTGAAAGGATACGAATAATAGTTTTGATATCCTCTTCTCGTTCGCACTCGTCAAGGGCATCAACGACTATAATAATCGTTATTTGGCGATCAGGTTGGATCTTGCCTAAGGGCTGTATTATAAGCGTCTCAAACTGTTGCCTCAGAGCACTGCTTGAAATGGTCGGCTCAGCCTCAATCATATCTTGGATATATAGCGCTAATGAGGGTAGCTTTTTGACAAGCTGAGTGGCAATTGTCGGAATGAACAACCCCGCATGGCCCCGGTCGCCTTCACCTCGTTTGAAGAAGAAACTCGCGCCGAGGACTCCTTTTTTGGCAAAGATTTGAGCCACTGAACGGGAGATCGTCGACTTGCCAGTGCCTGCCATACCGTTCAGCCAGAATATACATTCGCTGTCTTTGTCGCTAGCCCAGGCATCTATCTGTCGAAGGAGTTCAACTCGAGTGCCTTGGTAACATCTGGCATTGTGTTCTTCGTCATGAGAGTCGTACGCAGCGCCACCAGCAGAGCGCAGTTTGTCAAAAACAAACTTTTTATGGATGTCAAAATTCTGTTCACTGTGATTCAAAGCTGGGTCAATTTAGCGGGATATTTGTTATGCTATACCGAGATGTCGATATAGACTGGGAAGGTTGGCTTGCCTGGCTTTCTACGGGTTAGGACGGTTGAAGCTCCTTGCACTAAGTTCTTAATAGAATCCTTGACAAGCTTGTAATTGGGGTCTTCTGGACCACTGAATTTGTTCATCCCCGAATGGGTAGTATGTAGTCCCTGGCGTGGAAACCCCGGTAGGCAGGCAGACGACTCAGCAACAAGCTGTTTCCCTGTTAATTGGTACTATGATTAAATTATATGAGAGAACCTACAATCTTATACGTATGGCTGGAGAACTTAGAAAACATATCTGCGAGGAATGGCGAAAGGAGATTCCTTAACAGCACTGTATTCTTCATCTCGAAGAAGCATCGAATGGGCAGCCGCACAGAGTCGGCATTAGCGATCTCGGCAAACTTATGGACTCGCTGAAGGACAAAGTCATGCCTCGCTTCCAGGTCACGTATTAGCTGGTCCGAAGACTGCGCACCTAAGATTCCTTTGACAGTGATAAACCACTTGGCCTGCGATACCGCAGTACTGCCGCTGAACGGAGTGGCAAGGAAGATAGCTCCCACAGTCGCAAGCATAACATGGCGGTAGGGGTTACCTTCCTGGCCGGCTCGACAGATCGCCTACCAAATTAGCCAAACTTCGCTTTACTTCCTCGCCAGAACATACCTCGGCCAGAATAAGCCCTCCAAAACAGGATGCCACGAATATCATCGGCCGGTCTTGCGACTCTCGCTGCCTTGCAATACAAACAAGGAGGTCGTTGGCATGGCCAAGTAAGGTATGGACGGGGGCATCATCAAAGCAGTTGGCATCCCAGTCGTATGTATATATCCTCGCCTCTGGCACAGCAGCAGGCATCATGTCGGCATCAGAGATCCAGTTTACTCTCCGGCTTGCGCCTTCCTTCCAGTATTCCCACGTTCGCGGTGATCCAGTCTCCAAGCCATGGATAGCGATTATACTACATCGTTAGACTTTTATCGTTCATATAAGAGGACTAGACGCACTCGATCGTGGTATTTCCAATGGCATTGTCGCTTGGGAAAACCTGTTGAAGCCCTAAAACTCGCTGGTTTCTGCCGGCCTACACCTGATTAGCAGATGTGCGGTCTACCACTTTCCTATTGCCATGACGTACCATTGGTGATTTCTGGGAGGTTTAACTGAAGACTTGAATAGTTGTATGGTATTCGTTTTGTGGACGAAACATGGCCCTGGTCAAGCAGAAGAGCAATGCCGTGAATCAAATCAAGATGTTCCGCCACACAGTGACACCACTATAGTTAGCTGACAGTGCCGAAGGTTTGATTGAGAGTGGCTAACGTTCTGTTTGTTGAATTGGAATTGAAGATTAAGGCTGACACTGATATCGAGACTGCTGGCGGCAGCCTCGTGGCTTTGGAATTGCTGTCCCGCTCAATTTGATGTTAAGCCTCGGATTTGGCCGTCGCCTTAATATGCATACTATTTCGTGCCCTCGTTCAATGGTCTACCGCAAAGTGCTGTTGGAGAGGTTGATGATGTTTTCCTCTCATGATGTTTTACCCAGCGGCTACGTTCAGCCTCAGCCTCAACCTCTCCGTCTATGATAGGACCACCCTACTCGATTGTCTAACTCAATTAGGTAGGTAAGATAAAAAACAGGCTGTCAGTGCTTAGTAACCAGATTATTTCATTGGCGACAATAATGCAAAATCATCGGAGCCGAGTGGTGCAGATTTGAAAGTCAGCGTTGTATCGTCAGACCTACTCCCTACGCTTCGCTACTCGTCGGGGAAAGCACTCAACAAAGGGAAGCACCTCACACTAAAATGGCTCCTTTTCAACGACAATCCTTTCTACGATAAAATATTCGCTTCAGGAAAATTAAGAAAGTCGACTTTACTACTATTTGCTTCGCTTTTTTGATAACTTTACTAAACAGATGTTTATAGTAGTGGTTCTGAAAGTGGTAGACAGCAGTAAATAAGGAGGGTGTAATTGTTGAAAAGTAACTATTTTGGTGTAAAAGCACAATGAATGCTCGTGGGATTTACCTCACGCTCTGCCCAGCTCTGGTAAGGTTGCATTGCCACGCCAAGCCTTTAAGCGTCGCCGGATGTGTAATTTCATTAATCCATGCCGACATGGGTAAAGAGCCAGCTCATTGGTCGACAATCCACGAACTCTTTTCATCGGGTTTCTCGTTTCACAAAGTCGCGTCAGTGCTAAGGCGTTGGATGGAAAACCCGCGCGCAACTCATATTCTACTGTTAACAGCTTACCGCTGGCTTGAATCCCACCACTCAATCGAATGTTCTACAGTTTCATAGACACGAGATATGAGCTTGAACTCTGTCCCTCTCCGATCTGGCATAGTCACGCGCAGGCACAGCTTCCGTGGTTCTCACTGGTTCAATTGAGCCAAGGGTTTTATGGCTTGAGTATAGACACTGAGGTAGCTCGTTGGTTCCAGCGTAACCCGACGTAAAACAACGTGGGTTACCGTTCCAGCGGTTCCCCTAAAGCTGACACTATTTACCTGGGTTCCAAGGGTAACTTTAGTAAAGGATTTTCCGTTGAATTCAAGTGAAAAACCACCATAGCCATAGTAGCGTAATAATACTCACATTCCTATTCCTCCAAGATCCGGTCGCGTGATTAGATCCCAGAGTAATTTGTACAGACAAGCAGAATAGTCTTGCTTAGATTTAAGAAATATGCCAGGATACAAGCGCGAAGTTCAGCAGGTACACCATCAATCCCAAGACCCAACTCAGGATGCCTGTGGTGCAGCGTAGGTTGGGCAAACCATAAAGATAAGTATACTGCCCGGAAAATCAGACATCTCTGTCTTTTACCGCACTTATGTCATTCCCAATCTTGAACTGGCTAGTTGATGCATCAGCTCCGGGATTTACTGTCCAATACTCCAGTTTTCTGACTAGCAAATAGAATGCAGTCGAGAGCAAGGAGCCTAACGCTGGTCCAACCCAATATATCCAATGATAGGAAGTGAATGTTCCGTGCACTACGCATACGCCAAATGAACGAGCCGGATTAAGACTTGCGCCAGTGTAGTATGCGCCCCTGGATATAGGAATAGCTGAGCAGAGTATTGATTGGTGCGGATGGTGGGTGTAACTTACGCCAAAACCGCAGCGAAAACAGCAACCCCTATGCCCAAAGGTGCTATAAAAGTCGCCTTATGCTTTTCAGTTGCAAGCATAAAGATAGCGAACACAACTTGGGCTGTCAGGAACATCTCGATGAACAGGCCTTGTATAACACTAGTTCCTTTATCCAGCTCAGTCATAGCCACCGAATCCGGAGGGACAAGTCGGATAAGCACTCCAGAAGCAGCTATACACGCTGTAATCTGAGTCAAGATGATCAGTGTTCCGCGAAAAAGGCTCACGGCTTTGATGGCCATCATGGCGATGGTAACAGCCGGATTGAACAAGCCCCCGCTGATGCGAAAGAACACCCAGCCGTTAACGGCAGCTGACGTGCCCCAACTAGCAGCGATAAAGAGATATTTGTTTGGGCTAACAGGATTGTCTCTGGATAGTGAGATAGCAGCACTAGTCCCCCCTAGACCTAGAAGCATAAAGAGGAAGGTGCCCACAAGTTCGCTCAATACGGCAATGATATGGTTTTTTCCATTCAGAGGCACCTTGCCGCGAAATTGGTCGAGCAGGTAAATTTGGCCACGGCTAGTTGTCTTCTTTAATTGTGTTGAGTACTGTGGCAATCCTCGCGAGCCGGTCGGCAGGGCAAGAACTCGTCTCCAACGGCTGGTCTGATTGTTCGACATAGTTGCAAAGGGAATCTGAAAAAGTATAGGTTTACAGGCTAGTCAGCCTCGTTCAACAATGCTCTGTTGTGTTCCGATATTGTAGAGTCCTCAATCTCATTCAAGAACGCCGTAGTACACTGGGTAGTATAATACATCGATAGAAGTTATTGCTATCAGGTATCTCATTAGACCCAGGGCCTAAACCAAGGACCAGCAAGATTAAAAGTAGATTGGTGGGTTACCTCAAGTCTCTACTATAGGTTTAAAGAAAGCTGACGTAGCATTGGTTCAACAAACTCATTAGTAAGGGAAATGAATAAGATAAATGTTAGTGCTAATATGATAGTCTAGCAGATAGCATTCGAAGGAGGGTGTTTTATACATACATATATATAGGTTAAAACCCAACTGCTGCAGTGTTCTTAATGTAGGCTACGTCACGTCTTAGACAATGGTATCTTCAATAGATTTGTAAGAGACGATTTCATTGTGACGCAAGCAACAGGCCGTAAGGCCAAATCGGCAATCCTCGGGAGTTTGCACGTGGCGTCGGAGTATCCGCTCCGCTCGATTTCGACCATGGTCAGTATCCCACTCACGGGATCTGATGTCGCAACCTCGACCAATAGAGCTTAGAAGGCATTTAAGCCGAAGCAAATTTTTATTTTATTCATTCAGGTCCAATATTTTGATATTAAGGGACTTCATCAAGCTTTCACTGGCTCGGTACTAACACTTCTCTTGAATACTTTATCACATTTCTTTTCGATTCATCGATCTTGAGTCTAGGCATGGAGCCAATTATATCGCATAATGGTTATGAAGCGCTTATCGGCTCTAGTATGGAAATTATAATACATGACATCGGGATATGATCACCACAAAGAGAACTGTGAAGCGAAAAAAATATTAAGGGTTTTGTTATAGAGAACGTGAAGTCGGCTCTGAGGTTTCTACTAAGCATTTATGATAGGTTCAGATACTTCTGGTGTAGAATAGGTATAATGGATGTAACATGCGTAGCATGTAATTCTGTGAGGCTACCATGACTTATCGAACTGCCATGCCCTGTGCACTAGTAGGAACCCCCTTTGGACTAAAGTTCTGAACCACTTTCGCCGCTTTTTCTGTTAGCAATTGGAGTGATTCATAGGTGTCATGAGACTTACAGCCTTGTCCACCACTAACATCAACGACGGCTACCGCAGCAGCAGTCGTAGCATTACCAGGACTTAATGCGTAGATGAAGTTTCCTGCTGAAACTAGATCAATCATACCAGGGTTGTTATTGCCTAGATCTATACTTTTAATAAGTTGACCTGTGCTTGTGTTGATCTCTACAAGATGGTTGACCGCTACATCTGTGACAAAAGCGCTCTTTGTAACAGCAGAGAAGGTGGCCCAGCATGTTGCGGCCTGGTCTGCGATCTTAGTCTGTGAGGAAACAGTGGCTACATTCGCGGTCGATAGTGAGAGTGTCGCACTGCCGAATGACGCATCCGTAACGAAGAGCTTTTTGGAACCAGGTATCAATGCGGCACCAAACAGTACAGCTGTTCCTGCTGGTGAACTTTGGACGTCTTTTGTGGACACCACACCATTGGAGACAGGAAAAACCGAGAGAAAGCCAGTATTGTTTACCGTTGGGTCTCCTTTAACGGTCGTAATTAGGGCGGTCGAGTCGGCATTAAAAAACGTTTGCGAGACTGTATTTGTTGGTCCCTTTGGAGGAGTTGACTGATTGATATTGAAAGCTCGGAAGTCATTGCCAAGTGGAGTGAGACCGGCGGATGACATTTTAAAGCACGCAATTCCCGCTTTGGCTCCACTGTTCGCCACACAAGCCATTTTCAATGACGAGGATGCAGCTATACTGATTGGAAATTCACCGCCAGTATTCGCTGGCTGGCCAATCATTTTGAGTTTTGTAGGGTCTCGTGAACTAACAGCAAACATAGAGACCGTGTTGGACCCTGGGTTGACAACTAGGAGTTTCTTCGAAAATAAGCCATGGGAAACAGAACTGAAAGTTGCTCACTCACATTTCCTATAACCTTAACTGCGCCCTGGCTAAAGAGAGAATCTGGGGCTGCCGGAGCACCAGTAGAATCAACACCGCTCATGCCTGCTCCTCCTGTAGCAGTAATAGAACCGTCAGACAACGTTCCATCAGCTGCAACCTTCAGGGCCACAATTGAGTTATTTGCTGCATTTGTCATGAAATATACAGCTTTCGTAGTTGCTGTTGTGTTTGAGGTAGCAGCTTTTGGGACTTGACAACTATTCGAGAGGGACGAAGATTCCTTTTCAGATCTGGTAGACGTTGTAGGGGTCAGTGGTATAGCTAAAACCGCGACCAGAAGCGCCAGATAGATCGTGATTATTGTTGATTGGACCATTGTAGGAGTTAGATATAGGTAAAGATCGTTGGTATCAGGAGAGTTAAATGAGCACAGCTAAAGAAAGGATTTCCGTATAGTAGAAGAGCACCGTAGCTTATATAGATATACATAACATGCAAACTGTTCCTTTGAGAAGGCATAGCTGTAGGATAGGTACTTTCTGCATAGACCACAGATCCCTTGAAGGATCTACGACAGCAAGAAGAATTGATTCCAAATGAGTCCTTTGAATGATTCCAAATGAGTGGGTTTGAGATCCTCGACTATTAAATAATCGAGACTTATAGACAGGGATTAGTCAACATCCGAACTCTTCATTGGAGCAGGCATAATAGTGGTCCAGTACAGCAACTTTGTAGATAAACTATAAGAGCCATCGGTACATTGACGACAATAAGAACAACTGATTCCAAATGATCCCAACTAGGTGAGTTTGAGATTCTCAGTAGCCGAAGACGCACGGACGGGAGCTAGTCGATGTCATGACAGATAAGGTTGGGATGAAACGCGCCCGGCGTGATTGACAGCGTGTGATGTTAGATGAACTTCTTGGCGATCATAAGCATAATTTGAGTGGTACTTAAGCTCCTATGGTCAAACTCTCTTGCTCCTTCCATATGTACCCCGTGGGAGTAAAGTACGAGCCAAATGTTGTTGTGGATGTCACTGTCGGAGATACATCCGAAGTTGGAGGCGCTCGTAGAATAACGAGCCCCGCCTGGGGTAATAAACTTATATTCTTTCGGTCTTTTGTGCCTCTCTCAAGATGTTCTCAGTGGTCGCTTGATTGAATTGCTTCTCATGAAGAGCAACTTCTGCCTCACACTATTCCCAAACTTCTCTCTCAGCCTGGTACCTCCTTAGACTCTCAAAGACCCCTATAACAGATGTTCTGTCTTACGGGTTGAAGCTGTCTCCAAGGAATGACCCAGCAAGCGGAGTTGTCAATGGCGATGTTCTTTGACAATCCCGTATACGGTTCCGTATACGCTCCATTGATGGGAGGGTGGCTGATTTAGCCGAAAATGGTAGCCATTGTGCGTGAAAGGGGTCACCGGAGATCGGTCTCAAGGTTACCAGGATTCATGGCCGGTTAAGGAGTTAGTGGTAGCCAAGGAACCGGCAAAGTCTAACAGACATACTACACTGAGTATACCTTCTTTCCTGCGTCTCTTTGCAACTTGAACGATGAGGACCAGGCACCCTTTGCTTACATCGTATTTGACGCTGTTTGAGACTTCGTTCTTGAAATCGAGGTCAGCTATATCAACACCGCCTTATGGTGCAAAAGGTTCTGCAGCGGATGATGCAACCCAAAGAACTCCAACTTCCACTTCCACACTCAATTTGGCAGTTGCGCCATGAGTGATGTCACGAGCTTCGTGCAAAGAAAAGGTGCAGTGTAAGCGCGTATCCCTGTTTAGAAGCACGGGCTTTTCCGGATGGTGGCAGCATCATAGCGGCATTTGTTCCAAAGGGCATCACGTCGTTGCTCACGACGGAGGAATGCTTTCGCGGCCCTTGCAACATCCGCAATATCTGCAAAGTCAACCCGGAGAAACTCCAGCTGATCTTTGGATTTGAAACTTGGGTTTGAATATACGTATACGAGATTACATCGAGGGCACGGGATTCTGTTGGGCTGGTAATATATACTTTTTATTGAGACGGCTCCTTGCCCACGCCGCTCGATGCTCCAGTGACGATGAAAACCTTTGAATTGAGAGTTAGCACTCTCTCGACCTCAAGTAATCCACGCTTTGTTCTGCTTTGTCGTTCTGAGGGGGTAGATTGTTCGCCTTAAATCGGAATGCCGACGACCATACTTGACGAATTTGACTGATCCAGAAGCTCATTCTGTCAGATGATAGAGTGTTTTGTTGCTTAAATGATATGTATCAAGTATGCGACGAGCATGGTTGGAACTGGGCGTAATTTACAGGTGTGGGTTTCCAACGCTCGATGCACTGACATGTGCCAAGAAGATGTGGTTGATAACCGAAGGTCACATCAACTTGAACCAAGTTCTTGTGATCTATAGACAGCTGCAGCGTTTGACTACGACAGCAAAAACACGATGAAAGTCTTCATTGCTGGGGCGAGTGGTTCAATCGGTAGCAGTGTTCTCAAACATTGCCTTCAACATCAAAAGTTACATCTGTTGCTTTACCCTGGCGCGAGTTCTCAATTTACCCCAGCATTGTCGCACGAAAATTAGAGACACTACTCATCTATTACTTCATAAAATGGTCGGGTGACATTGGTCGAGATATGATCGAATCAAAATCGGGAATTTTGATGTATTTTCAGGGCTTACTGCTTGTATGGCCTACTCGCTTATCATTTACGTTAAGTAATTTTGAAATTCCCAGTACCAGTGAATCTAACTCTGATGTGATTCAATTTGCATTCTTGTTACTAGTGATATTTCTGCCTTTTGTGGTACTTGTATTTTAAGGCTATGAATTTGTCATGAAAGTTTAGCGATCGTGGTTAAACACAGATTTAACATTTCCAGCCAGATTCTTTAACGGCCTGCCTTACGCTCCATGTCCACCCACGGTTACTACCAGAGACTGCGGATGGCCAGTTGAAACCTTCCCACTCTGATCTTTCCCGCCATCTGGTTTAACATCGTCGTACGGAAAAGCATATCCCTTTCCATCACTAGTAACCTCATGAACAATCTTTGCATAGTGGTTGGTCACCGCATTATTATAATAATCTTTCGAACCATCCGGATCAGGGGTCTTGTCATCAGCCAGTAATGTCGAACGGTTGAATCCAGCACATAGTCTTGGGATAATCGCAAGCCTCTCTGCATTGCCCGATGTAGGATTGTGGAATGGTCCTGTACTGCAACTGAAGATGTCGGCTGTGGACGGCTTGTGGAAGCTCTCGTTTCCAAACTTGAGCTCACCGCCATGGACGTGGCCGCTCAAGACGCCAAAAGGTGCCTGCGTATTGACAAGGAGTTTTTCATGTTGATATTTGTGCCAGACCTTGTCGACATAATCTTTGTAGTACCCGTTGAAGAGCTGAGGGTGTAAGATCATCGCTTGATAGGGGCTGAGCGCTCGCAGGTATTCCCCGGACCTAGACTTGATGGCTAATTTAGCCCAGTCTTGTCCATCCGAGTCTACACTCTGAAGCTTCTTGCAGATGGTATCCAATCCATCAGAAGGAATACCAGACACATGCTGCTCATTGCCACTCGCTGTCTTCAGGGTCAGGGAAATAGGCAGCCCAACGAAATCCACAAAGCTGATGTTTGCAAACAACTGTGTACTATTCCAGGTAAATTCTGCAAAGCCGAACTTGACATCATAATTTGGATCCTGTGGATTCGTCTCTGATGGCTCGACGAGAGCAGGCCCTGACCCCGATCCAGGATCCAGACGGAAAACTAGCTTTCCAATGGCGAAATATATACGAGCGCCTTCCAGATGAGGGACACGCACATGCGTGGTGGATCCTGGAGAACCGAGCTTGATCGCACAGTCATGGCCTAGAGGCGCTCCAGGATTCGCTGGGTTGGGTGGATAATAGGCTGTTTTTCCATCCGCAAGGAGGAAAAAGAGGGCGTTGCGTGAGATGCTAGTACCGGTAACGTAGGCATGAGCCTGGTCAGAGGATGTATTGTTACGAAGGGCAATTTGAAAATGAGTCTCCTCTGCGATAATCTGCTGCTTGTTTTCAACCTCCATATTGCTGTGGATTGCACAATAAGTGAGACTGGGTATGGTTTCAAAAGATTTGTCGTAATAAAGTATAGCTTTTTTCAAGTATAGAGTAGCTATTATGATTGATTTTACAGGAAGCTTCCAGGGTTTATATAGGGCACAGGGCTTAGCACTGGGACTACACTGGGTATTTGCGCTTTCATGTGTCAAAATCCGTTCGTTGTAGTTCTTTAGCTCTTTCAAATTTTTCGTAAAAGAATGAAGTCATAAAGGAGGGTGAGACTCCATAAAGTTTAGTCCACCAATGGTATTCAAACTGTCGCACAGAGGTTCTATTTTTAATCATGAATATTAAGTGGGCATTGGTAGTCATTCGCCACTAGATAAGCATGCTACAATCAATATGTCAAAGCTTAAGTGAAGTCGGAATATGGAATAGTCTTTAGTGTCAGCTTACTGATATATTACGCAATCTGAGTGATGATTCAGGTTGTCCGCTTGCTGATACGTTAGCTATGCAAGCGACATAGCTGAATCTCCAACTCATGTTTGGACAGCTCCGGCAGCTTAGCTGAAGTGATGACGTTAATGCTGGAAAGATCAACATTAAAGCTGTCTTGTGGGTGTTTGGCAAATTTATTATGGAAAGAAGATCTCGATCCCGGCCTTTTTAAACGATTCAATTGTCTGTAAAAAGGCTAAGACATGTCACTGACTTCGCATGATTTAAGAAAAACGCACCAAATAGCCATTCCTGTGATAACAATACCATCTCTTTCACAAACACTATTTCCTACCTAATTTTGACAACTACAATGGCAGGGGAACCTCAACAAGACGGATTCATCTCCATCTGGCGAGCCAGCTTTGACGGCGCCGATGGCTCCCTCCCCGACGAGTCCAAGTGGCACATTGTGGAGAAAGGTCCCAACCATGGCAACGGCGAGGTGCAGCACTACATCAAAAGCCCGACAACCGCCTCGATTCAAAACGGTGTTCTCGAGATAAAACCGCACCACCATGACGGCAAGTGGACCTCAGCCCGGCTCGAAAGCCACAGCTCGTTCCGTTCTATGAACCGCGAGCGCGTGAAGCTCCAGGCCGAGCTGAAGATTGGCAGCGCGGCCCGTGGCCGCCAGAAAGGCATCTGGCCGGCCTTCTGGGCGCTAGGTGAGGACCTCCGACACGGCGTGCCTTGGCCTAAGTGCGGCGAGTGGGATGTTTTTGAGAACGCGCACGGCGACGACTGGATGCTCGGGTCGCTGCACTATGGGACCCCGGACGCACCGCAGATCCAGGGGTCGCAAAAGGAGCATTTCGACAAAGATCAGTATCATACTTGGGCGCTCATCGTGGATCGCAGGCCGGATAGTTGGGAGCATGAGACGCTGGAGTGGTATAAGGATGGGAAGAAATACTTTAGTGTGAAGGGCTCGGATTTGCCTGATGAGGAGACGTGGGGCCGTGTTGCGCACAGGAGCTTTTTCGTCGTCTTGAATGTGGCGGTGGGCACCAACTTTCCTGGTGGTGGTGGCAAACCCAATGAGCAGACGGTAGCAGGGCTAGGGAGTAGTATGCAGGTCAAGTACGTTGCATTTTACGAGTGGAAGCCAAATTAAGCCCTCATTACTACGACGGGGTGCGAGACAAGAATTGATTGGGTTGGAATACTCTAGTAAAGCGCCAAAGGGCGATTCTCCGGAAAGAGCGTATAGTAATATTGTCGTACTGACTGTGTTGGACTACTATTACTGCATATATGCTTAAACGAGTATCTCTGTTTTCCAATAGTGTTGTATATGTCCTCTTCCACTTCAGGTATGAGGTATACCCTTGCTAGTGCTTACTTCTCCAAACCAGCTCACCTACAAGGGTTCATGTTTTACGAGGTATCGCTTATCGTATCTAAACAACAAAGTTACCGTACTTTACTGTATTCAAGTCGCTCTAACAGAAACTCTCATTTGAAATGTACCCCAGTTCATGAATAAAATCAATTACGCACTGCTAGCCTACCCGATTTGCTTATTTTGCAGAGACATGGACTTGAAATGGGGCTTTTCATACTGATTATGGCGTTTCTACAGTGCTAGATGATAAGCCTGAGCCAAGGTAATAATAATGGAGCGCGAATATCATATAAAAGCTAGATATCTTGGGGTGGGTTGGATTGAATTGGCAGAACACTATCCATTACTTCTGCAGAAATATCATCACCGCTTCACTCGATTTCACTTCCACCTCCACATTTCCACCCTGCACATCCTGCACTACTGTATCATTCAAGACCCTTTCCGCCACTCCCCCATTCTTGTACTTCCACTGCTGTCCACCCCATGTGATATTCTCCGCCCTCGCAGACCCGCCATTAACACTCGTTAACTTCTTAATCGTAACGGTCTTGACGTTTTCTCCAATCTCCAATATAATATTCTCAGAAGGCCGCTCAAGTGGCTCCGAACCGGTTTCGCGATCCCACAGGTGGAGGTTCACAATGCCAACTCGTGAAAGTGCACCGTCCTCGTAAGCGGCATAGGCTGAGAGGTGGGGGGAATTCAGATCGATATTGGCGACCTGGACGTTGCGATTCGAACCAATGAATTCGGCTGAGAACATGTGGCCGTAGAAGGCAGGTAGGACAGTGCCATTGGTTTCGTTGGTCGTTGGGAGCCAAAGGGAAAAGGGAAACTTGGAACCGGATTGGATGTCGAGTCCAGAAACGCCCTAATGAGTAATGCCAATGATTAGCATCAATTGGAATTCTTTACAAGGACTCTGAGATTTGATGGAGGTGGGTAAGGTCTTACAATAAACATGCTCCATAGGGAGAAATCCACCTGCCACAACGCCGAGCCGAGAACAGCTTCAAGAGAGATACCCGACGATCTATTTCCGAGTGTATTTCCCACTTCTCCTAGGATAAGCGGGATACCAGTATTATTGAGTGTTTTTACAGCCTGGTAGATGAAGTCCGATCCCCTGGTTACAGCAGTATGGTTCATTAGATCATCTTCTATTAGTTAGCTTGATCTGTCAACTGATTGAGAAGGCTTCTTCAAACATACACTGGAGATCGGACCCCTCGTTTGCCTTTGTTTGATAACTGGATTGTTCGTTATTATGCAGTGCTTCAACTGATGTTTGCTTTGAGAGAAGTAACTTACTAATGCATGGAAACTGACTTCATTCTTCCCTTTTCTTTGTTCAGTCCACTTTCCCAAATTTTTGGACTGCAATTCGATGTCAGTGAATCACCAATCTTCGTTTTTTAAACCAGTTGGCAGACCTCTACTTCGAAAGAGTCGGTACTTACATTTTCCAATCAGCTGCTGTCCCTCCTGGAAACTTCGTTGCAGTCGTCTCTGAAGAAAGTGCTACGGCCTGGTACATCTCACTATCCTCAGCAATCCCCAGAGTTCCTGAGATACTGCCGGACCAATTCGTCCATTGGGTGGAATAATCCGCCTCGCTCCACGTTGGCGGCCGACCGTGTCCCGGATAATTATTCACCTCATTCCCAATCTCGAAAGCGAAGATATTAGCGGGGCCGATAGTTGCATATGCCTGTTTAGCAAACAAGAGCGAATTGCTGAGATTCTCTTTTGCAAATGGTATATCAACTATGTATTGTGCGCTGGGAAAGTTGGCGAAGCTGTCAAAGAAGGATGGCCCGATCGTCATGTTGTCAGGTATTCCGCCCTTCTGGCCTCCGGGGATCAATAAAGGCTCCTTTTGGTTTGGGTGATAGCTTGCATGGTCGCTAAATCCTCGTCAGTTTTTCTCTTGACTTGGAGAGTCTGGGTCATAGTTATAAGCAAAGATTCCTAGGCACTTACAGTGATGTTCCACCAACGCGGATCATAGGCTTCGTATTAGTTTCCGCTGCGATGGCTTGTACCAGATTTTGGGAAACATTATTTGGATTGCTTTTACTTCCTATAGAAATTTAGTCCATATATTTTCAAGAATATGGGTATGATAAGTCAGAAAAGACGTACCAGCAAAGTCATAGAAGGACGCTTCCTCAAATGCAAAGCCTGGAAAGTAAGACTTCATCGGTGGAGAGGCATTGTGAGGTACATCCAGTGGAGGGGAGACAAGAACTGAAGCATGGACATGGCTCAGAACTTCGAGCACCGCTCCGGTCAGAATCAACAAATTCATTTCTGGTTTCCCAACTGCTTCAAATTCTTGAACTAACTTCGACGTGATTGAGAATTTCGTGGCGAATGAAGTTGGGTAGGTTTGTTAAATTTGAGATGAAGAAGGCTATATCAAACAATGACATACTGTTTTCAAAGCTTGAATGATTGCCACAATGCCAGAGATCTCAGATCTCGCGAGTGCCAAATTTTCCTGTCAAGGAGCTTGGCAAGGTCATCAGGAGTCCCGACCCAATTACCTCTTAAGTACCCAAGTAAGATTCCTATAGAAGCACGAGTAGTTATATTAATCACAGTTATTCAGGTACATAGAGCCACAGTTGGATGATACGCACGTAGTACGTGGTATAATCATTTGCCTTTTGAGGTGAGATTACATCAGATATGAAGATCAAGATGACAAAGTGCTTTAGGCTAAAGTCTAATGCAACGGCACCTCACAGGGCGAAGTTAAATTTGGCTGAAACCGCAAAGGAAATGGATTTGCCGATCGGGGAGATAGATTGCATCTATTAACGTGTATTTCCTCAGCTCTGCGCATAATGACTTCATATTAGTAATCTAGGCGACCGTGGATCTTCGCGACGGCACGCTCATTAACCGCCATAGGGCTGAACCCGTGATCGAAAGGCGATTGGATTCCTAGCCTTCACCTCTAGTCAAGTACAAGCTCGGTCTAGAAACAGTTTCTGCATCATCAACACCGCAATTTATTTCATAATCTAGCATGCGAGGAAGCTTCAAAACACCTTTTCACTTCTGGTGTCAACGATAGGCTGTTCTGGGGATATCTGGCGAGGCGCGAGCTGCGCTGTCTCACTCTGCCGAGTCTGGACGATTATTGTCATCTGAAAGAGTTGTCTATGAACGATCCTTCAATATTCCTATAGCCGCTAAAGTCAGTAATTGCATAATTAATCAGTTTCAACGAGTCTGTGTTTCGCAGGCTGAAAATTGGGTGATGTGCTTACAGTAATCCTCGCCGCCTCGTCCAATCCGCAGCCTGACTGCCGATCCTTGGCCCTTACAGCAGTTCAGCTCAAGCTTTATGACGACATAACAATGCTTTGACAACATAATATGACAAGTGCTTCGCCATCTCACTTCTACAATCATACCTCTTCTCACCAGTCAATTCTTCCCCGTAGTCCTTTGAGAACAATTTTGATCAAACATGTCGAACGGCAAAAGTGAGCCGATTTTCTGCGATAACATTGGCAATGCCACCGATGCACTTCATTGCTGCTATCTCTCCAACCAAGCCAGCTCAGCATGCCAGGACATCTTCGCGCCGAGCACTGACAGCTTGGAATATCCCGTCGGCGACTGGGTTGTGAATTGCCAGAACACATCTTTGCTGTACAGCTCATGGCTGCAAGATAATCTGATCGGGAACAATCTCGCTCTGTTCCGGCGATATAATACCTGTGCTAATGTTCCAGCTCTTGCGGGGTACTTGTCGCAAGGCGTGCTAAGCCCGAATATCTCCTCCGCGGTTGTGTCCTCTATCCCTCAGAATACCACGGCCAAGGATTTGATGGGCGTCACATCGGCGGTGACAGATTGCCTTACGGAAACTTGCAGGTCCTCCAGAGCCAGCAGTAGATGCTACGATAGCTGCTCGCCTGTAAGGCTTCTCACCAACAACACAATGCCAAGTATCTCGGCCGTCAATGATTGTTTGTATACTTTATGCACTGGTGGTGATAGATCCTTGCCTTACGCAGACCCAGACGTCATTGGAATTGGGGTAAGTCAGCTTTATACATACACCGTACGAGAACGACAACTCATACAACCACAAGGTCTTTTCATCATACATAATGCAATGCGTATTTGTCTTCCTGCTCTTTGTGGGATTCCTCATTTTTACAGTGGTCTTACGGCGAAGAGGAACTGCCAGTACAGGTCCAGGAGAGGCAAAGACTCCGTCAACAACATCGCACGCGAGCAATGATCAAAGATTTACTAAAAGGATGGAAAACTTCACCACTCTTCTCGTTGAGTTCCAGAAAGCACAATGCTATTTCAGTGGAACCCTCCAGGTTGCCTCACTCTCGTATGGAATTCTCGGGACGTCGGACATGCTCGTGACATTCATGCTGATGCCTCTTGCAACCAACGGGGTCTTGCCGATCACATTCATCTACCTAATCCTCTTCCACTGGAACAAGGCAGAAATCAGCATTGCCTTGTTGACGACGACCTGCTGGATCTTGTCCTCGATTGTTTATTGGATCCTTTATGCAAGTCTTATTCCAATCGACTCCGAAGCACAGAAAAGCCGCGCTTACCAGCAGTTCTTCTACAAACTCTCGGCCATTCCAGCCTGCGGCGAATACTCTGCACTGGCAATCTGCCAGAACAACTTTTGGGAAGGCAAGGAACCTATCCACATAGCGTCTTACAAACTCCGCGCTTTGACCCCGATCATTTGGACATTTTCAACCGTCTGCCTTTTTATAGTTCTTGGATATCAGATTCATTCTTTCTTTTCTGAGTGCAGACATCAGGATAGTGGTAGGCCTTCCACCAGATCAATTGAGAAGGGTCAAAAGAACAGCCATTGGATGCAGATTTCCAGCCATGTTCCGATGTTTTCAGCGCTTTTCTGGTTAGCTACAATATGTTTCCTAGCAGGCATCGGTATGCAGCTCTCCCTGCTTTCCATTGGAATAACTTTGAATATGCTGGATCCAACCTATTGGACCTTTGGGCAAATCGTGGCTGTGACTATATGGTTGCCCCCACTGCTCGAGTACCTTTTTGACGAGCTTCTGACGCTGAAGGCACAGCGGGCGTAAAGATGTTCAGGGTTTAGTACAACAGGAGTTAAAGCAAGGTTTTCTTTTTAATCTTTATGGTTTGATTTCAGCTTTACGCCAATTCATTTTCCAAAAAGTATCCAAGTTAACTCACATGTTCTCTACTTAATCACCAAAATAGTATCTAAAAAAAGTCTAAGTTGATAATTATCTATCTTTTGCCTCTTGTAAACCACTATAAATAATTCGTAAACCAAAATGCATGCTCAAATCTTTCTGCACAATATTATGACCAACGAGTGCCATGGATTGTCGAATGATCCTCATGAAAGGTCTGGGCCTCGGCCGGAGTCGCCACAAGTTTACGTAGTTGATTTTCATGTGTCGAGTGTTGTGAACCATCTGATATCAGCAGAGCAGCAGATCATTGAAGCTATCCCTGTCATGTGCATCAATGGTTGTCCTTCATCTTCCTGTCTTCCTCCGAGCTATAATTACTACAGTTATGGTGGGCAATACGCTGCAAGGTTAACATATTGTCTTTCAGTGTCGAACTTCTCCATCCAATTCTATTTTCACATCTCCCCGTGGTAGCACTGAACTGGGAGTTCACATAGACTGCTTGTTATACTATCACTATATAACTGCTCTGACAGACCCGAACACCTTAAAGTGACGATCACTTATACAAGGTCCCAAGCCCCCTACAGCGGCAGCACATCAGTGGGGCCATGGCGGCTGCTGACTGTGCATGTTTGACATAACCCTCCACAAGGCAGAATCTGCTGCACGTACGTGATGCGTCGCTCTGAGCATGCTTTATCGGGGAAGCTTATTGGCCCCTGAAGGTGGAGGCCGCTTACCCATGTGGGTTATACCAGATCCAACAGCATGGGACGCGCGCGATTGGCAAAGATTATCCTCAGCATCACGAGGGCTGGCTGACGTCGTGCGGAGTCAGCAGGAAACGGCAGCTACAGCCCCGACCGGATGGCCAACCAGTAATGACGGCCAAGAAAGTATGTGCAGTTCTTGCTCGCGCAGGATGAAAGTGCGGGGGCTAAGGCTAAGGCGAGTGCGAGGCTGGGGATGCTAGTGGTTACCCACCCACCACTTTGTCAAGACGTCACCTGCACGGCAAGGCTGCAGATCATGCCGCTCTGCAGGCTGCGCTGAAAGAATGGCCCCGCCAACGGGATCGCGCGTCCTAGCAGAATTGAGATACACCGCAGACCTGTGATGACAATGGAAGCGGACGTCCTCGACCATTATTATGTCGCTACCAAGGCAGATTAGACTCTCAGCTCGCACAATCAGCGGTATAAAGCAGGCTGGAGCTTCGCGGATCCTCGCCATGTCCCGCCATCACTATGACTTTCTACAAGCTTCCAACTTTCGCTATGCTGTCGAGACTATGTCTCATAGCACTTATAATAACGGTTTCAGCGCAGCAATCACAAATCCCCATCCAGGATCAGAACCATTGTCGCACAATTCAGGTACACTCGGGAGATTCGTGCGGCTCTTTGGCCCAAAGATGTGGGATAAGCGGCCGTGACTTTGAAAAGTACAATGCCGATCCACATCTCTGCTCAACTCTACAGCCACTGCAACATGTGTGCTGTTCTCCCGGCCCTCTACCAGATTTCAAACCAAAACCCAACCCTGATGGCTCGTGTGCAACCTATACTGCAAAGCACGGCGATAACTGTAAGTCTGCCATTCCTTCGTCATGCGCCGAGAGGTAATTGAATTGCGCAGGTGCGGCTATTGGAGCTGCTCATGGGCTCACCGTGACCGAGATTAACAGCATGAATCACCATACCTGGGGCTGGGAGGGCTGTGAACATCTCCAGGCAGAACAGACATTCTGTCTCAGCAATGGCACACCGCCCATGCCTGCTCCCATCAAGGGCGCCATTTGTGGTCCGCAAGTACCCGGTACCAAACCCCCCAAAGACATGTCCAACCTCGCCGATCTCAATCCTTGCCCTCTCAAAGCGTGCTGCAACAAATGGGGCCAGTGCGGTACCACCAGCGAGTTTTGTATCAAATCCAAATCGAGTACCGGCAACCCTGGCACATCTGCTCCGCACACCAACGGCTGCATCTCCAACTGCGGAATGGAAATCGTCAACAATAATAACCCTCCACCGGTTTCTCGCAGCGTTGGGTATTTTGAAGCCTGGAACATGGGCAGGCCGTGCTTGAACATGGACGCTTCGCAAATCGATGCCAGTCAGTACGATGTTGTCCACTTCTCTTTTGCAGAAATCACTCCAAACTTCGAGATCAAAATCACCGACAAAGAGCAATTTGAGGTGTTCAAGAAACAACACGGTTTCAAGAAGGTCGTCTCCTTTGGTGGATGGTCCTTCTCAACCTCTCAGGACTCTTTCCCGATATTCCGCAACGCCGTCACCGATGCCAATCGAGCTACATTTGCAAAGAATGTAGCAAACTTTGTACGCGCCAACGATCTGGATGGAGTGGACTTCGACTGGGAGTACCCTGGAGCTATTGACATTCCAAACATTCCTCCGGGAGACAAGGGCGATGGTCAGCGCTATCTCGCTTTCCTCAAAACCCTGAAATCAATGCTGGCTAAGAGCAAGACGCTTTCGATCGCAGCACCTGCATCATACTGGTATCTTAAAGGATTCCCCATCGCAGAAATCAGCAAAGTTGTGGACTACATCGTCTACATGACATATGATCTCCATGGCCAATGGGATTACGAGAATAAATATGCCGCAGAAGGCTGCCCGCACGGCAGTTGTCTTCGATCGCACGTCAATTACACCGAAACCATCAATGCACTCTCGATGATCACCAAGGCAGGTGTGCCAGCTGCCAAGATTGTTGTCGGGATTGGGAGCTATGGACGAAGCTTTCAGATGGCAGACCCAAACTGTAGCGGGCCAAAATGCACGTTCACAGGACCCAAGTCCGGTGCCCATCCGGGAGTATGCACGGAAACTGCCGGTTACATCTCAAATGCTGAAATAGAGGACATCATCGCCAAGGACAAGACTGCAAAGACACACTACGATCAGAGTAGTGACTCCGTGATCTTGCAGTACGGAGACAAGAACTGGGTTGCTTTTATGGACGACAACACTCGTAAATCCCGCATTTCTAGCTACAAGACAAAGAACTTCGGCGGTACGGTTGACTGGGCCATGGATCTGGGCAGATTTCATCCTCCAACGGAGGGCCATCAAGGCGGGCATGGGCCTGACTTGAATATCAATTCAACATGCCAGGACTTGGAAAGTAAGCATAAACATGATTTAGCCCTCATCAGACGCTTACAATATCTCTAGACTTTCAAGGCGCCCATGGTCTGACTTCTAATATGTGGGGTTTCGCTCATGCAGGCACATATTTTTCAGGTACCATTAGTTCCAGCTCAAGGTGCTAATCGAGGTCACTGACAGGTGAGATAGACTGGATCCACAAGAAGTGGAATCCTGGCACAGATAGCTTCTTCATGGCTAGCTTCGCACAGCCCTGGGGCCTGCGCGAGAGCACTAGATCCTGCGTAGTTGGCAGTAGTTGCGAAGCTCCGAATTGTGCCGATATGGGAAACGCGGCGTATGCTCCTGGGTCGGGACCAGCCTACGTATGTTCTGTAGCCTTTTACATGCTACCTCTAGTCCTGATTATGGCTTCTTCATTGCGCTCCCTGTGTTTGCATGAGCTAATGGCGATCTACAGCTGGTCATCATGTCATTTTACAACATGATGGCAGTGCTTCACAACATCTACGCAGCAATTGGACACGCACGGGATGAGTGGAATTCGTTACCCGACTGGTTCCAGTCCCATTTCAACACCAATAGCGATGTGGCAGACTACAACGCACTCCCCGTTAAAGAAGCGATTTTGGGCATCGGCACGGCTGTGAGTATGCTTTTAGCCCTTACAGGAAACCCTGTGGCTGGAGCGGTTGGCGCTTTTGCCGGTGGTCTTGCTGGTGGCATTATCACTGCGATCCCGAACCCAACAGAGAATACTGTGAAGGAGCTGGGGCAATTCCAGAAGTCTGTAACCTTGCCATTGGTCTTATATGTAGCTCACTAACAAATGACAGGTTCATGCATGATACTCTAGACACCGCCGAACAATCCGTCAGCTCGTTTTTCACTGGTTTTCAAGCCCACGGACATTCGCAAGGGAAAGGAACATCTCAAGACATCAGTTTAGAACAGGCCTTCCAAGGCGGCGAATGGGTAGACTGGTCCAAGATACCAATACTGAATCCAAATGAGTTGAGCACCAATAAGATCAATGCCGTGTTCGCCAAGCACGTCAGCGCCGCTGCTATTAACTGGGCCTGGGTAAGTCCATCCCAAGTCTCGCTTTGGTCGATGAGCACGCCTCGGTGTAATTGCTAGTGTGGTCAGTAGTCTTGTCATAACCAAGTCTCGCAAAATGGGACGCAGACAAGAGATGCCTCAATCAACTGATCACCTATCACGGTCTCGCCAATCTCAACCCACCACCGCTCACCCTTGAAACCCAACTGCGTCCCCGATATACCTTTGCTAACCTCTTCGATCAACAGCACACCCAACGTGTATGGCTCATGTCATACCCCATGACCGAAGACGAATGTAAGCCCAACCACCAAACCCTTTTTTCCCAGTAGTCCTCCTCTCCTTTTAGCCCCTCTAACATCCACAAGTCAACTCCCACTACGCATTTTCCGGCAACAACGACTCCCGCCTCAAACACTACTACAAGGGCCGCGGCTACTTTTTCATGTCCGTCTTCCCCCAGTCCGCACCGCTCCAAACCGCCAAAGATCCGCGCATCCAAGACCCGCCCGGCTGGGGCAACGTCGAACAAGTCGGCATCACCACCTACCAGATCATCGAATCCTCCGCCGACGGCTACGCCATCGGAGGCTACGACTACAATCCCGAACCCGACATCGCCAAGATGCTCGAAAGCACCACCCGCGACCTCCTCACCGACAGCGTCTCCCTCCCGGGTGTGTTCAACATCCCGATCTGCGCCCTCGACAGCCGCTATGGCTGGACCCCAAGCGTTGATAAGTTCTTCCATGCCTTGGCCGGCCCCGGCGCGCTGCTTGAGGATAATGACAATGGCCAACACTCGCCACTGTGCTACTGCATGGGGGTGAAAGATAAGTTTGGCAAGAAGTTTGACGACCAGATATCGCTCAAGGGATGGTATGGGTATCCGTGGTGTCCGATTGGCGAATTTAATACGCCGGGCGGCGCGCCTTCGAGTACGCCGACTCTTACTACTGAGCCACCTCCAGGTCGTACGATTAATGCGAGGGATGAATTGTAATCGTGTAAGGGGTCAAAAGTCTTTGGAGGGTGGTGAGATGGGTTTGCGCTAGGGCTTGGCGCTTGCAGAAAACAGTTGATGTCTCGGAGCCATTGTAGCTATTCTGTCCTTACCACAAACCATATACACAACACAGCTCTCAGGTGTGGACCTGGTAATCTATGCCTGTGTAATTTTCAAGTGCCATAACTTGTGTGAAAAGGTAATCTTGTGTTCCGACATCAATGTCTCCACTTCGCGCCTTCAGAAAACATCACATCCTACAGCCTCCTAACACATACCCATGCCAAAATCGATACCTTTATCCTCCTCTATGTGGAAAAGTTGAGAAGGATAACGTCTAACCCAAAGTCTTGTCAACAAATTCACCATCACGTTGGTAGCTAGTTCGTAATAACATTTTATACATCACCAAGAGAGCCAGAGCAAGGGTGGTAAAGCGGATTATTCGGATTCCAGAGCTGATTTAAGACCGAAGAGAAATAAAATAATGTAGGTTTCCATTTCCAATTGACACCCGCAAGCCGATAGCAGCATCAGGTACGCCAGCGATGAATGGGATACGGGATACGGTGTGCAATGTATTAAAAGGACCCAAGAGTACTTGTGGAATGTGCATCAATAAAAAAGCACCAACAAGGGAGGGGAGGTGAGAAAGAGTGAGGATAAACAAGAGGTCCAAGAGGTGCCATGGCGCGGCGCAGTTCTTTATCGGCGGGGTATCGCCCAAGGAACCAAGTGAGGTTATTTCGAGGTGAGTGAGTGGTGGGGAATGCCGATACGAGTGCATCCAAAACCCAGTCCGCGAGGGAGATGTTCCAACTCGAATCTTTTCAATCCCAGCATGGCCAAATACCACATCGTGCACGCAGGCTGATCTTTCTCAACGGTTTTTCAAGATAGCAAAATTCATATCCTTCACAACTGCCTAAGAAACTACGCGACGATATATCTTCAGAGCCTAATATGCCAATCCTTCTGAAGCGAAGTGTTTGGAAAAGCTAAAGAAGGATGGACTTGATGATTTCATCCAAGGCAAGGAGGACGTCCTCCCGTCTGTATAAGCTAGGCTACCGTTACGGAATTCGGCTCATGATTCGATTCGAGACGTGTCGGCCATTACTGCAAGTGTGCTCTCGCGGAGGTATGTAACTGGGCCGATGTGTAGCAAGTCGAGCTGGATGTGCTCGCGCAAGCAAGGTCAAGTTTATAAACCTCGCATGTGCGCCTGAGATCAAGTGCTTACTAGCATGGTGGCCGGCACGGTTAATCATTGCATTCATCAATGTACTTAGCATGCGGTGTTGGTTTAATACTCTGCAGCTAAACTCACAGACAAGTCAGACGAAGAAGGCTGAGTCACCGTAACATTGGCGGCTTCTTCGGATGCAGTTGTGTGGATCTTGTGCCCCAAAAGCAACACGTGCCGAGATATCTTCAGAGGAAATCAGCCATGGTGGGCCGGGGAGCCCCAATCATGCCACTGACCCCCACTCCCCTCCCCCCATCTTGACCGTTGGCCGGAGCGGCTACTTTTTGGTGCTCGGCAGTGGAAACTCGGCCTCGGCCTCATCAATCTATGTCGGGATGAGGGTCACGCGACTTACCTTTGCCGCTCTCAAATCCTCGCGTTTCTGTGCTTAGCTAGTAACGTTACCAAAGGTGAGCTATGTATGAGTAGATGCTTCAAGTAAATTAGAATGTATCATCTGCTGTACGCTTTTCGCGTTCCTTTAACGTTTGATCGAATCGACCACACATTCGGATACGGAACATAATGTGTCGTCAGGAGAGAATGTAGAACTCTTGTCGGATTCGTACCAGATCAGTCCTATGCTAATATCAATGTTTCAGGCTTGGTATCAAGAGATGTACGAAGTATAAAGGCCAGCCGATAAACCATGTTGTTATCGCAGATTAAGGCAGTCGTAGATTCTACTATCCCCCTGAGTAAGTGTTATTTCTGTCGTTCCGCGGATCGAGCTGACTAGGGGTTCTGACGAGGAATTGTGTAGCATTTATAGGCCTACTGGGTCTCTCAACCATTCCCCAATCATGCTCCATCTGATAAAAACCAACGTTGCGCCCGTGTAACAAGGTATGCAAGGACGCAGAGTATGCCCTCTACGTGTGTCCCGCCAAATTACGGTTACTCAGGGGGCGGGGCGGATAGTGCAAAGCTTGTTCGAATAAGCAATGCGGCTTATGATTTAGATTGGGAGTATTCTCCGAGAAGATTTAGTGCGCGTCCCCCTATAAGCTTCTGTTCTTAGCAAATGCGTCTATTTGAATGCGCAAGTCGAAAGCAGATGACAGCGGGCCCTGGGGCCACGTAATGCTCCCATCCCTGCGCCACCCGTTATCGTGCATGATAACCTTCCAGACGACCTCTCTTGGCGTCGATCCCTCCCACGTGGATGTCACTCATCCTCGTGCGATAAACAAACCCATGTCGTCCAGTCACGCCCATGCCGATTCTCCTCAATTCATTGGCCAAACTCCCTTGCGGCGAAAGGACTAGCAGGGGACGTTTTTATCGCTAGCGTATTGTACTTTGGTCTTATTGGCCAGCCTCTCTCAAAGCACAAGACCAGGCAGGGGTTGGGGTATCTTGAGAGTATTGTACTTCTGTTTTGGTGCGCCGACAGAGCGCTTCATTTCCTTATCTCGGGGATCATTACGTGGCGCCATATTAGACCAGCTACACCGTTTAATGCCCGATTTCATTCATTATCTGGCGGTTCCCCATCTCGAGCGATGCCACCGCTAACTCCATGAGGCCCAAGCCTCGCCAATTCAATGAGGGCCTCTGCCTTTTTCCTGCTTGGCCTCGTGAGTGCTGTCGTCGCCGACAACTTCCCCTACTTCCAATCCGTGGAATTTGACCAAGGGAAATTCGGCCCCTACCCCAACCGATCCTACGTCGCGACCCCGCAGTTTATCGCGCCGACGTTGAATTTCTTGCAGTCCAGTCCGCAATGTGACAATGGCTCGTATACTATGGTTTGTTTGCGGGGAGATAGGATCCCTACAGCTGCCAAGAGTCCCATGATTTTGGACGATAAGGGCCAGTTAGTATGGATGAATGCTTCATATGGCGAGACCTTTGCCTTGGGGGTGCAGAAGTATAACGGCAGCGATTACTTGACTTTCTGGAAGGGAAATCCCGCGGTTGGTGGTCATGGAGAGGGATACTACTATATGGTGAGTTTGATACTGCTTCAACGCTAGCTGCGGGGAGACCAGCTACATGCAACCTTACACATTTCTAACTCGTGGTTCCTCAGCTTGATCACGAATACAAGGAAAGATACCGGATTTCAGCAGGTAACGGGATCCCGGGCGACCTTCACGAGTTCCGTATCACACCCGAGGGCACCGCTTTAGTGACTCTATACCCAGCCAAGCAAGCAACCATGACATGGAGAGTACGGGGTGGAAACCACGGGTTCCCCGGCGGCCGAAAAGGCTGGATTTTCGATTCCACCGTGCGGGAGGTTGATATCGCAACCGATAAGGTCATCTTCGAGTGGAATGCCTCGGACCACTACGAACCTAACGAGTCCCAAATGCCCGCCGGCATGGCTGGCGCACGGCAGAAGGATGCGTACGACTTCTTCCACATCAACAGCATCGACAAGGACTACCGCGGGAACTACCTGGTGTCCGCTCGCTACATGCATGGCCTGACCTACATCAACGGCACGGACGGAAGCATCATCTGGATCCTCGGCGGCAAGCGCAACTCCTTCACGGACCTCTCCAACGGCTCCGCAACCAGCTTCGCCTACCAGCACGACGGCCGCTGGAACCCCAACCACACCGGCGTGAACATCTTCGACAACGGCGAGCATTACGGCACCCCCTCGGCGTACGAAGGCTCCCGCGCCGTGGAAATCCTGCTCGACGAGGAAAAAATGACCGCCCAGCTCAAGCGGAGCTTTGTCAACCCGCGCAAGATCCGCTCGGGCTCGCAGGGCAATATGCAGGTTCTCCCGAATGGCAATGTGCTCGTTGGGTATGGGCTGAATGCGGCGTGGACGGAGTACACGGCGGATGGGCAAGTCCTGTGTGACGTGCACATCGGCGCCGAGAGTGATTTCAACACGATTGCGGTGGAAACCTACCGGGTGAACAAGTTCCCGTGGGTCGGGCGTCCAACCACGCCGCCGGACATCGCGTTCAAGGATGGCCAGGTGTACGTGAGCTGGAACGGGGCGACGGAGGTGAAGAAATGGGTTCTGCAGGCGTCCAAGGGCGTGGGTCGCAACCTGAAGGTGATCCAACAGGCGGAGAAGGATGGGTTTGAGACGGCGATCCCGGTGAATAATACGAATTGGTGCTTCGTAAAGGCGGTGGCGCTGGATTCCAAGTCGCGGAAACTGGGGGTTTCAAAACTGATCGAGACGGGTTGTGTGGTACGTTGTGTCCTAGCCCTCCATTGGTGCATCATGCTAACTTCTGTTTGCGCACAGCTCGACGAAGTCGAGGAGCAACCGGAAGACGAGGAGTTACCCGAGGAGCTACCCGCCGAGGAAGTGGAGATCGATAACGAAGTAATGGACATAAACTATTGGATGACGGACCGGATTTTGTTTTCCCTGTCGCTGTGGAAAACCCTCGAGTTGCTGGGGATTGTGGGCGCCAGTATTGGCATGTGGGAGTTACGACATTCACGCGTCCTGCGGAAGATGTATTATGTATCGGTCAGGAAGATGTGGGGCACTTGAAGTCATGTTTCCAGCAATGTTTATGGCGGCGAGAAGCCCCAGTTGAATTCGTACGTTGCACTCATCTCGCCGCCTTGCCATGCTCCCAGTTTGGGATCTCCCCGTGGGGAGTGCTACGTCATACATGATGGTAGCTTCAGGGAGCTTGCTTGGGATCTTGCTGGAGGTTCCATTGGAATGAATCGGCCACTGAGCTGCAGATACACGGGAAAGGGTACCGGAGAATCAGTCGTCAGCCGAACTAATATCTCCTCAGTGACAGGGGAACGCAACCTCCTCTTCAACTGCCTCAATTAAATTGGGGTAAAAAAAGCCCTGTCAAGTCCGAGACGCAAGTATGGCGTCCCTAATTAAATAAAATTATTATCAACTGACCGATTCATATGATTTGCGGGGGCCATATTCTTGGATCAAGGAAGTACTTTATCTGGTTTCCTACATGTGCCCGCTGCATTGGTATACCCCATGTCATTGAGATTACCGCCGTGAACTTTCGTGGATCATCAGGGGCAGTTGCTGGTTTGAAACCCAGGATTTTAGATGCCGTGGTGCCTTTCGCGGCAGGAATTCGATGGTGATATGTGGTACTAGCATCCAACCTGTCAATGCCAATGCGATCTTCCTGGAAATATTGACTATACTATTCCACACGGGCCATGGAACATGGCTGAGTTCGATTGTAACTAAACAGCACTCTTTGTCATCTAATATACAAAACACGACAGCAAAGATCAACACATACGTGTGTGTGAGAAAGCACTTGCGTTAGCACTTAGTTTTGCTGCAGTTATACCCAGAGTATAAACGTGGCGACCTCGTGAAAGGGAAGTTGAGTATCCCATGTGGAATATAAGCCATGGAGATAACCTCAATATTGTTCGATGGGTTGCTCAGTACTGGCTTGGCCGCGGGGTTTCCCTCAAACCGGAAATTCCAATCGTAGCAAGCCTATCCCCAGAAGAAACGCAACGAGGAAACAGAAAACCCAAAGTTCTGCGAAATAAGCAGATACTGTTCCCTTGCAACAAGAGCGTTGCCCTATAGACAAGCACGCTACCTCCCATCACTAGCCTTGGTGACTTTCAACCACTACCCGTACATGTAGGCATATCGATATAGCATCTCTTGATGTTCATGAGCCCGGAAACCATCTCTTCGCGCCAGCCTTGACGGATTGAAAAATCGCAAACAAGCGGAGGATGGGTAACGCAAGATGGCGATATGATTGCACTTCAGCATAATATTGTTGGTCCCAAGATAACCCCATGAGCGAAGATGCCTATTTCACACATCATTTCGGCGGACCTATCCAATTATTCTTTGTAAGAACGCATCCTACGGGAAATCCATGGCAAGGTGGAGATTCGGGGATCACTCACAGCCAATCTCTCGGCATGCTTCCTCGCGCTCCCAGCCCGTTCATGAAGAACTCCCACCTGACACCGCGCGCCTCGTGTGTGCTGGCGGATTGAAGAGCATCTCTGCATGCTATCCCACATTCTCTAAGCCGCGTGAAATACTGCATGGCCGTGTCACAACTAGTTAACGGGATGAACAGGATGAACAGTTAGGCTGGAGCTTCGGCTAGATAGTGTTCCGGTGGGTGCCGAGTTGGTAGTTCAAACGTCTGAGGCGGCTCAACGAGACCCTTGGAAATTTCTTCATGATTATGAGAAGACATGGTTGCTTCGCCAGCAGACTTATTATGTCTTTTTCGATATCGTCTCAAAAACAACACAGCGGCCGCAATTACAACAAGACCCACAATGGCTCCAACGACAGCACCGGCTATGGCTCCTCCGGTTGGGGAAGAAGCAGGAGGAGTGGGAGTAGCTGTAGTTGTTGGAGACGACTGGCTAATGCCTCCAATGTTCATCTGAATTAATGGTGCGTATTCTGTATAGGTCATCGGGAGGTTGGATGAGACCATCCCGGTGGATAATCTACCATCCGTGCCACAGATAGCAGCAGCAAATCCACTTGCAACACCGATTGATGTGCACGTCTGAGCTCCAATCAAAAAGGTGTTATCCCAGGTACGAGGGGGGTCAAACGCGGGGGTGAAGCTACTGTAAGAGACGCATATCAGATGGGAAACCAGAATCAAAGCCTCTATAAATTGGCGGTACGTACGATGGGCAACATGCAAATGCGGTTTCCCCAGCCACCAGAGTAAACTGCGGAGTCCAGTTAGGCGAAACGTCTCCTGAAGTAACAATCTCTGCGGTAGAATATCCATATGGACAGACGGTCGCAGGCGAGTAGAAGCCCCACCCTCTAAATGGGTCTTTCGGCGATGGGACATCTGGAGCTATCGTCGGCCAGCACGATGTCGCGTCTACTGGCATCATGCTACTCGACCTAATGTCGCATGACTGGGCCATCCATCCGACATTGGTGGCCCCGCTTCTCACCATGACGAGCGAACATGTTGGTGACGGAGTGAATAATGTGGTAAGCGGACCAAGATTTGGTCGTGTGGTGGTGTCATCCATCATTAATGCTTGCACGGGCAGCTAGAATGAGGATGGGTCGTTACAGTAAAGGAGCATAAGCTAAGTATAAGGTCCAATATCTAGGCAGTAGTTAAATACGATTAGTACCTACATATAAGGACAATTCTACCAGGGACTTATAGCTCTTTGCTTTGGACTTTTGCGGCTCTTATCCTAGAGGCCTATACACCCTATTACAACTCGAGTTCGATTCAGTCGATCGTTCCCTATCATATAAACCAATAACCATCTCTGTATGCATGTCAGCATCCCTAGCCCCCAATGCCATCATTGAGGGACAACCATTTGCCGGGGGGTAAACCAAATATAAATGCGGGGCCTAGTCTCCTCCACACTCTGAAACTCGAGGCTGTCCTGCAGTCGGTATAGATGAGTGGAGTTGCAAGATGGTAAAGATGCCAATCAAACTATATAAGTGCCGCTCCTCGTCTCAGGAGCAATAACCACCCTCCATCTCAACAACATTCTGCGCATCTTTGCATGCTGCGCTATGCAGCCTCAGTTCTAGCCCTCCACTCCTCCATAGCGCCAAGCGGATGGGGTCATACAGCCAAGATTTTCCTGTCGTGGAGTGGATGGTGAACGCTATCCTTCCCGTCGTCATTCACGTGCAGATTATTGAGGGCCGGCTTACGGCTGGGGAAATGTGTGGTATTGGTTAAGGTAAAACGACGCTATGAATTTTGCTACTATGTGTGGGTGTTGCTAGCCGAGCATATCTCACGTCGTCCTCACAAAGACAAGCGATTATCAGCCACTTGGGATGGGGACCATTAAGACGTCAATCCAGTGTCCGCCATTACCGCCACCACTTGCAGCAAGAAGCTGCTGGAAGAACTCCGCTGCAAATTTCCATGTGGTTTCGCACTCGACTGGCCAGAAGGATTAATAGCAGAAGATGCGCCTGCGTATAGGACTGCGGTCATGAAACCAAGGGGCTCGTCGCTGGTTGAAATCTGCTGTGTGGCTGAACCTACATGCTATGAGGATAAAGAGGGGCCTTTCCATGCCGAGATTGAAGTAAGATGGCATTTTATTGGTGCTAAGAAGCGTGATTGGTGATTCTAACTTGTAAGAATTGAAAATCCAATCTGGAAGGCTCTATGAATCATATAAACGTAGACTCTGTTCGGTAATATAAATATTCAAAGCATCACCGTGACCGTGAAAGTATACCATGTCTGATCTACTTATCGAGCTTTTAAATGTCTATGGTATTGCTTGAGGGCGTCGTAGGTTTGCATCTCTGAGAAGTTGCTGATAGGGATGCGTTGTGCTGTCCGCGCTGTTCGAATTGTCAGCCGAGAGTACTTGCCATACTGCCTTCGATATAGATGTGGAGTTCTACCTTGGGGACTTGAGCTATAAAAGCATCGGTTTTAAAATTTGAGGCGACGGCGCATTGCCATCCGAGGCTTATAGTATATGGTGTTTTGCCATGGTGTATGCTCCAGGCCCAAATCCGGAGTTAGTCAAGATCCATCCGCTTCCATAATATTCAAAAATAGCGCATCAGTCTTTACATCAATCTTGGATCACAAAGATGAGGAGGGTGGGGTTGGGTCATCGTTGTCCGGATTTGAAGCCTCCTCGCTTCGTGTGAGATTCTGAAGTCGCTGCTTTCCGGTCGCTCAAAAGTGCATGGCACAACTTTATAGCGCTTCGAGCTTGCAATGCAGCCCAACATGCTAGAGTAAGGGCTCGGAGAGTGGCATGGGGGAAGCACTTCAGACTTGGGTTGGGATTCAAGGCGGATGACTTGTGCCACCCCACCGTTCACAAGATGCTCTAGTAACTGACTAAAAGGCATAATTCGTGTAACAAATGCAGATTGAAGGCCCAGATTGACCATGTCCCGAGATTAGTCTTAGACATTGCTTCACATCTATCCTTTTGCTCCTGGAACAATTTGCAACTCTAAATGTGTCGGTCCCATACTACTAGTACGCATATTCCCATCAGGAACCCGGCCGTTTGCCATCAGAATCTTTGACTTCTGGAAAATCGCTCCCGGATGAAAGATATTAAGCACTACGCACCCAATAACACACATTACCCCATCTAACACTACAAATACTACCTGATTCTGCATCACAGGGTTCCGCCATCCTCCGGCCATCTCTGCAATCCGATATATGCACCGTATCAAGATTGCAAAATATGAGATCACGACTGCTGTGACTCTTTTCTCAAGTCCAATATTAGCAATGATATGCGTAGATGGAATTCCCTCATTGGCTTGTTGCTGATAGGCTAAAGTTTGAGTTTGAGATTGAAAGGCAGATGTAGTTGCGGCTTTCTTGTATCGGAGATAGAATTCAGCCGCGAGTCCTCCAAAAATGAGGAGTGTGAGAACTTGGGTTGCAATTCCAGCTTCCATAATACCATTGGCAGTATCGACGAGGTTTCCTTTTGTGGAGAGGGTGGATCCGGCACTGATGATATGTGGCTGCTGTCAGATTGGAGTTTACACGATGATAGGAGCCATATTGGAACGACTTACGTCTGAATAAGAATAGACACAATGTCACAGAAAATGAAGATACGTGTGTACCATTTAGGTGCAAAACGAGAGTGCTCCGGTCCAAGGATTATGACTCTAGTAGAGATGTTAGATATTAATTCACTATCCATAGTGATATTCTTACAGATGCTTCAATGTTAGGTATACTCCAGCTGCCATAAATGCTGGAGCTACTGTTAGACAAACAATATTAATAGCCAATCTGTACACATCTTAGCAATGTATGTCAAAGTTTTCGCCAGGAAGTCAGACGGTCCACGTTTGAAGGGATCCTTGTGCATTTGAACACGTCCCAAATATCCTAATCATCATTAGAATTTACATAGACAATGATTCGATGTAGGAAATTCATTACCGACTACCTCCAGCAAAGTCCCAATTCCTAGAGCTACGACGAAGCCCCACGCTTTACACCTAATGCCTTGGAAAACGTGTGCTACGAATGAAAGGGCAAATATGGCGAGAAATGCCAAGTTTACCGCCTTTGACGGGAGGTATCCATAGACAGATAAGGACACAGGGCAGGTTTCTATTGTGCAGCCTTCGCCTGGATGGGCAGCATCTCGTACTCGAGGCAGCACGATGGCTATTCTGTGGACAAGATCCATTGGAAGGATTTATACGAGAAGGTAGCTTTAACAAGATACAAAAGAGAAGTTTCAAGGAAATAAATGCGTCAATAATTTTCACAGAACGTGGGGAGCAATGCTGATAAGCAGAATTAGGGTCCTTCCCAACGTAACGAATTGCCTACCTGTTGCGGAGGGTTACATTACCCCTCTATGCATGCAATAAATGCGCCGGTATGTTTCAAAGGATAAACTATTTGGCCCGGGGAGTCATGGATACCTTCTCCGGCAGGGGTTATCTTTCATTGACAGCACCTTCTTTCTCAAATGGGCGGGGTAATTTGTCACTTACTCGACCTTAGACTTCAACTACGCCGCAGTCCTACACACTCCCAGAGTTCAGAATCACTGTCAGGGTGAATCCGGATTCTCTGCTCCGCTGCAGTCTGTGTTGGATACGAATTACTGCAGTACTGGGAGACTTGTAAGGACATACGTGTTGATCTTGGCCGCTGGTTGCATTGAATGGAAACCTTGACATAATTTACGTGGTTAAGTGTAAAAGCTCGTGCATTATAGTTCTACGTGAATTATTTCAAGATATGAGTTTTGATATTGGGACCGTAGCAGCTCCTATGTATAGTTGTTGTTGCTGAAGTTGCATGTACGGATTATCTGAGCTCATAAAGTTTGTCCCTCGTTCTATCTAATCGGTACGCTTCACAATTTTCTCACACGTTGGCGAATGCGAATCCTCGAAGTTCTGTTCGGCACATTCATGACCCCAAAGCTCCGGCGTTGAGAGGAAAAGTTTGTGGCCGGCTCGATATCATAGTTTAACACTAGATTCGCAAGGGTGATTTTGAGAATGTTGGCCGCAAGGAACCGACCAATGCTATATCATATATGTCAGTCAAAGTGGGAAGAATATCTCAAATTTATTAGTAGGTCTACATACCAAGCATGAGATCCATCTCCCCAAACTAAAAATGATGGCGTTGTCGTAGTTAGAGGAGCCTTCCGGGTGTTACTTCCGTTGGTCCCGGAGCGATCTGCAAACGATTCATCAGTTGGTTTGGATTTCGCAGTAAATCGCAAAGGATCAAACTGTCGGGCGTCTTTGTAGTACTTTTCGTCATGGTGTAGCTGATCGAGAGGGACGCCAACTTCGAAATATGAAGGAATCACCGTGCCATCAGGAAAAGTATATCCCTCCGGCTTAATAGCAGAGCGTCTCATTACTGCAAATGAAACAGGAGTTGTTCGCATAGACTCCCGAATGAAGCTATCGTGGATGTCAAGATGAGCAATATCTGTCTTCCTCCAAGTATGCGGGTTTTCGGGGTCGATGAGGACGGCGTTAGCCTCATCTCGAAGCACACTTAACATGTGAGGATGTTGAATCAGTTTTTCCACGACGCCAGAGAATGTTACAGATGTCGTGAAAATTGCTGCAATATAATGTGTCATGAATCTACTCATGAAGTTTTCGGTTTCGTAGTAAGCTGGATTGGGGTCCTTATATGCGGCTGACAGGAGCGCCATACAGTAATCGGTCTAACAGCGTTAGCGACTGAACCAAGTGACTTTCTTTTCAATGCTTTACATATGATTCGGAATCTTCCGTTTCTCTCTCAGCCGTATTTCCTTCCAACTTGAGTTTCCTTCGCTGAATAACATCACATAGATACCGATCTATAAGCACCTGTCGCCGGTACCTTGTAGGCCAGCACATCAAGGTGGATGCAATGCTGTCTCGTCAGCATCCGCCAAAGTTTATGGAACAAAGTTCGAACCTTTTAAATGGCAATGGAACGAGGTTCAGTGTCAGACCGCATGTTACAACTGCAGTAGCAAGGGCCACAAGCCCATCTATATATCCCTCATCTCTTCCTATCTCTTCTCCGATGTACAACTTATTGATTCCCTGTGTCACAATTTTCAAAAGAGAGCCAAGAAGGTCGACTTCTATCCAGTCCCCATTGCTCGATTCCACGTTCCAGAAGCGACTCATAGCCAGATTGATTTCTGTCGCGAGATCCGGTGTTGATGGTCCTATACTTTTCTGCAAATACTTGCGCAAATGCGTGGGATGAAACGAAGGTCCCGAATCCCAGGTCTTATCAGGTAGAGTCCATTTTGTTTGCAGAATTTTGTGAAGAGCTTCCTGGGCATTCAGCTCGGTGTCGCGAGCGAATCGATATTCTGACACATGTTTTGCAGTGACCATCACAATGGGTCCAAACATTGGATTGGGAACCACAAACGGTTTCTCGCCATTAGACTTTGATGGGGATTATCAGTCAGATGTGATTAGGATCTACGAAAAATTGAAACTCACCCGAGCGTAGTTCTCACTTAAAAGACCTGGGAAGTCTAGAATTCCACGGACGTATTCTCGAGAATAGCTGAGGATTGTATAGGGCTTCTGGCCAAAAGATGCAGCAGCTAAATTGACACCTCGTACTGTCTTTTGAAGTTTAAATATCCAAACGCATGCTAGAGCAAACGTTGCTAACCACACGAGGGGAATACTCAAGACGCCGAAGAGCTTTTGCTGGGAATCCATCTCTTTGGCATCGACTTGATTGAAATACAAACTGAGGTGATCTGTTGCTTTTATCTAATGGTATTAGAACTTCGTCCGTCGAACACTTGTCGTCCAAAGTTGAGAATCAAGACCTCCTACGTTGGTAAGCACTTATTGATCTTCTGACACGGCAGAATATCGCGAGTTTTTTCCTTGTTCAGTCTTATACCTTACGACATATGAAGTTTGGTGCTGTCCCACGGTCGCACAGATATATGCTCTTGGCGTTGTTCCACAATCGTACATATGTATTGCACTCTCCAATTTGGGAAGGAGACGCGTCCTCTGGATCTCAACGGATTCCACTTTTCCCAAAGAAATACGGTATGCTCCGATCAGAACGTACAATATCAACTACTTCATTAGTGCTTAAATTTATCCTAAAATCAATATCAAGGTTACCTATTATTGCCGCCAATTGTTGACGTATAAAATTTATCCTGAAGGCGTACAGCTGCGCCGGATACATGCGTTAATGCATCTTGGCTAGTAAGCTCGTCTGATTCAGGAAATCTTCTCGTCATCTCCTAATTGTTATCATTACGTACAACATTGTATTCCATTATCCTTTTCCAAGTTAGTGCTACTGTATGAGCTTTCTCTAGATCTGTGAGACTATCATGCTAACTATGGATTGCCAGCGGCTATAGCTGAATGGATAAATTACCACGTAAGCGAACACCAGCCACTTCCACAGTGAACCTTGTTTATCATTAAATACCATTCATGATGATGTTAATCTGGTCTCACTTTATCTCTAGTCAATCGATTCCAACATGAAGGCATTCGATTCGCAACTTGAAGGCACAGTGGGCTCCCACGAGGGAATCCAGATTATTGTGGTATTTCTGCCTCCACTCTCTTTTCCAATGCACCGAGAGCCTAACTGACTTAAAATCAAAATAGGCTGGTCTTCCTCGAACGGGTACTTTGAGTATGAAGTTGGCACTTGAAGAACTCGGCTTTCGAAACTGTCATCACCTACTCACTCCGTTATTTCAAAGTGTTTGGAGCACTCGTGTAAAGGAAAGCGCCCTTGCTATGGCCACCAAAGATCCATATCTTCGTCAATTCTACTTGAGGAGGCGTTTTGAAGGATATGATGTAGTGTTAGATCTTCCTGGCAGCGCCTGCGTCGATGATTTGATCAAGATGTATCCTGATGCCAAAGTATGAGGGATTTGACATGAGATTTACCCTTCATACCGTATCAAAGAGACTAATGCATCTCTCTAGGTTATTCTTACCTTGCGTCAAAACCCTAATATCTGGCTTGACTCTTTTCATGGAATGGGTATCGATCCACGCTCTCCTATATTCCGCTACGTCGGCTTTTGGGCCCCAACGGTTTTAGACAGTGCAGAAATGATGTACTCTTGGGCGAAGCTATGCCAAAGACGTTTCCCTACCATTGAAAGTGTGCCCTGCCTTGAACTATATGATGAGCACGCGCAATGGATACGAAACATCGTTCCAAAAGATCGACTGCTGGAATTTGAACCATCGATGGGGTGGGAACCACTATGCCAATTTTTAGGCAAGGCGACACCTACTACCCCCTATCCAAGATCCAACGATAGGAATGTAATCAAGGTGTTTAAGATCATTGCAATGGGGATTGGGTTGTTTGTGTGGATCTTGATTTTTATTGCTTTAGATTTCTGTTTTAGAAAAAGACCGGATATATCACTTTGGGTAACGAGTAGAATCTGCAAAGTAGAGCACCACCTGCAGTCTGCAAACGGAACGCTTAGCAATTGAATGATTTGTATGCAATAGAGTCTGTTCTCAAAATACAAGGGAATGAAGTTATTGGCTACAGTAAAAGTCTGCAAAGCAGTCATTCTGAGAACACCCCCACACATTTCTTATCTCAGTTCAAAAGGAGTCATGAATACGACAGGGTTGTATACGACAACGGAATAAACTCGAAGGAATCATGCACGCCTCACGGGTAAATTCAAGTACTCGTAAGCTTGCTGTGGGGTATGCTAAAGATCCTAGCTTATTCAAGAAGGAGAGCTGTGCTGAAGGATGACTTTTCATCATAATACTTTTGGGCCCCTCTCAAAGCTGCCTTAAGTACACTGGGAGTTTCTAAGCTGAGAAAGAGAGTTGTCAGTTAGAATTCCAAAGCACCCACCTCAAACTTGGCATTTTTCGTGTCCGCCCACGATGGGTTTACTCGTCTCCCTTGACTCACGGTCCCCGCTACCTGCCCTGGCCATCCCATATCTCTACTTTCTACTCATCGCAGCGCTCAGTCTACCGCAGGGATGGTACCGGGCAAGAATTATTATCCTTCTCGCGGCATATATTTTCCACCTTCTCAACCACACTACCGGGAGCCGTGTATCTGATTATGGGATGGGCTGCACAGTAGCTCAGATCTTCTTCAAGTTCGCCGATTATGTAGTCCTATCCAATGCAGAAGCGGAATTTTCCCGAAATTCTCTAGGCGATATGACAACTTACGAAGGAGCCTCCGAACTCGATCAGCCCAAACTAGCTAATCCCTCTGGAATGCTATCTCCATGGCAAGCATTTGTCAAGAAATTACGGTGGGCTTTAGAATTATCCGTCACTGCTCGAGGTATTGGCTGGTCCTGGCAAGTAAAGAATGTCCCCTCGTCCACTGTCTCAGCGCCTAGTTGGACCAAATCGGACTTCCACGAAGTTCTCTCTCGCCACCTCATGAACTTTGACCTTTCTAACTGCATTTTCGTCCTCAAGAACATCTTTCGGGCCCTTGGATTCGTCATATTAATACGTATACGCGCATTTATCCTGACCAGCTATCCAGCGAGCATGTTCCATAGCTCGAACGTTGTTGTACAATCACTGCTCTGTTTTATATACGGGTCACAAATTGCATTTGGGCTTAACATGATATATGCTATGGCTGCAGCGATCACTGTATCAGTGGGCATATATGACATATGTGATTGGCCTCCAGTGTTTGGAAACTTCACCGATGCCTATACACTCCGGAGGTTTTGGGGTCAGTCTTGGCATCAGATGGAACGAAGAGTAAGTTTCTGCTCTCCACTTACCCGACTGTGGTTTTTGTCCCTCTTGTGATCTTTATTGAGAAGTAAAATAGATCGTTTCAAAGTTCGGGATCTTCACTGCTCGCGATGTGTTACATTTCCCGGCCGGAACGTTTGGGTCTCGCTACATCCAGCTATATGTTGCGTTTTTCATATCCGGACTAATACATTGGTTTGGTGGAGTATTTGCCTGTCGTAAAGGTCTCAATGAGATGCAGTTCTTTATGGCTCAAGCAGTAGCTATCATGGCAGAGGACGCCGCCATTGAGATTTTCAGGCTAGTCGGATGTAATGAAACACTTCCTGTGTGGATAAGAAAGGGAGTAGGATATACATGGGTGACTACTTGGCTTGCATACTCACTAAGGCTTTATGTGGGAAAGTTGGCTGAGAACAATGTCTGGCTTTGATGAGATGGTGGATACATAGTTGAATCGGAGATCTAGATTGCTCTTACAATACTTGATATCGAGTATTGGGTTTGGATAGGAAGTAGGCGTTTCCTTTATAGTCATCAATATACCCTTTCCAGGAGCTAGAGCTGAACAACCTGTTTTGCCCACAGTAATCTGAGTTGACACTATAATCCCACAGATTCGTAAACCCATATCCAGTGCCAACTTAGTAGTTGTCAAAAGCTTAATGTCACCGCCTTCAGACTCTACAAACATATTTCGGGTGGTTGTGGAAGTCTGCGATATCTCTTTGGGATCTCTGCCGTGAACCATATCATTAGTAGCACAGATATTCGAGAGGCGGTCTGTTCTCCAATGAAATCGCTCTATTTGGACTGAATTATCTTTATAAGTCAAACCTGAATGGAGAACTCGATCTTAGTACTGAGAGTAAAGGTTCTTCTACCCAGGGAGAAGAACCCACAATATCTCTTCGTGCTTTCACTTCCCTCCCCGTTTTCCCGCCATCATTATCACCGCTCCGTGCCGGGCCTGGTCAAGCAGAGGGATTGTGGCCGTGGTTATTGTTGATCGGAGTTACTAGATAGGATAGATCTCAGACTCTACTCGGCTCAAGGGGAAGATGCTGTTCAAATTTATTCTATTAGAGAACAATTCATCAAGGTTTCTAAAGCATAACGCGTATATAACGCAAGTGGTTACCTTTAAGCTCAGTAAATAATAATCTTCACCACCAGGGAAATGGTTGGCCAGGCCTTCGAGAGACTTCTTTGATAGCAGAGAGAGATTGTCTAGTAAGATTTGATGAAGGAGTGAATTGTTACTTGTTTGTCAAAAAGAACTGACTTCTGTTTTTACAAATATTGCCCGGGTGGTAAAGTCAGACTGAGTGGGATTCGTAGTTGATCTTCAGTGATCTAAGTAGAGAGCTTAACGACCAGGTACCCGAAGACTATCTTGCCCTTACTGCGCCTTCTCAAGTGCATGCGGTAAACTCGTATAACGTCCCTCCCTACTAGTGGGACGTCAAATTGAAAGAGAAAAAAAAGCTCGTAAGGTAGCTTTAGTATCGATATCTATACATCGTCGTGATCGTTGACCCAAGAATCAGACCTGTTTGAATGTTCGCCCTATTACTCCCAGTGCTTAGGCTTGTACGCGAGTAGAAAGCACACTATACTGCTAGTGAGACCCAACTCCCGGGGCTGTCTCCTTACTATCGCTAGCGATCTTTTGAACGTTATACCATGGACTAGATGTGTCAATAGAATCTATCGGTGCTAACGCTAATCCTAAGCTTGAAAGGTTACACAGGCTCGTGTATGGTTTAATACCCTGGTCCCAACTTTTAAAACAGGCATAGTAAGGGGTTTCGTGCTCCGCGCTTGTGCCTAGCCCCATTTTACTGTCGCACTAACATTAGAGTTAGTCCAGAAACATCCACAAGAGAAATATACTCGATTAAGGTAGTCCGGGGAGATCACAAAGTGGAACTCGATTGAATGCTAGTTTGACTTAACGACATGGTTCTTTAACAGCAGTATGTCTGTCTTAGAAAATTATGGATGGAGGTTACGAAAAATTGTCAATATGATGGACATATTCAGCTGAAGGAAGGGCGCCACGCCCGGCCACCGCCATCCCCAACGAGGCTTGGAGGCTTGAAGGCTTTTCCTCAGCCGCACTTTCCAGCTAGAAGTGCTTTGCGAAAGACAGCCCAATTCCTTGGCTTCTACCATCTAGATGTCTTCCGCCATTTGTCGGTGCTAGTCTAAATGGACAATCATTAAAATGTGGCGCGCGTCCCAGGCCTTTATAGACCTGCTCGCCCCCCCTTCTCGGGGTGAGTACGGAGTCGCGTTATTCCCTCGCCATCTTGCCTGACCATGAATTCCACCTCCTCTATCTACCAAGGCGTGTGGATTGACTGGTCTCATGGCGCCATCTTGGGCACCACCCTCACCCTGACCAAGGCTCACGGTGCAATTCTTATTGCTGCTTTGGCCTTTTGGGTCACGGCTGCGACGTCGGGTTTCTGGAGCATTGCTAAATTTACCATCCATCAGCTGCGTGCCTCACGAGAGGAAAAGAGTAAGCGCCATGATGGCCTTTATCGCCAGCAGCAGGCCATCCTACGCAATTCGTCCTCGCCCTTGTCCGCGACCTGGGAAATCCTCCGACTTTCCTGGACTTGGCGCAGGGCAGAGGTCAGCGGCTTTATCAGGTCGGCCCACCTGACCCTCCTGGCCTTCCTGGTCTTCAGCTTCTTCCTCGCCGCGACCATCCTCACCTCGCGAGTCCAGAATTCGGCTTTCAATAATGTGGATGTGCTCATTGTGAGCCCAAATTGTGGCGGCGTGTACATGCGGGATGGAGCCTCCAGCGCATCCCGTCTGCTAAGGGTCATGTCGCAAACCCTTTCGGCATCGAATTGGGCGAGGAACTGCTATGGTGACCAGAATAATCTTCAATGTGGAACCTACGCGGCCAAGGAGATTCCCTGGACGGTGAACGCCAATGCCTCATGTCCCTTTGCCAACGAAACCTGCCGACTCGGAGCAACCACCGCGTATGACATGGATACGGGACTGGTGGATTCTCACTCGATTTTGGGTATAAATGCTCCTCCATCTCAACGACTTTTCTTTCGGAGAAAGGCGGTTTGCACTCCCATGCGTTTGGGGAACTACTCGTTCTACGAGAACTTTACCTACTCTGACGATGCACCCCCGGATCGCGTCGTCCGTCTCTATCTAGGAGCCTATGCCGGAGTCAATTATACCTATGAATATAATACTCACGATTACTCGGAAAGCGGATATACGTTAAAGCAAGTTGCCCAAGGTATCTTCCTAGTCATAACTTAGGTTAACCTGTCTTTTTCTTAGAACCGTGTCCAGCCACCAAGGAGATAATTCATCTACTAACTGGATACCCATTGCTCCTCTATACCGAGATGACGCTGACATTTCGTTCATGTTCTTGACTGCAAGCAGTGTTCGCTATAGTCAACCGGTTGATGATCCACTGTTTAGTGCACATACTATGGATAATACCACCGTACCAGGTAGTGTGTACTATTTTGCAGACTATTGGGTCTCGACCATAGGATGCATTGATCAATACCAGTACTGCAAACCGGCGGAAGATGGAGGCGCCGAGCCTATTTGTACCGAGCTCACGTCTAACATCAAGTCAGTCAACGCCCTCAGTACTCTCGGCCTCTCAGCATTTCAACTCGCCACCGCAGACCACATTGCATGGAATATGGGTTATAGCAATATAGAGTATTCCATCTCAGGCCGTGGATCATCCGCGCTTCTGGCAAAAGAAAGTCTATTCGACCTGGCGCAGTTCGACCTTCCCAACAATCAATGGCAAATAGAGTTAGGGAACTGGTTTAACACATCCCTAGCTCGGATTCAACAAGATGTCGTTGCCTTTTCTGCTGGTCCCACGAATCTAGGTCCGGACGGTCTCATCGCTTTGGCAAGTACACCGATGGAGCGTTTGGTCTGCCATAGTCAGAAAGTACGCGATGGAAACTACAGCAACTTTTCTATGTTGGGCATCTTCATCATCGCAACAGTTGGGACTGTTATCATTGTTTTGGGGCTGACAATTGACCTTGGTGTGGGAGAGCTCAAGCGGTACTTGAAAAAGGGAACATATAGTCGCATATCCTGGGCGCTGGATGAAAAGCTACAACTTCAACGCATGGCTTATGAGGGTAGTGGATGGAGATCGTGGACCGGTGGTACGGACGTCGTACCAGTCATGACTACCGCGCATGATTTGGGCATATACGATATCCGAGATACAAAACATCCTAGCATCATGCCTCGTACTTCGCAGAATCCAGAGGGAGTAGAGTTCCTGAATCATTATATCAACCTCGATAACAAAGGCGCTGTAGAGTAGCGGCTTTAGTAATAATTAACTCTCTTACCAAGTAGCTTTAGAGTGCTAAAGGTGTTTAAATATATGAATAAAATCTTATATAAACAAGTAAAGACGGATTAGGAGATTCCTAAAGTGGTTTCCAAGTAAAGCCGAAGCTGTTAGGCAAACCAACGTGCCAAAACAGCTCGACTGGGGGACGAAAACTCAACAGCTGTACGCGGTGTCCCTTACGAACCACAGCAGCGTAGTGTACTATCTGTACAGCCAAGATTGAGTTAACAAATCGACAAATCGAAGGCGCTTCACCTCAAATCATGAGCTGTCCTTGCACACGATGTGCTGCACCAAGTCGAAGTCAAGGACAACACGGGCAAAAAGTCGCGTCGCGTCGCACGTGTTGGTGCGTTCGGTAGTTCCAGATTGGGTGCGCCGTGGATGCTGTATTCTGGTTCAATTCCCGCTAGCGCCCGCCCACCTCTCCGTGATCCGAAGACTCGCTTCGATGCGGAAGATTCGTGACGATAACCCGATAACAAACATATCACCGAATCGCCGGGACTAGAAATTTGCGTTATTTTTATCAGCCTCGATAGTGGGATTACTGTACTGTAGATATCTCAACAACGCCTATCTTATCTTGAGGGCACAAGGGAACGGAGCTATCTCGAAAACTCAAGCTTATTAAGCTAGGGAATAAAATTATACCTAAGAGCTATAGAACACATATATTCAACCATTTCTAAATCTAAGAATGCTCAACTCTGTTCGTGACTAAATCATTAGTATCATGTCAGATATTGAGAAGACTGTGGTTCCTAGCACTCACAGTGCGCTGTCCGATAAAAATGAGGTTGGCCAGGTCGCCGCTGTCGCTGAGTATACCAATGAGGTGCATAACTCCGGCAACTACCTGCATCGAAACTTCAAGGCTCGCCATGTGCAGATGATCACCCTCGCTGGGTGTATTGGAAGCGGTGTCTTTATCAGTACTGGAGAGGCAAGTCACCATGCAGTGAACCCATCAAGGGGATATGAGACTTTCTGAGAGCAGAACTTTGCTTGGTTGACTCCGCTGACCGATACAGGCCTTACAATATGGCGGTGCTGTCGGCATGCTCATTGCCTATCCCTTGATTTGCAGCATGGCTCTCATGATGCTGACGGTGCTCTCGGAGGCCAATTGCTTGTTTCCGACGTCCGGATCTTTCATTGACCACGCTGGCCGTTTTGTGGACCCGGCATTAGGTTTTGCCATTGGGTTTACAGAATGGTTTGGTGCCATCACTGTAATTGCTGCCGAGGCTGCAGTCTTTCCGGTTGTGATCTCCTACTGGACAACTTCGGTATCAAGCGGCGGCATGATGACGGTTTACTTGGTCGTGGTATTTGCGTTGTAAGTATCACGATGTATATGGAGGTATGGCATAGTTAACGAAAGCAGCCACGTCATGCCGAATAAATGGTTTGCTGAGTTCGAGTTCGTGACCGGTGCTGCCAAGATCCTTTTAATGGTTATTGTCATCCTGGTCATGATTGCCATTTGTGCTGGAGCTGGAAACGGTGACGAATACATCGGCCAAAACTACAATACCTTGGAGCTGTTCCCCTATGGATTCAAGGTAAGTGCACTGCGAAGCGTTAGCCGTTGAGAGTGCTAACATCGCAGGGTGTTGCACGATGCTTTCTTCTTGCGTCTTGGGCGACTGGCGGTCAAGAGATCATGGGTGTCGTGGCCGGCGAAGCTAAAATGCCTCGATGGGACTTGCCAAGAGCTCGTGTTAATCTTTTCTTCCGCATATTACTGATCTATCTTGCATCCTCGATCTTTATTGGAGTCTTGGTACCTTATACCGAGCCTCTATTGCTGAATTCCAGCGATTTGGCCTCTTCGCCCTTCGTCATTGCGATGGGATATGCTGGCATTAAAGTATTACCAGATATTGTCAATGTGGTTCTCCTGATCTGCCTTGTTGGTATTGGATCCGAGGAATTCTATGTTGCTTCTCGTATTCAGACTGCCTTGGCGAAGATGGGAATGATGCCGGCATTGTTTGCGCGTGTTGACAGTGCCGGACGACCTATTTGGTCTTTATTATGTTGCGGTACTCTGGGCACAATCATGACTTACATGTGTCTGAACACTACTGGTGCGATCGCATTCAACTGGTTCTCGTCCATCTCAGCTACCACAACTTTCTTTGCTTGGTATGTTCTGCCAACCCTTCTGTTTTAAACTGCTAACAAGTCAGGATGATCATCCCAATTACAAACTGGTGCATGCATCGTGCTTTGAAGGCTCAAAACGACCCTGCATTCTCCCTACCATACGCATACAAAACTCGATTCTGGCCGTTCGAATCCATCTACCTGTTCACAGCTACCCTATTCTGCTTTATCTGCACGATTTGGGTATCTGCTAGCCCTGTCGACGGCCCTGCAGGTGCTGACATTTTCTTTGAGACTATGCTCTGCCTGCCTGTCTTCATAGTGGCATATTTAGGATGGAAGATCTGGTTTCGGACAAGCTTTGTCAAGCCATCTGAAGCCGATTTGATCAGCGGCCGTCGTTACCTGACCGAGGAGGATATTAAGTTCTTTGACGCTTATTACAGCCAGCCACTTTGGCGTAGAGTCATATCTTATGTTCGCTTTGGTTAATTGATGTCATTAATTGTTTCCTAGGATCATTGCGAGCTAGGTGGCATAATTTAAATCAAAGAAAGTAATTATAACTTCATAAAACTCCTCTTGTGTAATTTTATATCACCTTTGTGTCCATTGTAACGAATTGACGATAAGACATCAACAGACTCTATATTGATTATATTGACTATCTCAAATTTAAAGTGAAGACTGGTTGAAGACTTGGTTACAGGTGAAGTGCGTTCGCGTGGTCGTCAACCTGGATCTCAGCAGCAGCATATTCTAACATATTGAAGTTAATTACTTGTTGTAATAATTAAAATGTATTTCTTATTGCTGAAATCAAATGATTATATAATAACGCGGCATGCACGCCATATGTAAATAGACCTTCAACGCAGCTATTATATTCACTTCTAAATGCCTTTATTGGTCGCCCATGTTAGCTCATTACAATATACAGTGCAAGAAAATAAACTCAACAATAAACAAATAGGAACGATCAAGATGATGTCGATCAAGACGTAATATAATCCAGAGCAGTATGAGCTACCATTGATACACAGAGTAAGTTACTAGACGGCGGTTTTTCAAATCCTGATAGTATATTCACAAGAAAGACACGAATAGTGTTCCCCAGAGTAATCTAAAACGACTTATTTGCATTTCTTGCCTGCTAATACAACATAGGGCATATGCTGTTACGATCGTAAGAAGGCTGTAACTTGATCTTGCCAAACAGGAGCACGTTTATATCTCCAAAACCCAGGTGCATTGCCTTCCTTCAGTCCCTGAATCGCCTCGATCATCTGCTCGCCAAGTCCTTGATCCTTGATCTCCTGCAAGGGATACAAGTAGAGGTGAACACTAAGAATACGTCCCCCGGTCTTAGGCAATGCAAACAAGGTCTGCAACTCGCATCTTATCCAGCAGTCCTGCATATCAACCTTTGTATCTGTCACTTCCTGCCCCTCATACAGATGATACTCTCCATCAACACAGAGATCGGAACTGGTTGCCACCGCCCAGTTGACACGGTAGACAACTTTTCCTGGTTCAAGACGATTGAAATAACGGTCCATGCTGGTTTGGAGCTTCTCCTTGTATGCTGGGACGGGTTTATGAGCTTCCCTCAGCTTCAAACCGAGTTTGTCAGCAGGAGAGAACCCAACAGGATAGCACCAAACAAATGACTGCAGAGAATACCCATCGCCGTCAAGTGATGGAAGCAGCATTAGGAAGTCTTCATCAATGTTAACAGCTAGTAGACGAAGAGCCTCCGTTGGATTATCCGGCACTTCTAGTGGCAGCTTATCGTTATTAGCAGTGTTAAGAATATGCGTCGGCTTCTCTGCTGGCGTAAGCTTGAATATGGTTGGGTATCTCCGAGGGAAGTATTCTTGCACCAGATACTCGTATAGTTCATTGACCATAGGCACCGCATTTGGTTCGTAGCCAAGCGCAGCTGGGTGTGTATCAAGGATTTTCTGACGCTCACTTAATCGCCCCGCAAACTGTTTGTCGACATGCGTGATCCAGTTGATATCAGTATTTTGCAACCCTAACACGTTAGACCTATGCAACTGATGATAACGTCGCAAACATACCCATTGTGAGGAAATATTTCGGGTTGAATTTGTAAATCCTTTCCTCCTCCTGTGTCTTCCAGTCAAACTCCGTAAGAGGCTCAATGGCACCCATGGACTTGAATGAATCACATTTCTGATCTTTTTTCTTTGATGTCTGCTACAGATTAGCTCATTTCATTCTTGTCAAAGGTAAGGAGCACGATTAACCTTGCTTTGGTTAGAAACCCCGTAGAACTGCTTCACATATATCCAGAAACATAAAGCTAGAGATCCGGGTGCCAATAACAGGGCCAAAGTGTTCCATTGCTGGATCGCTAACGTCAGAAGATTGAGGGCGGCCATGGTACGGTTGTGATTTGCATGGATTGAGCTCACAATTGGACGCCTCAGTCCATTTTACTAATTTATTAAGAGTCCAATTCAGCTGCTAACACCGCCCCGCAGAGAACTTATTGCGTATCGCATGGCGAGAATGAGATTGAGGCCGGAATTCAACATTGTCCAACGCTGAGTTGCTACGGCGGTGATAATAGAAATGAAGCGCCGTGAGTGGCTGATCTGTACAGATGCCGATAAGGACTCAGGGCATCGGTTCATCTTCCGGAAATTCAGAGAGTGCCGAAGTGGATATTCCCGATATCGTTGATAAGAAAACGATAACGCTAATGCTGGAAGAAGGACATCGCGGCTCCCATTCCCTTCTCGCCGAGCCTGAGGTTGAAGCTCACTACAAGCTTGCTTTTCTTCGGCGAGGCTGGGCTGTGTACAATTCGAGGTTATTTGTTTGTGCTGAAGATTCAAGTTCCGGTTGGGAAGAACGTCAACAGCTTAGCGAAAGCGACGTCGGCGACAAGACAAGTCAGCCGTAGAGCCGCACATTATGGAGCAGAAGCAACAACAGCACCCTGGAGAGCGGCGACAAGGTCAGTATCCACATGTTCAGCAACATCTCAGGCCATGATGTACAATCAGGCCATTTCTGCGGGGTCTAAATTGACAGCCTCTAGGGTATGCAGCATGTGGGAACTGCCACCAAAGAAAGATTCGTTGCGATGTAGGTTGTTTGATTCGACCGTATCCTAGCACTGCATTGTCATCTGATGAAGGAAAGTCAAGGAAATATGGATTCCCATGCTCGAATTGCATCTCGGCACAGAGGTTGGACTGTCGAGTCCATGTCAAGAAGAAGCGCCTCGCAGGACCAAGACGGGCCGGTGGTATTCCGGCGCCCATTGTTCGAACTTCTGACGATGCAACAAATCTCCCAAGTTTCGAACCAGCATCGACTGGTGCCACTCACTACCGGCATATCCCTTCTGCAGGAGCATACTCCTCAGCTGATAACCATATCCCACCGCATGAAGACCCTGCATATGAAGATCAGGACAGTATCTCTTCTGCAGGGGAGTCTGCCTCCCTTGACTTTGCTCGTGACAACAAAGCTCCTGGCGTTGAAAGGCAACTTGTTGAGTTTATTGATCAGGTGAGGCAAGATGTGTATTCACGTCCTTTTTCCGTGTTAATAAATGTCAGGAAAATCTAGGAAAGCGGTCAATTCAAAGAGGTGTACGAATCATATACGTGGGCAAAGATGTTTCAAACCTAAACTTCCTCGTACGACAGCGGGATGGTGGTGATAATGATGCAGTTCATCATTTCCCCAGTGATGAACTGGGCAAGCGTCATCTAGCCTATGAGCCAGAACGGACGCCCAGGGAGGCATTTGTTCTTCCTCACCGCGCCCTGGCTGATGAGCTGGTGCATGCATACTTCAAGCATGTCAACCCTATATGTCCTCTCGTAGACGAGGAGATCTTCCTCCGACAATATCGAAGCCGAGATACGTCTGACGCACCATCACTTCTGGTACTTCAAGCTATTCTAATGGTCGGAGCTCATGTATCAAGGAAGATGCCGGAGCGCGAAACATTAAAAGCCACCTTTTTTCGAAGAGCAAAACTATTATTCGACGCAAGGCTCGAGAAAAATAGAGACTTGGTTGTACAAGCGGCATTGCTGTTAACATGGCATTCCGATGGTGCTGAGGATATCTGTGCTAATGCATGGCATTGGATCGGCATTGCTGTTAGAACCGCGAGTGGCTTGGGCATGCACCGTGATACTACGCCTAGCACTTTAAACGCTCACGATAAGAGAATATGGAGGCGTATATGGTGGATTATGGTCAAGTTTGACGTAATCATCTCCTTAGTCTACGGTCGGCCTCAAGCAATGTAAGTACTGCCGATCCCATTTTGAAGAACGCTAATAGGAAAAAGTAATTTAGATGAATGCGATGTTCAACCTCTAGATATATCCGACTTTGAAGGATGTGGCAGTCGTGCTCAAGCTGAGTACACCATCCAATATGTTGAGCTTTGTGTGATCATATCTAAGATTGTACGGGAGCGATTCGGCCTTCGTATATCGCCAGAGAAACGTAAGATAGCTCTTTCCAATGCTGATGAAGCACTTGCAAACTGGGCTTTAAACCTGCCGAAGCATCTCCAGTTGAAGTCATCCACAACACACCTTTGGTTTGCCGATCTGCATCTCACTTATAATAACTTTCTCATTCTTCTTCATCGCCCAAATCCAAGGAAGGGCTTCAATGATCATGGCCCCAATGATTCCGATATTTGCAGCGCTGCTGCTACAACGATTACAAATATTTTTGAGGATATGAGAGAGAATAATCGGATCACTTGTGTTTGGTTTGCAGGAGTCATTACACTTTTCACGGCGATGATACAAGTGAGTGTTGAGCTACGATTCTCCAACCCTATCCTAGCCATTGCGGCATTGAGACGCATGGATTCTTCCCTTTTATCATTACGAGAGCTATCTGAGTACTGGGTCCATGCCGAGCCCATTCTGCGATTATTTGAGGAGAGTTCTCACGCAAAGCACGGAATGCGGAGTACTAGACAGCAAGATTCGTCCAATAGCGGGCTGCATGATGCAACAGAGGTCGCGCAGAATGTCCTAGGACCACATTCTCGGGATCAAACTGATTTAGACGTTCTCGCTGCGGCTGCAAACGTTGCAGAAAAGCCTGGTGGACAAGATGGGAATAATGACCAGTTGCCACTTGACTGGAGATATTTTCAAGATGGTATTCCAGGTCAAGCCATGCCGAATTTGGGGGATGTGATGACGTTGGAAAATGAATGGCGTGAGATCTACTGGCAGGAGCCTGGGATTGCAAGATTCCTTGAAGTTGATTTCAGGGATAAGTAGAGTACAAGACTAAACGAAAGTAACCTATCTTTTGAAATAAACCCCATGTTCAGAAGCCATTATGCAATGTATCCATGTAACTGAGTGGATGAGCCGAAGCCAAACGCCGCAGACAGTATTATCCCCACCCGAGTTTTCTCGCCGCTGTACCGAAACGGCGGGGAACTTGAGTGGGATGTCACATCGGCGCCGTAAATCCCTCCAATAGGGCCACCAACTGATAAGGAAATTAGAGATATCCTAACCTCAACAGATAATAGAAAGCTGCCCAATATCTCTCCATCTCATCAAGAGAATAGGTATTTTACCAATCATATAGTATACCATCAACTATCTCTATAATGCCCAAGGCAGATTCCCCCCTCGCACAACCTGTAGCTGAAGTCGGCCTTGCTCCGGTCAAGGTCACTCAGTCCGCAGACTTGATTGCTGCTCTAGAGGCAGCAAAGACTCGATTTGTCGAAAGGAATCCAAAGTCAAAACAACTTTTCGAAGACGCGTGTGAAATTCTCCCGGGTGGCAATACTAGAACCCTGCTTTACTCTGCTCCGTTCCCTATTTGCATGAAGAAAGGGGAAAACTACCAGGTATTCGATGAAGATGGCCACGTGTACGTGCGAGCCTTGATGATTTGGTTGCTATTGCTCATTCTCGCAGATACACTGATCTTGTAGGCGAACTTACGGCGGCTCTCTACGGACATTCGCATCCTCTGATCCAAGAATCGATTATCTCGACTGTCAAGAACGTCGGCCTGAATCTGGGAGCCACGATCGCTCAAGAAGCCGTACACGCACGACTGATCTGCCAGCGCTTCGGTCTTGACAAGGTGCGATTCTGCAACTCGGGAACGGAAGCCAACCTGCACGCACTTGCAGCTGCACGCCACTTCACAGGAAAACGTAAGGTTGTGGTGTTCTCCGGTGCTTACCATGGCGCCGTGCTTGGGTTCTGGGATGGAGTTCAGCCAAACGGTGTGGATAAGGACGACTGGGTGATTGGAAAGTACAATGACCTTGCAAGCGCCCGCGCCTTGATCGAGAATGATGACATCGCTGCCGTCATGGTAGAGGGCATGCAGGGCGCGGGAGGTTGCATAAGTGGCACTGATGAATTCTTGCTGCAACTCCAAACCAGCGCCAAAAAGGTGTGTGCACACTATCGCCCTAACTGCTGCATATCACTAACCGGCTTAGGTTGGCGCCATCTTCATCCTCGACGAAGTCATGACATCTAGGCTTGGCCCTGCTGGTCTGGCTGATATTGTTGGTATCAAGCCTGACTTGAAGACTTTTGGCAAATACCTCGGTGGTGGAATGGCCTTTGGTGCGTTTGGCGGAAGTGCAGATCTTATGGCTGTCTATGACCCTCGATCTGCTACATCACTTGCACATTCTGGGACTTTCAACAATAACACTTTGGCCATGAATTCAGGGTATGTTGGTTTGAACAACATATGGACTCCCGATGTTGCTGTTGAGTTTAACAAGATGGGCGATGCTTTCCGAGTAAAGCTACAAGAGCTTACTAAGGGCACAAAGATGTCGGTTACTGGCCGCGGTGCTCTCAATGCTATTCACTTCTCAGAGCAGGGCGAGCGTGAGTTGTCCTGTCGGGAGGACATCGTTGAGGATTGGGGCTTGAAAGATTTGTTCTTCATCGAGATTATGGAGGATGGGTTCTGGATCACTCGCCGTGGGAGTATTGCTATGATTCTAGGTACACCGCAGAGTGAGCTAGATCGTTTCTGTGAATGTGTTAGCAGGTTTCTTGAGAGGCACAGGGCTTTGGTTAAGTTGTAGAAGCCTCGTTGTGGTTCAACATTGGGATAGGAAGTAGAACCATCATGCTCTTGTCATACTAAATATATTATATTCCATTCGTGACATTCTCACATATGATGAATTAAAGTGCTTGGAAAACACCAGAACTAATATTTCTTTACTGAGTCCCACGTATACTTTAATGATTGCTATTCTCTGCTTCGTTTTTAAAGAGCTTGGTACAGTGCAAAGTTACGTCAAGGTTGTTCCCCATATATCCTTCACAATAAAGCCATCAAACTCTGCGTCTAGAAGTTTTCCCCCAGCTTGATCGAAGGGATCAGGCCTAGCAACATACACCCCAATCCACATTGTCTCCTCAGTTTCTCCTTCGAGAAACCACCAAGGCACTTTGCGAACAGGCACTCTTCCAGACTCGGTGACTCGATAAATCATCAACGCATCCACCATCCTTTCCAGCTCAAATGTTGCCGATAGCTTACCAGATGGTGTCTCATCCGGCTTTTCTACATCAAACAGGCTCCAATCAGACCATCTGTCTCTTGCGACAACACTGCCGTATCCGTTCTCTTCCCATACTTCCACGCCAACCTTTACCCACTTTGGGTGCGGTTGCTTGGGATCTGCAGTTCCGGGTTGATGTTTTGAAGGCTCGGGGTGTTTAGAGCTGGGGAGCACAACAACTATACCCGCTTGATCGAACTGCAGGGTAGGATTATCACTCGGTGATTTACTTGAAAGAGTGTACGGAATTGAGATCTTTGACCGCGCGAGCGCAAAATCTTGCGTTGGCAAAGCGACGAAGGCAACTGGAGAACTAAAGTGATAACCAATCGTTGGTGATGCAAAGATATCTGTTTTTGATAGCGCTGTGAGCTTCAACGAGCCGTTCCTCGCCGTATCGCTCGATAGATTGGTGTTGAGGAATCGGAGAGGCATTGAAAGATTTTACGATATTCACAATACCTCTGGGTTCGCCAGCTCTAAGAGATGACAGGCAATGTAAAATACCCGTCGAAACTTCTTTTAGCAGCGGCAGAGTCAACGACGACATAGCTTAGCGACTTACCTGACTCCGGTAACTTAACAAGCCCAGCATAGAATGGACAACCGGCATGGGGTTGCACTCAATTCCAAATCGGAGTTACGGCGCTGCGCTGGTGGGGAAGAGAGATAAGTTGGGCTTCGGCGATAGATAACGAAATTAAAGCGCCGTGATTCGTTGACGGCGTCGATGTGGAGTCGGCAGTACAGCAACTCTGCCCACTCCGCAAAGGCGACGATGCTCTGATACGAACATCCGCAATACAAGAGGCTAATTCAAAAAAATTTGACAGACGTCTTGATATATTTCTTTCTATGGTCGACCGCGCTTTGAACTCAACGTATTTTAGGACAACTTTCACCACCGAGCTTCGCCTGGGATCTGGGAAATGACACAAATGGAAGCCAATGTAAACCCATATGTGATCGACGAGCATCCTTTTGGAGAGCCTCGTCGCTTGCGAGTCATCACCATTGGAGCTGGAGCTTCCGGTTTAAATGTTGCACGAGCAGTAGGCGCCTTCATGAAGAATATTGATCTGCAATTGTATGAAAAGAATGCAGACGTTGGCGGGACATGGCTGGAAAACCGGTACCCAGGCTGTGCATGCGACATTCCCTCGCACAATTATCAATACACTTGGGAGCCCAACCCGTATTGGAACAAGTAGTAAGCGTACTATATCAGCGAATTTTCAAACCTCAATGGGCATGTCTAAATCTTCATAGTTATGCACCCGCTGCCGAGATCCTTAAGTATTTCCAAGGTGTCGCTGACAAGTACAATCTACGAAAATATATCAAATTTCAGCATCAGGTTGTGAAAGCAGTATGGGACGAGGATGAAGCAGTGTGGAATTTCAAGATAAAAAATCTCGTCACTGGGGAAGAGGTGGACGACTACTGCCATTTCTTCATCAATGCATCTGGCTATTTAAAGTACGTTCTACCCTGATATTTACTAGCTGGTGCTTACGATATAGCAATTGGAAATGGCCAGATATTCCAGGACTTCATTCATTCAAAGGATCGTTACTGCATAGCGCTGCCTGGGACCCCAAGATAGATCTGAAGGACAAAGCCGTTGCAGTTCTAGGATGCGGCTCGTCGGGCATCCAGATCGTCCCAAGTATTCAACCCACCGTGAAACATCTCACCACTTTTATCAGAAGTCCTACGTGGATAACCGCAGGGTTTGCTTCCAAGATGGCTGCTCCTGGTGGAAACAACTTTGATTGTATGCTTCTCATTTCTCAATTGGTGCGTGTTCTAATGAGCTGTAGATACACGCGAGCAAAAGGAGGCCTTTGCAGAGGACCCAGAAATGTACCTCAAGTATCGAAAGGATGTTGAGCATGAGCTTAACTCACGCTTCAAGATGGTACTGGTCCTTGTCTCCAAAACAATATCAACTACACGCTAACCATTACAGCTCCACAAAGATACCCCAGAACAGGCAGCGGCCATAAAGTTCGCAGAAGAGGACATGAGAAAACGATTAGGATCCAATTCACAGCTTGCCGATAGCATCATTCCGAAGTTCTCATTGGGTTGTCGACGACCAACACCGGGTAATGGATACCTCGAGGCACTCAACTGTGATAATGTTAGAGTGGTTTCAGATGAAATCGAGAGGGTTGTAGAGGATGGGATTGTTTTGAAAACGGGGGAGCTCATCAAGATCGATGCCTTCATTTGTGCCACTGGATTCGACGTATCATTCTGTCCAAGATTTCCAATCATTGGCCGAAAGGGAATTGACCTAAGAACTCAATGGAAGGACCGAGCTACAGCTTACATGTCTCTTACACCTGAGAACATCCCCAATTACTTCAGTACGATCTTTGCCTTGCCAGTCTCAGCTTTCATTACTAATTATTTACAGTGTTCATGGGCCCAAACTCACCAGTTGGTCACGGTTCTGCTCCTCCCATCATTGAACATCTGACCAAGTATATGCTCCAAATGATTTACAAAGCCCAACTGGAGAATATCAAAGCTATGTCGCCGTCCCCTGCCGCTATCCAAGAATTCACAGAGCATTCTGATATTTTCCTTACCCGTATGGCATGGAGTTCTTCGTGTCGATCATGGTTCAAGAATGGGAGTGTTGATGGACCAGTAACTGCTTTGCACCCTGGGAGTCGACTTCATTGGTTCAAGATGTTAGAAGAGCCTCGATATGAAGACTGGGAATGGACAACTTGGAACAAGAATCGATTTGCATATCTCGGAAATGGTTTCTCGACAAAGGAGACTGATGGAAGGGATTTGACGTGGTATTTTGATAGTCCTGATGCAGGTTATGAAAGATTGAACTACTAATATATAGCCGTAGTCCAATAAAAAAAAGTGAAATGCTGTCAAAGTCGGCTATTGGCTAGCTGTCCCAATAGAGATACGAAAAGGGTAACTTCAATGGCTTCCAAGGTGAAAAGATCCACTGGATATATAACCATTTACCAAGGCTAAAGACAATGGTAGATTTTGAGTGACGGGAAACACGTTCCCATCCACCTTAGGTCGAGACTTCAACCCATTTCTCCAAGCGTGCTCTCCCAGTCATCAAAGTCCAGAACCATAGTCCGTCAACAACAAGGATATCCGCGAAGCTGAAGACCAGGCTTCCACCAAATACCAAGCTGTGATATGTCCATGCATCATTCACGTTGAGGTCCACAGCTTGACATACAATTGCCCACGGGAGCACGTAAAGGAGGTTTGAAGCCAAGGATTGGTACAAGTACCACTTCGGGCGTGTTGCCAGTAAGATCGCGGCTAGCTGTGTGTTGAGGGCGTACAATATATAGCACCTGTTCCCATTAGCGCTGAAAGATATAGAGACAAAGAAATCGCGGTTGCAGCACACCAGTCAATAGTCTGCCAGATGTGTTCAGTGATAGCAGCAACCCTGTCGGAGTTGCTCAGCCAGTGCGCATATGGCTTTACGCCTACTGTCGAAAGTAGGATACATATCGGTATCTCGATAGCCAGCGCAATCGCGCAGGATATGAAGGCTGGGCGTGTAATATCTAACAGTGTGGTGTTAGCACGCGTTCAACATTCTAACACTCTACAGGCTAAACAGAAGACCCACAGAGCAGATGCTCCTTGGCCGCCCTTGGATGCCGCTCATCAACACTAATACTCTTCCTCCACCTGCCCCATTCATGTCCGACGAAAGCTAGGGCTGTCTGCTCAAGCGCTTGTACAGGGACCATAATTAAGCCCCAGCGGATGGTATTAAACACTCCCCACGCAGTTGCGTAGTCGTTTCCTAGCGCCACAATAGTAGTAACAAGCCATAGATACAGAGCGTTGCGTATAGCAGACTCGGCAAATGTCATCGCACCAGGGCGCATAAGGACCTTGAGCGCATTCAAGCTGAGTCGTGTTGAGCCGTCATCTTCAGCGCGCCGCAAAATCCGTCTTGAGAGCCATACGAAATAGAACAGCCCGGTGAAAGCGGCGATCAAACTAACGGCAAGCTGGATCCGGGCTTGGTCATTGACGGTAGGAGCGCGAGATCCGACGTGAAACGTTGAGATGATCAGGAAGTCCAAGATGATGTTGACCGCAAACTTGACCGAGCTGATGATAAGGGGGACATCCGGTTTATCCAGCGCTCTCGTGCAGTATGCGATCACAGTCTCGAGGGAAGAAGCCAAGGAGGTGAATGCGCTGATCCGGACATAGCTAATGGATGTCGCGCGAACTTCGGCCGGGACAAAGCTACCAGCGAAACGTTCCGCGGCTGCGAGGATGATGATGCTGAGGATCGCACCAAGCATAGCTTGAAATGCGATAAGCGTATAAGTAAGGCCAATACGCGATGAGATGGAACGTCCAGCGTTGTCGCCGATGATGACCCACGCGGCGCGCGGAAGGCCTTCGTTGATAACTTCAACCACCACGCCCATGTATGTGTTCGCGTCGGTGAGGACCACCAACGACGCATCGATGTTGGCGACCCATAGCTTCGATAACGTGGAGTAGAGTGCAGGTAAGATGAAGGCGGCGACATTGAACAGAAGCGCGCCAGAGTATCTATATCTGTTTAGGTGTTGTGAACAGCGTTGATGAAGACTGTGAATAACCCACCTAGCGCGGTGCAAATGTGTCAGCTTCAGGAAACCCTGACGCACATATCCGTTTTCTATAGCATTATCACTGCCATCGCCAGCGAGGGAAGCGCTCGTATGAACGTGCACGTCGTCTTTCGGCACCATCATGTAGCCTCCCTGTCGTGAATTTTGCCCTCGCAGCATCGTGTCCGGAAAGCCGACACTTTTTCACTCATATCTATTGTCTGCCACACTCAACGATTAGCCCCGCATTCCTGTGACTTTGTTTGGGCGATAAGCAACAACTGTTCGTACGAGGTGGTGTATAGATAAAGTGCGGAGATTTTTCTTGGCTTGCAGTACCTAGTTTTGGCGATTCGGACACTGCTCTGGGCGAGGCTCTGTGAAACACCAGAATTCGTGATATAAAGCGCAGGCAAATGTCGAAGCTGGCTTCTCATAGCTTATTGCCAAGCGCTATGCAGATCCTGTCGATGTCGGTAGAGTTGAGGACTTTAATCCGAAAAGCAGTCAAATTATCCTAACTGAAGGACTTCCATGTACCAAAGAGCTAGCAGCACTGAAAGGCAACTTCCTGGCTGCGTGTGTCTCAGAGATCTCCGGCATCACAGATCAAGTTGCCGTTCGCTGTAACACCTCCTCTCTTTCTGATCCCCAATCCACCTGGCTATATTGCAGCAGGGGCATCTCAGTACGTCAATGCGTCCCGGTCTCCGGTACGGAAATGCAAACTGCTTGCTTGGACCTTGGTGTCCCAATAAAACAATTTTAAGGATTGGAAAGGGTGGTCTTTCACGTTGGGAATCACGATTTTGATCAGGGTTGAACTTGGTCATTGTGGCTTGTTCAGTTTGTCATGGTTCTGTAAGAGTTTCGTGCCTCTCCGTTCCGTTTCATTCGATGCCGTGACGTGGCCTACTAGATAAGGTAAAAAGGCAAGCACAACTCACAACACTTTCAAACTCACGTTGAATTTCTGGAGAACTCCATACACCCAATGCTGCAAGTTCGCTAGCTCCCAGGCAGCTCCTGTCCCTCTTGCTCATGTATCATCCTACCCTTCCAAGGTTGTCTCCATTTTTAGATCCATGGCGGAAGTCAGCCATTGAAGACTACCCATTACCCAATCTATGCGTTCCTCCACATGCCTAATGACTACGGAGATGGGGGTCGCATATGTCACCTCGATGTTAGCAGCGGATGTGTCACCACCCCATATCATACCCTCTACTGCAAAATCACTGTTTAGGATCGACGAACCTGAATCTCCACGCTGGCTGAGCGGCCTACTACCATCTGCACGTAGCACGGGACGGAATGCCCATTCTCGCGTCAGACCAAAGTCGCCGTCGCAAAGGGTGGACATGATTCCACTACAACCCGCCAAGAGCGAATGTGTGGGTTCGGGCACTGGGTGGCTTTATGTACAATGCACCCTTTTTGACGTTGTTGGAGGAGATGGGCTCGAATGCAGGAGATGACGAGAAGTACTTGTTGGTTTTCTCATAGATGATTTGGTTCAGTCCAGTCTTCTAGATTAGATCTGACTTCCTCAGTGAGAGGAACTGGGATGGAGAGGAAGGATTTTGGATCGACTTGGCGATGCTACAATGACTGTTAGTCTGATTCGTTTCCATGATTCAGCTTGAAGACTTACCTTATTAGTGTATCGACGCTCCTGTGTATCATTCAAACAACATTCAATCAGAGCCCAATCCAAGCGGTAGTCCTGGTCCGATGATGGCTTTACCAGTCCCGATGTTGCTTTTACCAAACCCAAATGCCGGTCATACTGCTGTGCTTGCTGGATTTGGCTCCGAATGCCGGCTTCGTCGGCCTTATACCTGTCCCCATATGAGCGCCAGAGTTCTAAACCTTCCTGTGGCGAGGTCTGTGTCAGGGTGTGGTCTGCAGAAGACGGTGAATAGATCTCGTGTCGCTGCTCTTGGCCGGAGAATGTATATGGTTGCTTGTCGAGGATTAGTTCTAGGCCATGAACCACATGTTGCGTTGGTTAAGGCATAGATTTCGTCTCCGTGTTTGAAGTAACCAAATAAGGTGCCGGTGCTGGTCAATTCGCCCACGCCGATGGAGGATCCTGGCAGAGGCGCAGCATCCTCATAGACGTGGGCATATTTGCGAAGGATTTTTTACGAGCTGTCAACATCTCGAGTATCCAGCTCCCTTGGTTGGCATATGTCGATCTCGAAAGGGCCATGTCTAACAGGAGAGACGAAGCAGAATTAGCCAGTTGCTGTGGTTCAGCATCATGCCGGACGTGGATGACGCCGATGATGATCTGAAGGTAAGACAAATCAGACACGTACCTGGCATAATCACGATCCTCCCCCGCCAGTTCATGCGGAGAAACAAAAGCGCAGCGGAAGACGGCAATTGGGTCAAGATGGACGTGATAACTGCTTCAGCCTGGGGTCGACGGCAGCGTAGCCGAAGATGGGCCAAATGGACACTGGTCCCATAGGTGTGTTGGAAAGTAGATGGTGCCGGTCGGATCTGCTTGATGGTAAGGAGTGGAGTCAGATACGGGACGGCGAGAGGAGCGAAGAGAGTAATATCCTTGATGGACCGTTTGCGATGGTAGTAGTCGTCATTTTCGATCTCCATCTCGTGCAGGGTCGGTGATAGCTCGCGGACTTGCTCTTCTCCGTGGGTGAGATATACTTGGATAATGCGAAGACCTTGTAAAGCTTGGGCTTCAAGCTCCTAATTTCGTCGATGGCATGGAGTTCTGACTTGACCACCTGCCACTGACTCTGCTGCGAGGTTGAAAGGCCTATAAGCCCCTTCTTCCTCCTAAATAACTACCCGTGTGATTTCTCTCCCTCTTGAATAAGAGAAGCTTCTTGGTCTTGAGCCTTATTGTTTGGCCGCCGCCACACGACATTGGCAAGGTTGAGATCCTCCTTGACACTCTGCCCTAGTCGTATCGAAGCTTGCGTCAGGGCTTGTAGATAGTCAAAACTCTCCTTCGTGGTTTTGATCAGCGTCTGAAACTCGTCTAGAGCTTCCTATGCTTTGGTCTTCTCTGCTTCTGTGGCTTTTTCATACTAGGGAAAGGTTTCGCAATAGTATTCAAGATAGATACTAAGTACATATGCTATGGTTCTTTTCGATATCTCAACTACGGGCGAAGCATAATAGCCAAATAAGAGTAGACTTAGGCGCGACTCGCAGATCTAGTTAAGCGTAACCTTCATATCAGAGTCATTCGATAAGATTTGCATTGCGGTTAGAGAAGAGTAGAGCTGGAACTTCGACACGCGAGTAGTATAGCGGATATCGGCATTCAACTTACTAACTTCTTTGTATAAATTATCAACATTTTCCGACAGAGAAGCGTAGGTCGTAGCAACTTCTTCCTTGTGGTGGATATCGGAGGCTAATACGATGTTACGAGCAGAATGTGTCCAGTCTAAGATAAGTCCGAGAGCAGCAATCGTAGGTTGAAGTCGAAGTATAGCGATAGTACTTAGCGCTAGCAGATCTCGCATGGTATCGTGAACGCCCTCTGTGAGAACCTTTGACCCAAAGGCATGCAATCCGAGAAAGTCTGAGGGTACAGACCATGATACATTGGGGTTTATAAACCCAACTACAGTTGCACGCACGCTTAAAGCAGTTTCCGATATTGCAGCACTACTACGAAGCTAAAACCGAAAAATCTCAGGAAGAGGGGTATATTAGGATAGCGGTACCGAGCGAGGATAGAAACGCTATAAGAGACGGACGCATGTGGAAACAGAAGCGGCGAGTAGGACAAATCCGAGCAAGATACCGACGATGGAGACACAAAAATAAAAGCAATATAGCAAGGTTTGCCAGAGGTTACAGATAACCCAGAGATTATTGACTGCTGTAATCTGTCGCTAGATAGAAAGCATAAATCCAGATGAGTGCCCCTCATCCTCGTCTTGCATACCCTCTTCTTCGTTCTCCGATGTATATCCCAACTCGTCCCCATCACTGCCTGAGTGGTTGGAGTTTTCCTCCTGGGAGCTCGAGTAGAAACTGTCCGTTTCTTCACAGCTACGGGCCGATTCTTTCCTGGCAGACGCCATTGCTTGCGGACCGGTAGTTCGATCCCGCTGTAGTTCCTGCTGCTTGGCCGTCACGAACCCGGCCTTCTCTTTCCGCTTGGAGGAAGGGTCATTTGAGAGTTCTCCTAACTTGGATGGCTTGTCGACAAGGTCATCGTAATATGCCGATCTCTCCTCAACGGTAATATTTTCGACCCTGAGCTTGAGAAAAGGAGGTAAGGGGCCACGCTTGAAGTTGCCAGTCCAAAATTCATTTGGGGCAGTTTTGGCGCCAGAAGCAGGAACGAGGGGTGATATAGAGCGTGGAGATTCATAGCTCGGACTCATGATTGTAACTGTAGTTGAAAGTGGGAGGGAGTAGTTATAGTGGTATACGTGATTGTTCTGAGGCAGAAATAATCAACAGAGGTAGAGCGTTTGTGAAACATGCAGCTTCCCTAACTCAGACAAACAAAGATTGGCCAACAACTGAGACATATCACGGTCTTTTCCATTTGTTTCCATTCCGAGCAGAATTACGATACCGCATCGAATCATTGAAGTAAAAAAGCATTCTTCGGTTACCAATGGGTCTCTCAGATGTATTTCAAATCTTTGCTTTCTCTACAAGAAATTAAAGGTTCCATCATTCTCTCCGCCCCCTGGGTTGGGTTAACTTTCTCCATCCTCAAGATGATGAGAGCAACTACTTTTTCTTGAGACGCCCGTTACCGAAACTCAATTTCTCGATGTGTAGATCCAGATCCTCCAAAGTACGATTTGAAACATGAATTTCTTTCTCAAGCTTTTTCACTCCTTTCTTTTACATCTCACCGACGCATAATTGACACCTACATCGTTGCGCCTGTTTCTTAGCATGTAAGTATGAGAACTCACACCATTAGATCAAGCATTTTGAGAACTAATATCTTCTGATTATAGCAAAGTTTACCGCGTTGGCAACACCGTCTATTTGATCTGGTTCGGATTGATAAACCCTCCAGAAGAAAACATGGGTATTATTACACCAAGGCCAAAGGAGGAAGGGGAGGGGGAATAAACGACAAGAGGCACAAGGGAAACGAGAGGAAGCAAACTCACAGGCGAGACGCCGATCACGATCGCGAAGTTATCGACTATTTAAGAATGGAACGTATCTCTGTTCGCGCGAGAGAAAGTACCCCTCCTTCGTACTACAACCTGAATCCGAGGCCGAGTCAAGAGTAAGAGGTTCACCAGAGCTTTTGGTACGGCCCTCGATATAGCGAGAGCTATGAGGCATCTCCTCAGAAGAGGAATAAATCATTTCCACAGCCTTGCCCTTCCCTTTTGACCAGGAGCCAATGCTGGGAGATTTCCTGGCCCCTGCCGCTCATTTACATAATTTGATAAAAGGATATTCTCCTGGGAAGAACCCGAGAGACCGGTTTAGTCATTAGAGCAATTAAAGAGATGTTGAGCACTACAAGCAAACCCCTGATACGCAGCAGGCAGACGCCGAAGGAGCAAAGCCTCCTCTTCTCGTCGTTCTCCTCCCCTCCATCTTCTTCGTCTTCTGCCTAGAAGCCAGCCAGAAATACAGCGGCCTTCCTCTCGCTTTACGAGGAAGCAGCGGAAGGGTTAGGAAGTCCTCGAGACTCTTTGGGCTCGTCATCAAACTTGATCATGTAGCCAGTCTTATCATCGCTGCCATGTAACGCTATGATCGATCGAGGGTTGTGTACTACGTCGTCATGCTTGCAGATGACCAATACAGGGAGGCTATATATTGCATACGCATGTCTTTATTCATTATATCAGCATAATATCTTAGCTGCACGTTACAAGGTAGCGGATACACTATCAAATTTATTTCTGAGACTCCGGTTCCTGGCCTTGATTTTTTCAAAATATATCTAACTCAATTCTTCAACCAAATCTAATCTTATAACCCTATCCTTACTCTATTATATCTACAGCTAACATTAAAAACACATTTCCCTGTTTATTTTTCCCGCCGTTCTCATACAGATTCGAAGAGTTAAAAGATACAATTAGTGCTAATAAGAAAGGAGCGGGCACCAAAGTACTTGATATCTAGTGTCCTTGCTCTTCACTTTCTGATACCAGTAAAATTAAGAGACCACCGAAAAATAATGGCCTTCCACAACCAAGAACAAGCAAGAGTCGAGATATCAAAGCATATGTATTTTAAGTTGCCGTACTGAAACGTTTCAACACGGTTGTAATTACTCTACAAGCCACCTATTAGGAACTATTTCCAATCGATTCTCTAGTCCTCGATGGAGAGATAGATAGAGATTTGTAACCAGGACTGGCTTGCTGGTCTAGAATTCCTGAACAAAAGTCAGTCACAAGAGGGAATCAAAAGGTATACAGGGACATCAGAGATTACCGTCGCGAATGAGGTATTCGCTTTGATCTTGGCAACCAGGCTGAAAATGAATGCAGCCCAGGCTATCCTTCCAATGTTGTAGACCTCGGTAGAGAACCTTGGCCGCAAATACTTCGCCCCGGTAATTCCAAATGTCACCTATGAGGTTGAGGCGCAATCTTCGAGTCCCATTGGGTATGGTTGGCCCGACGCAGTCTGTCAGCGGAACCCATAGCCACCTCAGAAAACCAGGATCGATCAAAATCTCCCAGTCAATGAATTGCTCATTCATTAGTATTTGTCTCCGTGTTTCAATCACGCAGAAGCGACATAACCAGTTTAGCTCAAGCCGTCCTGGCTCGGGCTGAGTGAGATCGATTCTGATTTGCTGGGACATATTGAATAAGACAAACTTCCTATCAGAATCAAAATGTAAGAAGTCGGGCGAAAATGGTCTTGGTTTTTTTGTGGGTTCAAAAAGAACGGACACAGGAGCTTTCTCTAGTACTTATTCTCCGGGTAAGAGGATTATCATGTCCATACATCAAATAAGAATTCACTGCCCGTTGTTTGCCAGAGTATGTTGTCAGCATCAAACATATCAACGTACTGATCCGTGGTAGTACAACATTGATGAACATTAATAAAGCGAGCACGGCAAACTACGCCCCTCAGCTACACGATCTTGCCTTGTAGGTATTAGCAGAATGTCATCGGCAGGGGACCGCTATTTCACGATTTATTAAGCGCAGGTTCGAACTAGGTCGAAGCCAATAATGAAGCACGAAGAATATGGCTCACTCATCATTATGAGAAATAATATCGGCATCTGACCAGAGAAGAAAAGAAGAGGCTCGACTTGGCATGTCGCTTAGTAAATGAAAAAGTGACCGATCCAGCCAACCTACGAAACAGAACTCCAATTTTGGCCTGTTCCTTTCGCGAGATCAAGGTTGATTTAAGCTTAAGAATTCCAAAGTCGCGATACACGAGTAAAAGAGGTACAAAGAGATTGGCTTACTGAGACTTGGCTGGCGAGAGACGTATGGAGCTTCTGCTATAGTACCCTAGTGAAAGGTATGATTGAGTTGAGGATATGATCAAATCGCGATCTAACCGGATTTAGTATGACGCATATTACCCGGCGTCGGGTACTTTTGAGTCTGAGAACCAGATTTCTGACCGATACAAACTCTTGCGTGCCGTGGAAGTCGCTCGAGCCTCTATTGTTATCGAGAACACTGGGCAAGCATACTTGTGAATAGCCTGCTACAATACCCAAACCCAACGTCAACAATTCTTCGATTTCCTGGTAACAATCAAGACCGCGTCTGTGCCCCGTACCATCCACTGTTGGACTTTGAGTTGCATTACGTGTAAACTGACCGACTCGCTGTATTAGCCATCAATTACTGAACGTAAATTATATACTTTGCATAACTTCTCCGGTCACGGAGGTCCCGGGAATGATTTATGTTTGAAATAATGCCATGCATCCAATACGACAGGTCGCTCCGCATGACTGGGTCTCTGGTCTTGTTCCCTTGTACAAAGCCTCGCACGCCACACCCGCCGTAGTTGGTTGAGCCTCTCATTACCTTGTTTGAAAACTGGTAATTTTTTCGAGTTCCTCCATCTTCAATGGCTTTTGAGATCTGATATTGTGATACTGGATTTCAAATTCCTTCAAAGGAGCATGACATTCCAGATCCTCGGTCGGAGGCCAGCGAGTATCACGGCCATTCTGGGAACCTCAAGACTGCCAGGAACGCGAATATTCTGGGGTTTCCGGGTTCCAGGATTTCCCGGAATTGTGTGCTCACGTACGGATGAGGCGCGACCGGAGCGGAATTGCTATATTACGGGTTGACACTGCAACTAGTGCTTCAAGTGATAGTTTTGGAATATAGCTTATGACACCATGCCTGAACGACTTTTACACCGAGGGCTAAATATTTTGAATGAAGCCCACGTGTTGAGCATCCTGGGTTCGTATCCAAGTGACTCGAGTGCGATGCGAAGCAAAGACAAAGTAATGTTGCGGGCTAAGACATTAAGCAACCACGCCCCAGCAAGAAGCTTGTGGACCGCTGCCTGGGCCTATTAAAAGCAACTGAATTGATTACCGAGGAATCGTGGACAGGTTTGTCACTTGAAATGCGGTATCATGACTGAATTCATAATATCTCTCATGGTTCACCATTGGAGCCGCCCCCGCCAGTGCAGAGGCACCAAGTCTCTCCAGAACAACCACTAATTAAGATTGAAGGCGAGGACGAGTATAAAGTTGAACACGTTCCGACGCATCGAGGAGATCATGGCCATAAATAATTGGTCCGGTGGAAAGGTTATGCCCTGGCCGAAGACAGTTGGGTAATACCAGAAAATTTGACCCTGCGGTACTGCAGCATTATTATAATTTCAACTAGAGAAAATAGCGTTATTTGACTCCGAGAATTCCATGGGTATTAACACTCATAATTGCTGCCCCATTGTTAATTCATGGACGCCATCCGGTATCTCTTATAATGAAGTCACGAATCCATTATAGATTAACCTAGTTGGCCGGTTACGTTAGGAACAACTAAAGATTCAATACTAGATCCATATTAGAAGCATTAATATCGAAATAGCTAGCTCAAACTAAAGCCACTTTCGAACTTTACGGAGTACTGTATCTTTTACAATCCTGGATACCTCGTACAGTCGTCAGCCCAAATCAATTTAAAACAATACACTCAATATATATTTAGCAGACTGTCCCTTGTACCGTTCTTGTCCCTTTGGGGTAAGAAGCTCGCTAGCTTCAGCCCACGCATATTGTCTTCTAGAGACCTTATCGATGCTTCAATCGATTCTTTGATTCCAGGAGTATGGTTATGACTATAAGAACCTCTTTTATCATATCTGCAGTTCTCCAAAACCTGCATATCTCGAATTCCTTCTACCAGCATCTTGAATGTCATGTCTGGGTACGGATGCATGAGCGAAGGTGAAATGCCAATTGCCGCCGAGCTCTTTACGAGTGAGCCAAGCAAGATCGCATCACAGGCAAAGCTATCCCGATCGTGGTTACAACATATCATCTCTGGGCCAGAGTATTTGGTTATCAGATCCTGTATAACTTGTATTGCGCTCCCAATGCTGTATAGGCGTTTTGTTTGAATAGTGCCTTACACATGGTTTTAAAACATATTGGTATATCCTTTATAGGGGTAAACTCACTGATTATAGAGGCTGGGATAGGAGTACCAGTATGTACTTCATCCTCTAGTCTATGGTCACTCTCGCATTCTAGGATTTGAGACATTTGTCTGAAACCATCCTCTTTTTGAAATACCCAAAAGATGAAAAGCCAAGAGAGTACTTCTGGTATATAACTGCTTGACAGTGGACCTCGCTTTAGGTTTTCTATCCAGATGTCTGAGAAAGGTTCCACAGCCTCATGAATCTGACGGTGATTGACCACAAACGCAAGTTTAGTTAGCGTTTCCAAGTTGACTTGGCGAGGGACTTTCCTTGTTAGTCCATGGATAATACACAATATAATTACCATTGAATCCGGATCCTCATCAACTAATTGGATAACAACATTCCCTGTTGTTTGAAGCGTTCGGCCTTCCAGGAATTCATCGGAGCCTAGGCATCTACGGAAGGTAGCCGACGCTAGGATCAGATGCTTTGATGAGACCCTTATTTGAACCTTTTGGATCTTCGATTCTGTCCAACTAGCCGTTGATACAGAGTCAGTGGAGCTCTGGGGCCTTGCCGGTTCATTATCAAGCTCAGCTCCAGCTTCAGTCCCCACTGTATCAGGATCGTACTTCGTCGACGGATGCGGCTCCAGCCAATCTGGGGCAGGTTCTTTGGACATTGATCCATCAGGGAAAGGGTTTTCGGTAGTAGGTTTTGGTTCATCTTCCCATTTATGGGCAAAGCTTTCTGTGACAGGGTTAACCTTAGGTCCCTTGGACCACATTGAAAATCTTACCTTCATCTAGGTATTCCGCCACATCTATCTCTGGGCGACGTTCAAATATCAAAAGAACGTCACCATTTGGATCGAGAATGTGCAGCTCCTCTGATTTCTCCGGCCATGTTGGAGGCCAGGCCATATCAATTTTCCCGGTGTAGAAGCCTGCTCTGTATTTATTTCGTGCCAAGTAGCTCCAGAGATTGTAGTAAATATCGGTCGAATACTGACAAAATGCTCGTTGAAGTAATAGATTGCCATTAAATAAACTTGTGGGCTGGCTACGCCAAACAGGCTTGTCATCACACTGCTCCAAGGCTGCAAGTCTCCAGCCAATCAGACTGTTTGTGCCAACGCATACCTGCATTTTCATGTACCACTACAGTATTGCTACCCACCAAGGCGAATACGAGTCTGCCTGAACTTCATTACCGAACTCAACATCGACCCCTGCCTCCAGCACTGATGGAGTTGGAACAGAACCACATGGTACTTGGAATGTCGAAAGGCGGGAATGATACAAGGCTACATCGGCAAAGTTGTTACACTTAAAGATCCATGGTCTACTAATAACGATGAATGTCATAATTTCTGCCAGTTGCCCTTAATAGTCTTAATCATATTGTCAGCTGCGTTAGCTGCTCGACTTTATCATCAATGTTGCTCTCTCTTTCCTCATCAAAGTAGCAGGTGACTCTTCAGTGAGATTAAATATACCTACCAATGAAATTATCGCTTAGTTATCTGGTTAGACAACCTAGAAAATATATCCATTACATGGCTATAGTAGATGTAGTAGTGTTCATTTTATTGTTTGTTTCCCGTTTTAACAGTAGCGAATCTTTCGTCTCCCAAGTTTCGTAACTCCTCCGCCTGACATGCATGTGTGCCTCCCACTCACCCTTTAACCCCAGCTACCTAAGCTAAAACAAATATTCTCTATATACATTTTATGCTATCTACTACCTCTCTTACTTGTTATGTAACAAGGCTTTTGGAACAGCCTCACCAGCATGTTTCCGTCCCCAATGCGTGCGCAAATTATGCTTTCTAGGACTGATCAGCCCGCAAGCGGGACACGTGAATGTTTTACGTTCGTGAATGCAGCGGATATGTCGTCGGAGGCTGTTCCTGCCATTGATCCCAGAGTAAGACTTGCTGCAATAGTTGCAGATTAAAGTCTTTGCCTCTCCCGAGAATAGGGGCTTGGTAGGTGCTACAGGGAAGGCTGCTGAGGTTACAGATGTCGTTGACGTTTGTGGAGCGGCTGGCTTTTGCCCGTCACTAAAGGTCCTATTAGTCCTCTGCTTGTTGTGATTCAGGTACCTGTAGATCTTACATGCTGGAAGATGCAGACCCTGAGGTCAACGATGCGAGACTGCTCCGCTCGAAGGATGGACTGGCCGAGAGCTCTGAAGCCATAGACTGTTCTGCAGAAATAGAGTGTTCGTACTTATCATTTTTCCCACCTCCCACTTCCATCATCACTACGGAATTCAGCAGCCAGGGTCGATGTCAACCCGTTCGAACCAAGCGACCCTTGGGCTCTTCGGATCGACCAAATCCTTGCCCACATCCAACTTGGATCACGCCAGTCCGACAGCCAAGACTGAATGCAACTCCCAGCCTTCTAGAAAGTCAGGCCGCCGGTAGAACTTGTGAACAGTAAGCATTTGTCACCACCATGACTCGAAATATATGAACAGCATACTGACTTATCCATGCTATCAAAAACCCGGGGCTGCAGTCAACAGCGCTGCATGCATGGATAGTGCAACCACCTTCTGATGGACCGTGGATTGAAAAATGGATCGCAAACAAGCCTCGGAGAAATACTTAGACTGGGTTTGAGATCTGTCGACCACTATTTACTTCGAAAGTCATCTATGTTGCTGGCCTAGCTAGCCTTGAGTACATTCATACTTAAATATTCAATGGATTGTAATATGCAAACGAGCGAACTTCTGTAGTGAGATGACGGCGCCGTTAGGTCTAGCAGAGTGTTATCCCCGCGGTGACACATACCCTAAAAAGCCATCCATTGGTATCAGAATCAATTCCTCTGTGTTAACGACGCCAACTCTGGATTTGCGTTAGTCAAGTTCGTCGAGGACGTCTGAGCACAGGAGGACTGGCTATATAAAGAGTGAAACTCACTCATACATTCATTCCTCCTCTATTTTCCCGCTTTCCCTTTCGAATCATACGCTTTTCCTGCCCGCCCGCCCTTACACATAGTTATATAGCTAAATGAGACAACTCTACTACGGTTCGTACCTACCTAGTAGGCGCTCAGGGCAGTCATGGCATTACGGGAGAACTTTACTTCTCTTCATGCTCATGCCAAAACTTGAGGGCACTCTCACCTGACCCGTCACCCAAGTAATTGAGACGGGTTCAAGACTGGCGCACCAAAAGTTTTTACCTGAAGAAGCATGATACTTGGGGGAATCTGCTCCAAGATATCAGTGCTATATGATAGCGGTGCCCACCAGAAACAATTTTTTTAAAACATATGAAAGCTCCACAGATCTGAAATGTGGAAGCCCGTGAAAAGGTCAGAAACTATCCTCGAGGCCCGAGCATGTGGTGCTATCTCTTGGCGGCCCACTTGCCGTCGTCTTGATGGCAAATTATGTCGATAGCATCACATTGACATTAATCTAATATTACGCTTGAAAAGATTATCTCCGTAAATCACCAATGCATCCATTCGTTTCTTCAAGTTCGAATATATGACAAAAGACACTTACCAGAAATTGTTCCCAAATAAGTTTTATATTTTAAGGTATGAAAGCAGAAGAGATCCAACAGCTTAGCCTACAAATTCTGACTACATACAGTAGCTCTTCTCTCAAGTTCATTTCGTAGTTTTTAAACCTCCACGTGATTCCTATCATACGGCTCACACCGGTGTAGACAGGCAAACGCCATTTCAAGATTATTATCAAGAAAGGCGAATGCCCGGGCGCAGCGGCACAGCGTCGTGGCCAACATTTGACTGCTAATAGCAGCTTCTGTGCCTTCCCTGGATATCTCTTCAAAAAGCTTGTTGTGAAAGCGGTATTTGTTATTTGTAGTTTGGAGCACCACATGTACAAGATTGGAAATCTCTAAGCTTTGAGAGTAGTGACTGAAACTGAAAGTGGACGTGTTTCGATAAAGGTCAGTGCCGTTTCGTAGGCTTTTAGGGCTAACACGCTAGTACATCATATCAAAGCAAAGCAAATAGAAATAATAGGAGTTTCCGTGTAAATCCTAAGGCATTCTAGGCTTGGCTTAGTTAGCAGCTCGCAAATGCTTTTCATTATATTTGTATCTCTGGTTACGTTTACATAGCGCTTAGACAGCTGAAAAGAGTCCTGTGTATGGAGATTTCCAGAGAATAAAAGAAATAACTTTATGACCTCTAACCAAGCAATCAGAGATCCTGTTCCGCTACGTCATGGTTATGTTATAGTAATCCTGGTTCAATTTATTGCATTTAATAAGAAAAATCCCCCAGACTCTTAATATGTGGCGCTGCTCTCAAGAGAAGCTATAAGCTTAGGCATATTACCGTAAGCTGCCATAAAGCTGGTCTGTAGGCGCCCTAACTGCGCGAGCTTTTCCCCATCTTCTGGCTTAACCGCAGCTTCCAATCGATTAAAAGTGTCAAGGCGTGATTGCCACAGCCAATTTTGTAGCAGTGGGTGTTGCTTTTCCCGGGCAGTATTTTCCAGATTTATGCCGAAGGCGGGAATAAAACCATCGAGGTTCTTAGTAAATCTCATCGGTGTAGTGAAGCTGTTTCTCTCCTCATCCTGCATCTCTAGAGACTCCAAGAATGCGATCTTCGCACAACTGAATGGAATTAGGGGGTACCGAACCATTTGGAGGACGATCTTGCCCGGCTGGAAAACAGGCACGGAAGGTTTATCTGGCAAACAACTCGCTGTACAATCGATGTACAGAGTATCAGGTTTGGCTTCGACTATGCCATGCGTAAGCGTGATCTGATGCGCCTCAATCTTTGTTACATGTCCCTTTCGGACGATATCTTGTATGCGGCGTAGCTCCTCGACCTCTCGTGACGCTAAGGTTGCTGCATGGAACTGCTTTGGCTCGATGCTTGGATCCAGACGCATCCATATCCCGGCCCTCTCGCATCCAAGGGCAAAATCGCTAGCGTTTTTGGCTTCAGAGATACTCTCGAACATCCCAGCGAAACCTTCGATAGATTCCGCGAAGAATTCTAGACTGCCTTGGAGATTGGCGCGGTTAAAGAACCAGTAGTCGGCGGGAATGATCCAGCGTATGCGCGCGGGGTCGACATCTTGTTCGAGAAGCCACAGACAGGTATCCATGGCAGTTTTGCCAGCTCCAAGAACAGTGAAGTTGGTGAAGTCCTTTGCAACGTTGGGAAGATTGTTCGGTGGAGTACACGTGACATTTTCAACAGCGAAGGGGCGCGTATGATTCAGTGGGATGATATTAGTGTAGTACGAAGCATCGACGAGCCTTTTCTTGATCTGTACCGTCAAAATCTGGCCTGAGGGTCCCCTCCGAAGTGTACCATCTGGCAGGAATTCTGTCGAAGGTAAGAAAGTCACACGACCTGAAGGGAGAAATGTGTCCCTCATCAGGGTATGGAAATATGCTTCAATCTCCACTCCAGATGCAAGGTCAGAGAGGCCTTTGTTTAGGCCACGCTCGTCTAGGCGACCATTCGAAAGCTCTTTCGACTGTACTCCATACTGATTTGCCGGTTGATGGAGTCTAACGTAAGGATAAGAATCGACCCAGTGTCCGCCTGGTCGGTCTCGTTTGTCGACAATCAGGATGCTCGCTGAGGTTCGGGTTAGTAGCTCGTCCACGAAGCTAAGTCCACTGGCTCCTGCCCCGACTACGAGATAATCAACGACGATGTCTGTTTTATTCGAAACTGCCATACTGTATACAGAGTATTTATTTGCTCGGGTAGATAATTTTGTTAGAAAATATAAAAGTTATGTCTCGTACTGTTTCGAGTTTTAAAGAGAATAATATGAGACGAAGCTGACGTTAGAACTAGAAGACAATCAGGTTAGGTATGAATTTAGTATCCACAGCTGACGTTAGCGTAAGGCGCAGTCCAATACGGCCGTAGCTTTACCAGTGTTCCATTCGAGCCTGTCATGCTGTTTATCGGTCACTGTACAGAGTGCTGATTTGCTCGTATAGATAAGTTATGTGTCGTACAATATACTGTTTTGGCTTATATAGGGAATAATAAAAGACCAAGCTGACGTTAGAACTAGAAGACAAACGAGTTGGGCATGAATTTAGTATCCACAGCTGACGTTTCAATACTCTTGGGACAAACAAACCCCTGTCTGGTCTTTCGCTTCAAGGAAATCTGGCCAATAAGCTGTTGAGCATCGTACCCGTCGAGACTACAAGGCATGGGTTTGTTCATCCCAGCTGTGTTGTAAGGCGCCAGTCCAACAGCTTTACTACAGTAGGTAGTGTTCCACGTAGCCTCATAATCGACCTTGTTAGGGCTCCTGTCACAGGGCCCTCTTGGAGGACAAAAGAGTTTATAGGTGTATATAGTCTGTCCTACCTATAGTAGATCCCTTCTTCAGTCATAAAGGGTTATCTCACAAAAGGGTCTAGTGTCGTTCGGGTAGGCAGCTAGGACTTGTGAGAGATTCTGCTGGATGCTCGTCACATGTTTGATTGTTATTTTCCAAATCAACATCAAAGTTCTGGGTGGCCTCGTTTTATTGCTTTTTTTATATAGATTTCTAAGTATTCATACTGCTTTGGCTTGATTGCAAAGCAACTACTGCCTAAGGCTTTTGTCATGGATATATACAATCCAATTTGAAAGCTTCCAATAAGCTCTCCAGGGTAGTTAGAATATTTTATTATATTATCGGATCTAAATCTCACAAATTCTTATACGAATCGAGGATTTTGAAATCGACTATGACTTAACTCTTGGGTGGTGATGTGTGGGTTAAACACATGACTTACTCGATATATACGTTTGTCGTCAGTCGATACATTTTCTGTTTCTTCACTCGTCCAAACATTAGGCCCTTCAAATACTAGCTCTCCTTTGGTATCTCGACTATTATAGAGGACGACTTCGACCTTTATGCTTCAGAAGACACGTCTTCAGACAACGTCATTCTACACGACCTAGCGCCGCAGAGATGTACCATCTGTGCAGACACAATCAGACTATTGCAATGCGGCAGCTGCAAAGTAGTTAGCTATTGCGGTAGTACGCACTAGTCGGTCCACCGACGGAAGCACAAGTCAACTGTATCACTATTAGGAAGAGCCGCGAGGTCCTGAAACAGGAGGCCGCACTTCGACCCGACCCCGGTGATGGGTTCTTCATGTCAGCAGATGTCTTCAACACCGCTGTGGGAGGCTTCTGGAGTGTCATAGGCACACGCGACTATAAGAGAGCGCAGTTTGCTGCTGTGATAGTACTACTCCGTGTTCATACGGTACGCGCCATCGAGAGTGCGCATGGGCACTTGACTGATATGCTACGCCTATGCCGAAGCGACAACTTGGGCGTGTAGGATATCATCCCCTACCTTCTGTTGCGACTTGGTCGAGAGCAGGAGTGCTACGACTTTCTCTGGTTGTGGGCCGTGATTGACGGTGAGAGCCATTATGACTGGGGTGACATAACACTGCTATATCCGGATATCCGCGGCGCCGACGCCTTGGAGCCCATCGACATGTTCTCCCCAAATAGGACAAGCTCTCCCACCTTGTTGCCCTTACCCTTCTCACATTGCACCTGCACCTCGACCTTACACCATTTATGGACTTGGAACTTGGCTACGAGTTCAACGACGGTATGCCGAGCTGGATCGGCCGGTGGGAACACTTGTACGAGAGAAAACACGAAGCCTTGACCTGTCAGATCTCTCAGCCGTGGTTTAAGCAATGGATTACCAGTATCGCAACCTCTGTCAAGTGGTAAACGATGCGAATTCACACTTCTGGAAAGCTTTGGTCAATAAAGCGAAGCGGACAAAACCCCATCTCCACCACCAAACTATTGCCGCGGATCTATTGAGGGGGGGAATCTAGCTCTGCATATATATAAACGTGATTGGCAGGAGACCGAAGCGCTATCTTGATGATTCACTCAAAGACATGGAAACTCACCCGCATTTATGAAGGTAACTCCCCCCGCCCCCACCCAGAATGGCCTAGCAGAGACCACAGAGGCCATGGATATAAGACCCGGCACCGCACAAATTATTCCATCAAAATTCGAGCCTCCGTTACGGACATCCGACCCAGCTGAACTCTTCCCTTCGACATCAGCTGGTCGCTATGAGGCAATGCGATTTGTCTGCCGTAGTAACCCAAGAAAGGTGCTCGTGTATATCGACGGCGTGTGCGCGAACAATGGGCAGTTGTGTACGGACCGCCTAATTCTCATGAAAGCAGTTCCTGGGTAGTGTGCGGCGGGCTCGAGACGAAGGGACCGCAGCCATCGCCCGCTGCGCCTCCGTGGCTGGTTGAAAGAGGACTTTGACAGCTTCGTTATACAACCGACTCGTCCTATGTAGTTGACAGCGCTACCGGCCGGGTCAGAGGCTGGAAGCGCAACGAGTGGAATACGCATACTAGCAACCCTGTCAAGAACAAGGACCTGTTGGAATCTTTACTGGGCGAGGTGAAGCGATGGAAACCCATGGGCTGTGTATTGAGCTGTGGCAGATCCCAAGAGAGAGTTAAATAGCGATGCTGACTCAGTGGCAAAGAAATCCACGAGGTAGCGGATGAGGCCTAGTTTAGGAATATTGTGATGAGCTCTTCGCAAATGACGATGGCCAGGACTGAGGTAGTAGGCCGTCGTGTCCTTGCGTTATGCCTGGAAGAGTCTCTGGTTGATGCTGTTCATGGAAGCCTTGTTTCGCTTGTCGCTTCAAAGGCTAACATAGAGCAGGCAACGCCGCAACAGCCGCCTTCAGCATGCTGAACCAGGGCCCTCCTCCATCCATCATTCTCCTTCTTGATGGTGCACTTACATGCTAGAGAAAGATCTAGGAGCACGTCATAGACCACCTCTGTCAGGGCGCACAGTCGTTCTAACTGGTTGTTTCAGCAGCTTAGTGTATTTACAGTATTTATATAGCTCTCTTTGTGCAGCGGTTTCCGTCAGCTAGCTTAATACAGTACATAGCTTCTTGTCCTTTTTATAAAGAATGTAGAAAGATCAGCAGCCAAGGCTGCAGTGGCATTTACTAAAGCTAGGAATGGCAAGCTCAGTTATATTAGGGATGTAAATAGAGAAAAGCCCTCGGATATTGTGGTTCTACCAACGTCTACTGTAGTCTTTTGGACTGATTACCTCGGATGTTAAGGAGTACAGTAGTTCTCAAATACCTAGTATATTGCCTTGTTCTATCTTCACAAAGTGGTCTCTTACTCTTAAAATATACTATAGTATCTATTAAAGACTATACTATATATAAAACTAAATAAATAAATATATTACTTGTATAAGTACCTTATATCATATGAAACTGTTGGTTTATCCCCTAGGGTGGATAAACTTTACGTTCAGGCCTGAACAGGTTTGTCCTTTAACACTCAGTTCGAGCTCGACTGAGTAAATGATACATGGGTTGGGATGTCCCACGGATGAGGTTTGTACTACGGTAGACGGTGCAACACGCTCCGGTCACCCTTTCAATGAAGGTAATCCAAGTGTACTAGGTATTGTGGCTAGGTGTCTAAGTTGTAGTTAATAGTTCATGCCCTCTAAAGGAGGGCACTTCTACTACTAGGTAGTTAAATACACCTAATTTACCCCCCCTTATCCTATGCGTCGGGATAAGGCATATCTGTACGGACATGTCATTATGACATGCCTATCTTCTTTAGTAAATGATCGTCTTTTCCTGAGACATCAGGGAACGTCCCGACCTAGGTTCTTCGGGCCCTGGCATGGGCCGAGACATCATTGGTTTGGCAGGCTTCGGGCCTGACGAGCCGACTGACGTCGTCAGGGGCATATCGGCAATGCTCAATCCCTTCATGACAATGCCCTCGTCCTAACAGAAACCTAAGTCATGAATAAATCACCTAAATTAGTATATAATTTCGTATATAAATTCATATTTAGGTATTTTCATATATAATAGGTAGTACTAGGCTTTCCTATAAAGATTTAAATCAAGCTTGAACTATTATATACCTACCTATATAAGTACATTACCTACATTATAGCTCTAGTATATAGTACCTTATTCTATACCTTCCAGAGCTAGTATTAAGGTAGATTTAACTAAGATTAATACATCTTACTAACTTAGTATTAACTTAGTATTAACTTAGTATTAACTCTTAATTCAGCTTAACTCAGGTTCTAAGCTGTAGTTTATAGATAAGCTAAATTAGGAGTTAATACCAAGTCAAACTTAGGTTATTTCTTTTTTTAAAAAAAACTCTAAGTCATATCTTATATTATTATCTTATATAACGTATAGGATAAGCAAGTGCACTAAACAAGTAGGTAGGTGTACTACTTGAAAACACACTAAAAATCACGATTTTGACTCTATCATACCAGTATCTTGACTAATAGAAATGTTAAAAGTGATGATTTTTAGCCTCTAAGCGTCATTATATAAATACAGTAGTTACTGTATGTTATCTATAAGCTTTATGCTAAGTATAATACTTACATATCATTTAAAAGGATTATATATAAAAATTTATAGTATTTTTTTAAAACATTACCTAGTCAAGATACATAGTACATTATGATAGAGTCAAAATCGCGATTTTTATTGTGTTTTCAAGTGGTGCACCTACTTGTTTAGTGCACTCGCTTATCCTGTATGTTATACTACTAGTATTCTTTTCATTAAACTTTGATATAATATACTATTTCTTTTTTAGCGTTGATGATAATGAAGATATAGCTTAAACAAAATTTGGTCACGTGACTTTAAAACCTAACTCTCAATCCTTAACTCTGAACTCTAATTCTTAATACAAAATCAATCTAGTACCTTATTAATACTATGTACCTAGGTCAGTACCTACATACTTGACTACTTACTAATACTGAGTTAATGCTAAATCTAACCTGAGTCTACCCTTATAGTAAGGGCCTCTAAGTAGTATACTGTATTTCGAATCTTGAACTTCTCACCTTCACCTCTATTCGAATACTTCTGACAAGTACTAATACTAAATTATATACATCATAAGAGACCAGTGCCTTATTCAAGAGATTCTAACGTCAATGGTCTTTATTATGCCCGGATTCCCACTCCCTACATCAGCGGCCCTTGGCAGCGGCAATTTATCTTCACTGCTGTTGTGTCCATGCCATGCCCCCGTCATATCTTCTTCCGAGCCTCTCTCACCTAATGCACTTCTACTCGATACGGTGACGTTATAATTGTTCGCAGTATTTTTAGTTCGTGGCATACTCTCCATCCCAATTCGATCAATATGCGCATAATAGCGACGATGTGCGTTTGAGCTAGAACCCAGGCCGGTACGTCGAGTGGCGAAGTCCTTGGTTGACTCGAGTAAGGAAGCAAATAGTGGTCGCAGGGCTGGTAGGGAGGCGCCGATGATTCCCACGCTTAACTCGATGTTATTCCAGATGAAATAACTGTCAGTGCTACATGCATCATGGCTTAGTGATGGCGACTTTGGATAGCACAGAAAGTTTAGGTCAAACTTACAACGTGAAATCTGTATTTGAGTAAAAATGGAATTGCAAGACTGTCTTGACAATTGCACATGCGCAAGCACTAGGTAATTTAACAATTCAGCATGTGGAAATCAAGCCAAATCGATTGTATAATGAGCAGCATTAACGAGAAGACATACAAAAAGCCGAGGCTGAGAACGCCAACTAATGTAACACGAGTCCGGGTGTTTAGCTGCAAATTCCATACGATTGGGATCGGAAGACATGCAAATATAACGTCAGTAAAGATGTTTACGACTGTTGGTTTTGGTTAGTCTATGACACCTAATATGCGCATCTCAAAATTGAGGTAAAAAACCAAAGCATTAATGAAGATTTCAGCTTACTACTATTGAAAAGTCCAATATCAGTAAATGTTGTCCGTGAGAAGCATTTTGCGTTGGGAGCTGCTGCTGGGTCCCAGGTTGCACTAATCGGAATGCAAGAGAATATAATAGTGCCTTCGAAGTCCAAGGTTAGTTCCTAAGCACACGCAAAGTATAGAGCAAAATATCTTACCAGCACTAGAAATAGTGAATAGAACTAGAAATACTATATCCTTGTTAGGAATCGCAAAGGATACCTACATACCTCAGTGGAAGCAGGTAAACTCACTGATTGCACCTATAAGAAACCGCTTAATGATTTTGTTGGTAACTAGACGGGACAGGAAACTGGCTAGAGAAATCTTGACCAAACTGATTCCGATGGTGACCAGAATTGAGTGAAAGAATTGCCAATGAAGAAGCTTCACCATGTTTTGGGGTAGGATGGCCAGAACGTGTTTGCCTTTACCCCAATAGCACTCTCCAATCACGCAAATTAAGACACCGACACCCAAAGCCTGTGGTTGATACATAGTTAGCTGATGCTCTGAACTTGGCGATCCATGATCCAGTTCTATTCTTCCCCGGATCAATCAGGTGTAAACTCGAGCTGTTTTCGAAGCTTTGAAGGGACTGCATTACCATAGAAGACATGATGACATGATCATCGGCTCCAACGGTCTTCAACATGGCAATGCGGACATACATTCGCGCAATGATGACGAGAAGGGCGACGCCGGTAAAGATGGCGTTGATAATAATGATTCTTGGTGCATTATTTGCTGTCAAGTCCACCCGTGGCACTATGACTGCGTGATTCAGAGCTGTCATTTTGGCGTTGTTTGACTTTTACGCCTTGTAGGGGATCAATGGGAATCTCGAACATCCTTTTGGAAAACCAAGGACAGTGATACAGATAAAAATCAGATTGCCTCACTTTATTTTTGTCTGAGATGCTTGGATGGGTCTTATTTAGAGGTAGCATAATGAAATATGCAGTACTATGTCATTTTACGAAGTCACCTAGATAGGGAGGAGGAGCCCTGTAGAGAAGTGGTGGAGATACCGGTTCGACTTCCATTTTAAGCGTTATATTTACTGGAATTATTGGAATGACAGTGACGTATCACCCGGGTTCATGATATCCCTTTACATGACGAGAAGTGCATAGATTGAGCCTCGACTGCGCTTGAAACAACAGGAAGTTTCACGGAGCGTCTCGGGCCAGCTGTCACTCGAAGCAGGAACCTGTAGTTGCATGAGATTGTGCTGTTCTGTTCTGTTCTGTTCTGTTCCTGCAGCGTCTTATCCTGAATTGGGGCATGGTGTGGCTGCGACTATTTTGCGAGTATCGTTGCCATACCACCGGATAAAGGGCGATACTGTGTGGCAATGCTGGTATAGCATATGTATCCTAGTATCCAGGGTCCTTTCAAAACTCCGTCCTTGCAGAAATTTGAGATAAGAGGTCGTTGTGAACTCGGCGTTGGAGACCCACTCGGCATTGGAGACCCGATATAGCCGTAGACGCATCGAAATAACAGACCTGCGGCTACAGATCGTGTATATCGGGAAAGGCTTCTTTTCTTTATGGAACTGTGGAAAGCTCGGTGGTAGAAGAGATACAAGCTAGGGCGATATACTTTCTTAGCCACAAATGATGAGATGTTGATCGCGATTATCTTCAAAGCAGTTCATAGACTTCTGACTCCGCCATTGACCGAACTGGTCCTAGCTTCCGGGCAGAACAAGGGAAAATTCGGGGGGTCCGTTGGTGTGAAAACTGACTTGTACTTGGACTATGGCGGAGACGGTCAACCACGGCAGAAGCAGCGCGAATGGATTGGAGATAAAGACTCCGCAACTGACAGGGCCTTGTAATACAATAAAATCGAATAGCGAGCGGGGCACAGCTAACACTTCTATCCCAGAAACTGCGCATTATCCGTAGTCCGTAATGTATCCATACGATACAGCCGAGGGTAGGGCGTTCATTGTTTCCTTACGCATGCACGGTATACGGAAGAGGAGACAACGACGTCGAGTACAGTCATCTATAATACTTATAGTTCCTATAGTTCCTAACACACTCCCCTCTACCACAGCGACAATGAAGCGTCATGAACGGCGACGTGACAGCAACAGGAACAGAGGTGAAAATAAAGTTAACTTCTCGCCACCAGCGCCTCGCCGCCACCAGCGCCTCGCCGCCGTGATCTGATCCACAGAAGAGCAAGGAGACGAAATAACAAAGTCGGGAGGAGAAGGATGGGGCTTGTTATCCGACGCTAGGGTTCAGGGTTGAGGGGTGGGCCCGCCGGGGTTGGTGCCAGAAACAAACCCCTGCCCTATAGTCTCGCCTATGACGATTCTCATCACTGTATTGGCCAAACTCATTCGAGGAAAGACCAGGCAGGGGGTTGTTTATCCTCACAGTATTGCACAATATACAGGACTGTAGCTGGAAAATAATGGTTAAAATCATAGAAACTGGCAATGCCGTCCGCTTGCGATGATTTGGACGGCGTCTTCGCAGATGCATTGTAAATTGGAGCTAGCAGCATGGAATACAAATCGTAAATGGTAGTTACTAGGTAGTCACTCGATGAGATATCTCGTTGTTATTCGGTCGGCAATACCCTGTACTTGTGCATTGACTTGAGATTATATGCTTGTACAATATTGTAAGCTCGACTTTTCGACAGCTCCACCATGGCAGATGAGCGTAATTCCATGTCCAGCCACAATATATATTACACTTTCAACGAACATGGATCAATGTATTCCAGAACAAGGTCGCATAAGATCCCCGGGGCTTACTTAAGTAGGCAGCAGCTCTAGCACGGAGACACCCCCCTTCCCCGAAGTCATAGTTCCGTCGATGACTCCACGTTGCGGTTCGTAATGTATGGATATACAGTACCATTTTATCATGGTAGCGCAGGACGGTGTTGTGCTGCATTTAATAACGCATATGGTGGATCCCTCTGACCTTCAAGCCTGAAAACACTTATTCTTACTAGCTAGAGACCCCTGGCAATCTACTCCATCTCTCGCCGAATAACCCAAATTTACGGAAGGGGGTGGGAATGGCGATAGTGCTGTACGAACAAGCACAGCAACCATGCTCCGGTCAGAAATCCTTTATTAGCTCTGCCTCTCCTGCTCATAAGTCGCTCCAAGCGCTCGCAAGGAAGACGCAAGAAATATAATCGCGTTGTGTTTCATGTCTATTAAATAGTTTTGCCTTACTCCGTACTTCTGCTTCTTTTTGCGCTTAGTTCTTCCCACCAAAGCAACTAACAACCCCTCAACATGCGATTCCAATCCCATGCAGTAGCTATCTTGGCAGTAGTCGCTGAAACTACTATAGCGTACACGCCTGCTTCCACTCTGAAGACCGATCTGTTAGCTGGATCGGCTTTGGTGAACCTTGCCCTCCATGAAGCAACGCAGATTCTTAATGGCACGCAAGGTTCGTGCCATCTGTCAAATGCCTCAGTACGAAGAGAATGGTGCGTGGGAAAGGATTGATTCCTGAATTCCAGCAGAAGGCTGATAGAATATGTAATAGGAGCACTCTCAGCAACCAAGAGAGAGAGGACTACAACAATGCAGTCCTATGTCTAATGAGCAAGCCATCTCAACTGGATCCTGCCGAGGTTCCAGGAGCAAAGACCCGATATGATGATTACGTTGCGGTCCACATCAACCAGACTCTGACCATCCACGGGACTACTAGTTTCTTGTCATGGCACAGATACTTCATCCACAACTTTGAGCAAGATCTCAAGAACTTGTGTGGCTTCCAGGGCAGCCTTCCATACTGGAACTGGGGCAAAACTGCCGTAAGTTACATCATCTCTATAAAAGAGAACACTGCCTGACATCTTTCAAAGGAAGACCCAGTCAATAGCCCAATGTTTGATGGCTCAGCTTACAGTGTGGGCGGCAATGGTGTTTACGAAGAGCACAACTGCACTGAAGCACTTCCCACTAATTTGAATTGCATTCCCCCTGGAGAAGGAGGTGGATGCGTTGAGACTGGGCCATACAAAGGGTTTGTTTACCCTGCAGTCACATCTTGTCATCGATACTAACACATGGGTCAGAATGACCGTCAACCTTGGTCCAGTGTCACCAACCCTTGCTGAGGCTGAAGTCGTAGCTTCCAGTAGCATGTTCGCCTACAATCCTCGCTGCCTCAAGCGCGATGTCTCTCAGTGGGTCACCAGCCAATGGAGCACAGATGAAATGTCTTTCAGCCTGCTCACCCAAAACCCTGACATCTACTGGTTCCAAACCGTCATGCAAGGAGACTTTAGCAGCGGTTTCTACGGTGTCCATACCGCTGGTCATTTCACCATGGGTGGCGATCCAAGCGGAGTAAGTCCTAACCACAAACCCAATTTGCCCCTTTTCAAAAATCAACCCAACCCAAAACTAACTCTTCTTCTCCCATAGGACATCTTTGCCTCTCCAGGAGACCCAGCCTTCTGGCTTCACCATGCACAGATCGATCGCACCTGGTGGATTTGGCAAAATCAGGACATCGCCGCTCGCCAGAACGCTATCTCGGGCACAATCACTCTCAACAACAGCCCACCATCTCGAAATGGAACCCTCGACGATGTCATTGAGCAGTACACCTTGGGCGCTTCAACCAACATCAGTAACTTGATGTCCGCTTCTGCTGGGCCGTTCTGCTACATCTATGTTTAAGTGTGGAGTGGACTTCGTGGGATGCCGGGGAACATAAATTTCATTTTACTTCAATAAATTATAATCACTGTATATAAAATTTTAACTTCTTCTCTACTGGCGTATCTAAGCCTCTCTGTCTCATAGTAAGAACTTGAAGTCACCACTACTATATACGAAATCTAACTAGTATTCCTGATATCTTTTAGTCTTGTAATAGGGCTACTGTAAGAAAAAAGAGTGACTCACTATAAACTCGAAACGGCGATTTTGGACCCACTACCTTCGACACCCTAACCAAAATGATGAATATCCTGAAAGGAGCATGATACTGTACAGTACAGCATTTAGTCATTAGGCCCATCGAGAATAGCCTCCCCACATCCCTGACAGCCAGCAGTCTCAACCACAAGTAAGCTGACGGCTTGGCTATGTAGAGGGTCACTCATGACTCGAATTATCAATGCCAAGGGGGGAATGGTGCTGTATAGAGAGGGCTAAAATCCATCAGCAAATGCTCTTCACTCAGGGACATATTAGGTACTTACTACGTAATTTCACTAATCTGTTCGCGAATCTATGGGAAGTCATCTGACAAGTGCCCTTCGCTTCTAGGTAGTAACCTAGGATAGTAAGTACCTAGTTCACGTAAATGCTTGACAGCAGATAGGTACCTGTGTAGTCATGTTTCTTGCTACTGCTTAGCTGTTGCAATTCTCTTTAGAGTGCTAGCGATAGCACTTTCTATCTAGGTGTGTCTCACTAAGTATGTACAGTATGTACCTTACCTTATGAATGAACTGCCCTAATACCTCAAGTATTAGGGGAATTGTAATTGCTGAAGTGCTGAAGGAAATTCCCAAGCCTACTACATAGGTACAGTATCTAAGTTTCTTAGTGAACCTAGTCGTCTGCTCGTTGTAGTCTTCTCGCGCTCTTCTCCCTATAGTAAGAATAGGTCATGGTCGTCATTTTGCTTTGCGTCTCAACTGATATAGCAGGCGACTTGGTAGGTACTGTAGGTATGATATAAAACCTGATTATAAAGAAGTCATTTGTTGATAGATGCTTTCTGGTAATACTATAGTCTTCTAGTATAGCTATAGAAAAGTAATACCTAGCCCTTAAGAGTTTAGAAAGACCAAAATAGCTAGCGAAGCTACTAAAATACAAAGGTACATACAGTATATATGTAATGTATATCAGGACATCTCAGAGGACGCTTAGTTTAAAAACTCTTCTCAGTAGCTATGTAACTCGGAGGTTTCCCTTTCGCCTTAGGGAAACAATGGGTATACTTAGCCAGGTAAAATATGACACAGCTGTGCATTTCCGTCGGAAAAGTATTGAAAAGTAGGTAACCGTCGGGGAAGAGAGCCGCGAATAGCCGTCGCTGGTAATTGCCGAGGCGAGTTAGCGATCGAATCTCTTCAAGGGCGGAGACTTCATAACGATGATACTAAGTAGGTAGACTTGTAAGTTTACAGTATGATAACTTGATAAGGTACCTAATATACCATGAACGTCTAAAAAAATCAGCAAATATTCGTATTTAACTAAGGTAATTAGTCTCTCTGCCACTCTCTATTATCATTACTGTTTTTATTCTTACTAGGTAGATACTTATAAATAAGGAAGAATTACGACTGAAGGTTTTCGAATAGATACATATATTATAGTGGATTACATACTATTCAAATTCTGACTCCTTGCTGTTGGAGCTCATTTGAAGCAACGGCTTAACCGGTCAGTGTCACCCACAGTTTGCCGCTATGTTCATGTCTTATTAAGATCAAGTCTCTACATTCCAGTACTTCAGAATCTTTATCATCTCTTTGCTTCTTTGTCCCTCAAATCAACTTCTCCGAAAAGACGACAGCGAAAGTCAATTACTAGGAGTATCAACGACACCTATCATCTATCTAAATACATACCTACCTTAATTTCGAGTCAAGCATGTTATCTTCTTCCAGTCCCCGAATCGATTTGGATGGCGATTTAGAAAAAAATGAGTCTCAGGTGCCTTCAATAAAGTCTACAACAGACGAAGACATACAAAGATATACTGCAGATGCTTTATGCATTTCAAACAGATACGATGCTTCAGGCGACATGCCAGAACACATAGCAGTCGCATCCGTAAAGGCCCTAGGACCTCCCCCCGATGGAGGTCTCCTAGCGTGGACCCAAGTAGCAATGGCACACCTTGTTGTACTCAACACCTGGGGAACTATAAACTCATTCGGAATCTTCCAGACCTATTATACGTCAGCTCTTTCGCGACCACCATCAGACATCAGCTGGATCGGATCAATACAGGTGTTTTTGTTGTTTTTCATAGGGACCTTAACTGGACGTCTGACCGACGCGGGGTACTTCCGATATGTGTTCATGATCGGCTCACTTCTTGTTGTGTTTGGCAGTCTCATGGCCTCACTGTCTACGACATACGAACAACTCTTCTTGAGTCAAGGAGTCTGTATTGGCCTTGGCATGGGCTGCCTCTTCTGTCCCATAGTCGCAGTCCTCTGTACCTTTTTCGTCAAAAAAAGGAATCTCGCTATCGGGTTATCGATCAGTGGTTCAGCAACAGGAGGTGTTATCTTCCCGCTTATGGTCCGCCAATTGCTACCTCAAATCGGGTTTTCATGGACTATGAGATGTATTGCTCTTGTGCAATTTGTAAGCATGCTCATAGCCAATATCTTTGTGAGAACTAGAATCCAGCCACGCAAGACTGGTCCACTTGTTGAGTGGAGTGCGTTCAAAGAGGGCCCATATGGTTTCTTTGTCCTCGGGTCTTTTTTTGTAAGTTTTATTTCTATTAATATATACCCTACATACTTCTATTTACTAACTACTAGGCAAAGAATTTCTGGGGCGTTTACATCGCGTTTTACTAGTAAGTTAAATTAGCTCCTCAAGATTGTATTTGAAACACAACTCTAATATTTAACCTATAGCATCGGTGCCTTCAGCCGAGACATCTTGGGTTATTCATATCATGACTCAATAAATTTACTCGTGTTGATGAATGGTATTGGGGCTATTGGACGGATTCTTCCGGGTCTCATCGCTGATCGCTGGTGTGGCCCGCTGCATGTCATTATCCCTGCATCATTTATTTGCATGGTATTACTATATTCTTGGAATTCTATTCATAGCCATACGGGTATTTATGGTCTTGCCGTCATTTATGGTAGATAAACAACTGAAGTGTCTTATATATAATAGCACATGGCTAACTGAAATCAACAGGTATCTTCGGTGCAACCGTTCAAGGTATCTTTCCAGCTGCTTTGTCGTCAATGACATTGGACATTAGCAAGTCAGGAATGCGAATGGGAATGGCATTCTCTATAGTTGCATTCGCAAATCTGTCAGGTCCTCCAATCGCTGGCGCATTGATTCGAAAGGCAGATGGTAGATATCTCTATGCATTTGTATTTGCAGGAACATGCTTATGTCTGGGTACTATATTTTCAATAATTTGTCGTATTGTCAAAGGAGGCTTTGTCTTAAGGGCTAAAATATAGATAAAAGTACCTACTCTTGATACAAGTGTACTACCTATTAATCAGCAGCTACCTACTTCTAACACTCCTGAGTCCTTGCAGCACTTCACTTCTACCTAATCAATGAAAGTAAGTGAAATAGGAAAGCAAGATGATATAGCCTAAATTTTATACTGAAATGACTACTATTGTGGTAGTGAATCCATGGCTTTCTTTTGAAGAAATCATGTGTTATGAGAAACGTTATTCTGTCCCGGCTAAGCCTACATATAGTATATACAGTACTATATTTGAATAATAGACCTAGGGAATAAAGGAGAACAAGGAACTACTGTAGACAATGAATTCATGGGATTCCATAGTTCAGTTTACAAGGCCTACAGAGGCATTAATAAACGACCTTCTTTATCTATTCTTTAATACCTTACTAGGTATATAGTCATCATGTGCCTTCTAGGTATTTTATCATTATTAGCATTAGACAAGCTTGAATAAACCTATACTATTCATAGTACTCATATCATTCCCCTCTACTATACAGGTTATGGTCAGAGTGGTCTTTATATAATATATACTAGGTACTTGACTAGAAGATCCTAAACTAGTAGGTAGGTATACTTGACTAGATTCAACCTCAGTTCGACTCAGGTTTGACTTAGGTTTGAACCTTGACTCTGGCTTGACTTAGGTTTGAACCCTGAATCAGATTTCAGCATTACTTATAGGCCTTTCTATAGAAAGTTAACTCTGAGTTAACCTAGGGTTAACCTAGTATTAACTTTGAAACTTATTTAAGTGTAAGTTAATCCTAAGTTAACTTTAGGTTAACTCTATACTTATCAACTCTGACTTAACTCTGTATTAGGTTCAGGTGTTATGATCTACCTAGTAGTGTTAAGTGTTAGAATCAAGTGTTAGGTGTTAGGATCTAGTGTTATATATTAAGTATAATAGATAAAAAGAATGAAAATTTGAAAGGAAGACTTAAACCAGGTCATGTGACTAGGTATGTAGTTATATGATGTACTCGCTTAATCTCGCTAAGTCTCCCTAGGCCTTGATATCAACGTTCTTATAAAAAAGACTTAATAATAGTTCTTTTAACTGAAATCCACCACTGAGGGAAGCCTAAACATATTACTAGAGGGACTTAGGGAAAATTATTATTATTTCTTAATATCACGTGACTAAATAGCCTAAGGCTAACACGAAGTCAACCTAAGTCAGCCTAAGCCTGACACGAAGTCAACCTAGGTCAACGTAAGTCTACTAGGTAACACTGAGTTAACCTCTAACCTTAACACAGTGTTAACTTAATTCCTTCATCTCGCAAATGACACTAAGTCAACACTAAGTCAATACTAAGTCAACACGAAGCTAATATCAGGTTAATATAGTATAGATATAGTGTTTATATAGAGTTGAATAACTTATAGTAAGGCCTTAATGTAGTGACCTATGAGCCGCACTAACTCAGATTCGAACCCGAGGTTGAACTGAGGTCAAACTAGGGTCAAACTAGAGTCAAACCAAGGTCAAACCAAAGTCAACCTAGGTTTGACTTAGGTTTAAACTGAGTTTGAATCCTTATTATAAAGGCACTAATGTAGGTATGTAAAGGTGAAACCCTAAGTAAATATAGGTTTTATAGGAATTATAGAACTTAATAGTACCTACCTACGCATAACTATACTCGATAGTACTAGTAAGGTACTGTATTATTGAAAGTGAAACGAGTAATAAGTGAAGTAGAGGTAAATGATTAAATGAATATTACCTAACTTCAAAGTTACTTGCTTTTTTCCTAAGGAAAATAAGGCCTACTACTAGGTATATACGTAGATAATACTAGGTTTAGTCTATACTAGTATTTACTTTATTAACTATGTAATATATATACATACTTATTATATATTATACCTTACTGCCACTATAGCAAGGAGTTAGGCTAAGCTTCAGCCTGACCTAAGCCAAGCTTCAGCTAGCTTCTATTCGAAGGAATTGGTATAATACGAATATATAAGCTTTAGGCTCTATATATAAGGATGTCAAAATAAAGTAAGAGGTAAAAGTAGCAGATACAATTCATAAAATAAAGAAGAATAAGTACCTAGTAGCAATACTAGCTTATTATATTGAATTTTAGATACTATTTCCCTAGTGGAAATAGGTCTATACTTATATTAGATTTCTAGTTATATTGACCTACTAGATATATATCTAGTTTCAAACTAATAGATACATTAGTGCCTTTATAATAAGGATTCAAACCTAGTTTGAACCTAAGTCAAACCTAGGTTGACTTTAGTTTGACCTTGGTTTGACCTTAGTTTGACCTCGGTTCAACCTTAGGTTCGAATCTGAGTCAGTGCAGCTCATAGGTCACTAATGCCGAAATCTGATTCAGGGTTCAAACCTAAGTCAAGCAGGGTCAGGGTTCAAACCTGAGTCAAAACTAAGTTGAACTTAGGTTGAACTTAGTCACGTGATTATAAATATCTTTTAAAATTTTCTCTAAGTTCTAAGTATAAGGTTATATATCTATAGACTAGCTAGTATATATACTTTTAGCTAAAACTTCGTTTAAGCTTATTAGATCTTTTTTTACGTTGCTTATTATAAAGTTATAAGTTAAGCGAATTTTATAATATTAAATCACGTGATTTTATAAACTTGAAATCTTGAACTTGAAACCTTAAATCTGATTTGAACTAGAGTTGAACTTTAAATTAATTCAAACTAGATTCGAACCTTGAATCGATTCAAACTAGATTTAAACCTTAAATCGATTTAAACTAGATTTAAATCTAGTTTCGAGTTTAAACCTAGTTTGAACTTAATTTGAACTTAGACTTGAATCTAGCTTAAGGTTTGAACTTAATTTAAGCTTGAGTTGACTCTTTATAAGAGAGCTTTTAAGTATCTAGTTAGGTTTAAGACCTAGTATCTAAGCTCTAAATAAGAGTAGTTTTATAGATAAGATAAACTAGGTTTTATACTATATTAAATATATACTAGGTTATATACTAAGAACTCTCAAAGTCTAGTATTATACCTGATTACCCTTTTAGACTTAGTTTTAAACTCAAGTCTTTTATATACTATATATAATATNAATTATATATAATTTCAATACTCCTCCTTAAGTTATATATAATATACTATATATTTCTCTTTAGGTATTTAATAAACCTAAGATACTTATCTTTTGATAAGCCTTTAGTAAAGTTATTAGCTATTATCTTATCTATAGATATATATTATATATTAATAGTCTTATTTAGTATATAAGATCTAATAAAGTAATATTAAATAAGTACCTTCTTATAAGCTACTTTTTCTTTTAATTAAGATATCTTATATACTTAAAGGCTCTCTTATAAAGAGTCAACTCAAGCTTAAACTAAGTTCAAACCTTAAGCTAGATTCAAGTCTAAGTTCAAATTAAGTTTAAATTAGGTTTAAACTCGAAACTAGATTTAAATCTAGTTTAAATCAATTTAAGGTTTAAATCTAGTTTGAATCGATTTAAGGTTCGAATCTAGTTTGAATTGATTTAAGGTTTAACTCTAGTTCAAATTAGATTTAAGGTTTCAAGTTCAAGATTTCAAGTTTATAAAATCACGTGATTTAATATTATAAAATTCGCTTAGCTTATAACTTTATAATAAGCAATATAAAAAAAGATCTAATAAGCTTAAACGAAGTTTTAGCTAAAAGTATATATACTACCTAATCTATAGATATATAACCTTATACTTAGAACTTAGAGAAAATTTTAAAAGATATTTATAATCACGTGACTAAGTTYAACCTAAGTTCAACTCAGGTTTGACTCAGGTTTGAACCCTGACCCTGGCTTGACTTAGGTTTGAACCCTGAATCAGATTTCGGCATTAGTGACCTATGAGCCGCACTAACTCAGATTCGAACCTGAGGTTGAACTGAGGTTGAACTGAGGTTGAACCGAGGTCAAACTAAGGTCAAACTAAGGTCAAACCAAAGTCAACCTAGGTTTGACTTAGGTTCAAACTAGGTTTGAATCCTTATTATAAAGGCACTAATGTATTGAATTATCTATTCTCAATGAAACTAAACTATATACGCTTTTGCCTCTTATTTACGACCTTCTTACTCTGCGTGCTTAAACTTAGCATTGATATCTATGACTACTACCTATGTACTTACCTTGTCTCTTGCGGTTCATCGTGCGACTACCTAGTTTCTCCTGATTTCCCAGCAAAGTAACGCTAACGTACTAATGATGTTGAAGCAGACCGAATAAGCGCTGAGAAAGAGAGAAACAGTGCATGAAATAGGTGAAACGATCTTATCTCGTGCCTCAGAAAAGAGTTCCGTAGTGGATTATGAAGTACCTAAGCAGTGCTGCGATAAGTACTACTGATATATTTGGTATTAGTGTCATGATAAGGAGAATGAAGAACTATTGAATTAAAAGGATACCTAGCTATCATCAATTGAAGTACATTTCTTGCTTCTTAGCTAGATTCGACTGTTCGTTCTACTATGTACTCTGTGATAAAGCTAGGCAAGTAGAGACTAGGGTAGAGTAAGAACTTGAAGTCAAGGTAATCTCTGGTTATATACTAGGTACCTAGTTGAACTATATACATAACCAGAGATTACCTTAGTGCCTACATGTATAGCAAGGGTTCAAACTAGATTTGAACCTAAGTCAAACCTAAGTTAAACTTAGGTTGACTTTAAGTTGACCTTAGGTTAACCTTAGTTCAACTTCTAGTTCGAATCAGAGTCAGTGCAGCTCATTACCTAGTAGTCACTAATGCTGAAATCTGATCCAGGGTTCAAATCTAAGTCAAGCTAAAGTCAGGGTTCAAACCTAAATCGAACTTAGGTTGAACATGGTCACGTGATCATGAGAGTTTTAGAATTTTTATTTAAGTTCCTAGTATAGGATATATACTATGTATCTTATAGCTAGGTAGCTATAAGATAGCTATTACATATACCTAGTTTTAACTAAAAAAAAAAGAATTTATTTAAGCTTATTAGATCTTCTTTTACGTTGCTTATTATAGAGTTATAAGCTAATCGAATTTTACAAACCTGAAATCTTGAACTTAAATCCTTAAATCTGATTTGAACGAGAGTTGAACCTTAAATTGATTTAAACTACTTAGATTTGAAGCTTGAATTGATTTAAACTAGATTCAATCCTTAAATCAATTCAAACTAGATTTAAACCTAGCTTAGAGTTCAAACTTAGTTTGAACTTGATTTGAACTTGAACTTAGGTTTAAATGTAGCTTAGCATTTGAACTTAATTCAAGCTCGATTTGAAACTTTATAAAAAGGCCTCTAAGTATATAGCCTTATCCTCGAGCTTGAGATAGCCTTAAACCTAGGTAGTGCTTAGTATAGATTAAGCTATAGCTTACTATTGGAATAATCATCTGACATATCAGAACGATCATCTGACATGTCAGGACAAGTTTTTGGCATTCATGTACTACTTAGTCACTCATTAGTCATTCCTTAGTCATCTACCTACTTTCTAGGGTATAAAGGGGAAGAAAGGGGTCAGATCAAACCCTTTCTCTCCTCGTACAATTCAAGAGGCATTTATATGAACATTTTGAGCTGTACTATCGGTTACCTGAAATCTGGTCAACTGACACCTTGAGTTGTCTAGAGTAGGTACTATAACTAAGGTAGGTACCTATATTACACTTCTTATGTTCTTAGGGAACTTGAAAATGCTGAACTGCGAAGGAGGAGCTAGTCATTCCTACCTAGTTAGGTATATATATAAGTGCTAATGTATGTACCTATGTACTGAAGGTATAGTAATTATAGTTCACAAGTCGTTGCGTTAAAAGTATTAAGCATCCGACTTTTTATTTAGTATCATAGCTTGTTCAGGTTAAGATTAGTACCTAGTACTCTGTTAGTTCAAACGTGAGAAGTCTACCTACACAGTATTCTCTAGGTATTTGCTCTGTAGAAACCTCTTTGTATGATGTAGATGTGAAAGAAACATAAGCCCCTTATTGTGTCAGTGACTATCACGTGTTAGTAGGCTTTCAGCTGCAGCCTAACGAAACTGACAGTGAAGAATCGTGAAGTTATACCTTGAGTTGTTTGATTTAAAGTGTTAGTCAATCAACCTGAACCTCAAATTTTCGGCTAGGAATGGGTGCGGCTGAGGTTTACGTTCGGGGGCCTTTTTGTACTAGACGTGCCGCCCTGACTAGATGTGGCCGAACGGCGTTCCCGGAGTTGAAAGCGCGGGATGCGGGACGTCCTCGTCGCTCTGATGGAATCAGGCGCGTCGGATGGGCACGCGTGAAGACAAGGGTGCTGAGCAGGAACTTGAAGTAAGGAAAGGTCATAGATATATAGTAGTACAGTACCTTAACACTGAGTTAATATTAAGCTAATAATACCTAGGTTCTTATAGTATTAGGTAAGCTATATAGTAGGTACCTACCTACCTATAGTATTACTTAGGAGCCCTTCTCTAGAGACTTAAGTCAGGCTTAAATCAAGCCTGAGCTGACTTAAGCTGACTTGAGCTAGGCTTAAGCTTCAAGTCCTGCTTAAATCACTCTAAGCTATTATAAGTTTATAAGCTACTTTCAAGCCTTAAGTCTTATAGAAGCTACCTAGTACTTTGAAGCCCTAAGTCTTGTAGAAGCTAGATATAAGCTTTATATCTCTATTAAGCCTCTTAAAAACCAAGAAAGAAATTTCAAAAATTCGAACTTTTTCTAAGAATTGAAGTTCATGTCACGTGATATATTCTCGCTAAGACCCTAGGTATTATACTTAATATCTACGCCATCAAAGATACTGTAGTATATGTAGATACGGTGTTTATATAGAGTTGACTAACCTATAGTAAGGCTTTAATGTATATAGCCTTACCCTTAAGCTTAAGTAGTACATACTATGTACTTAGTATAGATCAAGCTACCTTATAGCTTAACCTAAGTCTTTATTATAATAGCTGTATTTGTGACTTTATAACAATGATTAAAACTAGTAGATTCAACTCTAAGTCAAACCTAAATCGAACCTAAGTCAAATCTAAGTTTTAACTTAAATCGAACTTAAGTTAAACTTATAGAAGTTAAACCTAAGTCGAATGTAAGTTGAACCTAAGTTAAACCTAAGTTGAACCTAAATCGAACCTAACTTAAACTTAACTCGAATATAAGTCGAACTTAAACTCAACTTAGGTTTGACTTAGTAACTTAGTCCTTAGGTGCCTTCTTACATGCCCTCTTATAAAGGCTTAAATCTAGCTTGAGTCTAGCTTGAACTTGACTTAAGTTAGAAATCTCGTTTAAGCTAAGCTTGAATAAGAGTTAGGCTAGATTTAAAACTAGCTTAGACTTATAACTTGGACTTCTAGCTTAGATTTAGAACAAGGCTTAGACTTAAGAGCAAATCAAGCCTAGCTCAAGCTTGAATGAAGCTTATATAGCCTTAAGAAGGCTAAAATTCTACTTATAAATTTTCAAAAATTCGAACATTTTCAAGGAAAACCAGCTATTGTCATGTGATATATCACGTAATATGCTTCGCTAAACCTCTCGTAGCTTCAAAATCAATGCTATTAACTAAATAATCTTAGAAAACGTTCTTTAACTGAAATTTGCACCTAACAGAACCACGCTAGACGTCTGACATACGGTACTATACAACCTGGATAGCCTGGGTAGAATATATGATCATGTGACCAGTCACGTGATGTATCCGATCAGACTCAGGTCAGGACCTAAGCTAGCTTCAAGCTGGAATTACGCTCAGAGTTGCCTCTAACTCCTAGGCGTCCACCCGCCTTACTAGCTATCTAGCTGAATTGAAACTGACTTGAGCTTGGTCTTGCCCTCGAGCGTGAGATAGCCTCGTACCTAGCTAGAGCTTAGCTTGGATCAAGCTGTAGCTCGACCTTAATCCTTGCTATGGCAGCTGTAATGTAGTCGTCTCATCATTAGTGAAAGAGATACAAATACTACAAGAACAAAAAAATTACACTAGAGCACAGGAACTAGAGCCTAGAAGCAGATATGAGAAACCGAGATCATTTGAAGAGAAGCGACCGCGAGAGATGAGACTGGTGAAGCCGGAATCACAGTTCAGATGAAGGATGTTCGGGCGACTCAGAGAGCCAGAGCCGGCATTTCGCATAGGCTCCGGCCATTACCTAATGTTAGAGCGCCCTAAATAGGTAATAATCACAATCAACTCTATCTAAACTCTAACATCCTCCTCCTCCTCCTCCTCCTCCTCCTCAAGGCTCACTCTCTGGCAGCTCAACCAACACATTCGTACATAAATACCTTATATACCTACATACACAGTGACGATATTTCGTTTCCACCTGCTAATACTAAAATGCCTTTCCCAACCTTCACCCTCCCCCTCTTCCGCAAATACAACCGCCTAGACTCCTCCGATGATCCAGAACAATCATCAACGGAGAAAGAAACATTCTATCTCAATCACGGAGACCAAAACCAAGCAATCACTTCAACTCCAACTCTAACTCAAATATCACAGTTCAAAAACATCTATATAAAAGTTTCATCGATTCAATCAGCTAGGATTGACGGCAACGTGACGCCGTGGATATTTTTAACCTTTGTTTTTGCTCTGCTGGCGACGGCGTTACTGTTCGATGGTGGTAACGGGAACGGCAGGAGGTGGACTGGGGGGACGGAGAGAGAGAGGACGGATAGGATTTTAGGTTGGTGATTAAGTTAATCGTTTCTATCTTGCGTAGGAGGAGGAGTAAGAGGAGAAGAAGGTTTTCATTCATCATATTAGATATCTTTTCATTATTTCTCTTCCTTGCTACTTATCTACCCTCTCCCATTTTCCCTAAATCGAGATACAACATACGAAATCATGACGGAGTAACTGATGAAAAAGCAGGCATACCTAAGACCCCAATAGTACCCGTCCAGTTCAGCGGCTCCCCCTCTTTTGATTCCAACGGCGTCGAAAGTATAGTACCTGAATCACCTCCCTATACAGGTTATCCATCACCGGAGATTGACGGGGCATGGGAGGTGTTGAATGGGGGAAGGTATTTTGCTATTACTGAAAAAGAAGCAAAGGAGTTGTGGGGGAAGGGATATATGGAGTTTGCGGATAAGATTCACGGAGGATTTACTACTGGGTATGTTCATCTTTTTGATTTAGGTTGGTAAAGTGTTACCTGGAGTGGCGTAGAAAGAGTGGGAAGAGAAGGAGATGAAAGATGAAAGGGCGGAGAGAAATATGATTCAGGAAGGAAATGCTGATGAAATGACAGGCTCGACGTCTTCCACAGCCTCCATTGCCTCGTATGCCCCCCCCCCCCCACGAAGAAAGTAAAAAGAAACCATTAACACCCTTCCTCGAAACAGAATTCAATCCGCGTAGCTCTTTACCCAGACTCCTACCCACCACCCGACCACACCCACGGCCCCGAACACTTAGACCACTGCCTGATCCATCTCCGCCAACATATCCAATGTTCGGGCGACACAACCCCTAACCCTACCAAATTTTATCAGGGTATAAATTCGAATTATGTGTACGGGGATCGGATACATAGTTGTAGGGATTGGTCGGTCATCAGGAAATGGGCGTGGGAGCGACATAATGGGACTTTGAAGGTTGAGAGAGGGGGGTTTAAAAAGCTGTAGGATGAGAGGGAGAGGGAGGGACGTTGAAAAAGTCAAAGCAATTGTTAGCCATTCTGGTAGTATTGACGGTATTTCATTATTTAGGTTAGAAACTAGAGGCTATGGTACTATTGAAGATGTTTGGAAGAACTGTCTTTTCTTGCTTTGGCGATCGATGGAACTGCGCCGATCGAGAACAGTGCTCTCAAACGACTTGTTACCCAAAACCCCCTGCCGTTCTATCCTACAATCTCTCTGCCATCTTCAAAGTCTCATCTCGCGTCGTTGAAAGGTCGGTTTTCAAAGCCACAACCAAGCTATGTTGATACGTCCAAGTCGTTCTATCCCAAACTTCTTTTGCACCTTTGATCCCGCCAGGTTGTAATATAGCTTCGAGTTCAGAAACAGCACTCGTAGAATTCTTGATCTCGCCAAGAATCACTGCCTGGAAAGCAACATCGAGTGGTGCGTCAATTTCAAACGCACCTATTTGGATTTTGATCGTTTTGTCCTGGGATTGTGATGAGGTGTTAGAGTCTGCCTTTGACTCGCGTTGCAACAGGACCGAATAGCACTCATTTGCCTGTCGTAGCAGAATAGCATAGAGGGAAAACCGAGACGAATCCGTACAGAAGGAACAAGTGGAATACTGCTGGACAACAGTGGCAGCTTGGCGGGTAGGACCAAGAATCTGGTCGAGCGGCTGAGTCTTAATCCTGGCGAGTACTTGGTGAAGATTTTCAGAAGCCCGGAGAGCAGAGATGAAACATATGCACTCGCCTGAGCTGCGTACCGTGTTGTCCGCTGTCATTGTCGCCATTATGGTTGTTGGACCCCACGTATTGTTTTCATCACGTGCACGGCTCGTAACTACTGCCAGTGCGCCCGCCCTTCAGTGTACAAGTCCGAGGGGGTCAAGGTCAAGTAGCGTCAAGCTTGCTGTCTATGCATTGTAATCCTTGGAAGCTCCGGGCCATTTCTGGAAAACCCTAGGTCGTTGGGAAAATCCGGAGCCTCCGCTTGTTATTAGATGAAGCTCCGAGCTCCGAAAACAAAAACAGTAAGCATCGTCGGCATAAGCGACTTAGGTAGGTATTGTTAACATGTAGAAATCCCGGAACTGATCACTCGCCCGCTCACTTACTCACTCACCATTCCGGATCGGAAGCAGTTCTTAGACTACCGTATTCATCGCCCGGATCTCCGCAGCCAGATTATTATCTACCTATGATGATGGAGTTCTTCGATAAGTCTTCAATCTCTTTAAGTAAGGTATTCCGCAATCACCTCAGCACTTCCAATAGTTGAAACCCTCCCAATTTGCCACCCCATCAGCATTCCAGAACGCCACTCATTATGAAGGTGTCAACTCTCCTCACATGGCTTTCACTCGCAGCTGCCACTCTGGCGTTGCCTCGCGCTCCAGGTGTGTATATATATTTGGATGCATGCTCGTTTCTTAGGAAATCTTGGAATATCGCTAATTACATGCAAAGTTTTAAAGCGCGATATTTTGTCCCAAGACAAGCGGGACATCTTGTCCCAGGATAAACGCGACATCTTGTCCCAGGACAAGCGGGATATTTTGTCCCAGGATAAGAAGAGGGATATTTTATCTCAGGACAAGCGCGACATCTTGTCCCAGGATAAGAAGAGGGATATTTTATCTCAGGACAAGCGCGATATCTTGTCTCAGGATAAGCGCGACATCTTGTCCCAGGATAAGAAGAGGGACATTTTATCTCAGGACAAGCGCGACATCTTGTCCCAGGACAAGAAGAGGGACATTTTATCTCAAGACAAGCGTGACATTTTGTCCCAGGATTAGGTGTAATATCTTGTCACTTAGCACGAGCGAGGAAGTGTGATATTTGATTAGTTGATACTGCACGGTAGCTAGTCATAGATAAGGGGAATATCAAACCTCTTTGCTAGATGTATGCTTTCTACTGCTCTAAATTGACTTGTTGGGGACTGAGCTTGAATAGTTTTATATTAGAGCTAAGCAATCAAGCTCTATTGTCAGATTGATCCGTGATAAGTAATAGAAATTTTCTAGCGTAGCAAGTGAAATAAAGATTTATCGACAACTGACAAATAACTGTCAGCAATAGATGAATTTCAAAGAGAATGAATAGCAATGGCACTTTTCCGTCAAGTAGACCAATCTTATTAGTTAAGGCAACGCAATTCTACGTTATCTTAACTCGATTTACAGAGCTGTAGAGTACGCCTCGTTTTATTTATTTTTGGTCCAAGTTCTCTTTGTGCAAGCTGTCTGAAACAATCCACAATAAATTCAATCTAATCCAAATATATATTCCCTTGCAATGAAGAATTTACTACTTGGATTCTCCCGTCTCGATACCCTTAATCAACATTTGGGATAAAATAAGCCTCCGGGTGCGAAAGTTATAATTGAAGACAGCTCTGCTGCTCCAGGTTGGCTAGAATTTACAAGCAACCCTGCACAATGCTCTGTATGAACATAGCCCGACAAATACTTGTCCTGCGACATAACACAGTTAGTATGTTTTTTTGGATGTTTGTAGAAAAAGTGAGATTGCTTCAAAAGGAGTCTTAAGAGGAGCTTTTCAAAAGGGACAGTTTCTTAATTGCCTTTTGGAGCAATGCATCAACTTTTGAATCAACTGAATTCGGGAAAACTCCTCCAAGATATTGACCTACCAACTTCCGCCCCTGTTCCACTGCCCTATGCATCTTCATCCACGCATAACTGCAGTGCCAAGTGTGATACTCTCTCGTAGTCCAGAACGGACCTTCATGATACGGCATGTCTTCTGGGTCAATGACATGCAACATTTCGGGTGTTGGGTATTCGCCTTCGGGGAGTAATCGATCGCTCCAGTAAAAAGGCAAAGGTGAATAGCGTGCCACTATTTCGGTGTTGAGCTCTTCATCGAAGCAGTCTGGATGCTGCCAAGATGTGATCAAGGTCTCAAATTTACAACCACGGGCAACAGCCTCCGCAGGAGTATGGCCACACGGATAGTCGTCAGTCGCCTCCTCTACCCATATGCCGTGGTGGGCTTGAAAGGTGTTGGGAGTACTAGAGGAAATAGCGCCAGTTGAATCGGGTTGGTTTAGACGTATACGCAGCAGGATTCCAGATACCCCGAGAATTATCAAGCTGAGAATGAAGCAACTTAAACCAATGCCGATGCAAATGGCCGGGAAGCGACGAGAATATCTGTTGTATACGCGGGGGTAGAAAGAATCATAAGTGATGTCTTCTCGTTCTTCGCCGACTTCAGAACTTTCGTCGTATCCATCTCGGAGGAGCTCATACTTTGAAGGGGAAAGTGGTTTTGTCTCAGCCATGACAGAGATCCGAAGCAAGATAATCGTTGGAACAAGCTCTAAAATTGAGCAGCTACATACTGAGGAAGGTCATATATATCAAGGCGCTGAGGGGGGCCGTAGCCGGAACAAAGTCGTCGGTCAGGTTTGGTGTCGCCCTCACTAAAAATTACCGCTGACTTCTTTCCGGCACCGGGGGGTAAAGAGTTGCAGCCGTGAAAAGCACTCCGGAACCTCGAACCTTCTCTTTACCAGACTCCGGCAATGCTTCCGGACTTGCAAATATTTACGGCCGTGCTCGCTTGATCGTAGCCAGTAAGAGTCTATCTAGGCGCATATTCGAAGTTAACACACAATCAGACGTATCGCGTCCGACAAAGCGCATCAAATCTTTGTTTCTCAAGAAAACTCGCAGAGACATGTTGAACTAGCTACCCAAGATCACCTTTAGACTCCCTTTTCAAATTACCGAGATGGAGCTGTTTCAGTATTCTTTTCAACGCGCAACCTCAACATTCGACAATGATTCATTCAAAAATCGGCGAGCCAAGAGAACTTATCCGTTAAGAATCACTTTTCTCATAATCCTTCTATGGCTGGCTTCATCCGCTGCTTTTGGCAGTTTAATAGCAATTTGGACCACATCGAGTGGTAAGTTAAATTTCGCAGATAAGAGAACAGCCAAGTTCTAATATACAATTACCTAGACGGAGCTACGATGTACGGGGCACCTTTGACGAGTAGTTATAACTTGTGGAGTGGGCTTATAGCAAGTGAGTGACCTTGATCAGACGTGTGAAAATTAGTAACAAGAAAGCAGAAGGATGAGCGTCATTTTGTTTGAGAGTAGGATATGTCTTTAATCAATGTTAGTGGTATTAATACTATATCATATAAGTACGTTATTAATTGTAAACGTTCGATTGTGTATTTTTTTAAAGAGCCAATTTTTCTGGCATGGTGAAGAAATTGAAGTATTTGCCATTGAGCTCAAGTTCTAATGTCACGGCTGATGTTATCTACCCTCCGGAATTTGTATAAGCAGTATTATATTCCGGACAGTCTTCCTTTACCCACAATAGCGAGCCATTAGCGGGTCTATTTCGTTAAAAATTAGTCTAGATACCTATTTATCTATCACTACATTCATGATATTTTGGATTTTTGTATGTTCAGTTGGATTTTCGCTAGATTATAGAATTTTTACCAGACATGTCGCCAGCATTTAAGTTCCCTCGCAACGAGACATTGCATCACACTACTTCTGAAAACGACCACCTCTACAGAAGCATACCAGATGAAGAAAATGTGCGAGCGGAAAATGAGTTTCAAAAGCGCTCCTTGAGCCAGCCACTCTTGATTGCTTCAACATGCGGGCTTGGTGGGTAGGGCACTTTCCAGATAGCCCATGATCCAGGCAGTCCTAATTCTTCGTGTAGACTTCAAGTTGTCTGGTCTGTCATTTCGTCTCGTGGTGCGGTATGTATTTTCTACTGAATTCTATAGCCCTGACACTCCTTATTCTTGGAAGATCTGAATCAGAAATTCGTCCATACATGCGATTGACTATTCAATCAGCCATTATTAATATCACTGGGACTTTCGAAATCGCTCACCGCGCTGGTGTGGATGGCTGGACCTCTCTGTGGTATTGTTATCCAGCCATTGATGGGAGTGCTCAGTGATCGATGCCGTATCCCGTGGGGCCGAAGAAGGCCATTTATTCTCAGCGGAGCATTGGCAACCATTTTATCTTTGCTTTTTCTCGCCTGGTCCGGAGACACTCTTAAAGGACTGTTGATTTCCTCAACCCGAGATGTCGATAGTGATGGCATCAGAACAGTTGCCATTATACTTGCGACAATTGGAATCTACGCTCTCAATATCTCTATTCAACCCCTTCAAATGGGCCTCAGAACACTAATTGTCGAGAACTGCGCAAGACATCAACAAGCACAAGCCAGTGCCTGGGCAAGCCGTCTCACGGGACTTGGAAATATCGTTGGGTATCTGGCCGGCTTCACAGATTTGCCAAGTCTGTTCCAATCTTCCTCGATAACCCAGTTCCAGGGGCTTTGTTTGATTGCCTCTGTTTCTTTAGCGATTACAGTTGGAATGAGTTGCCTTGCTGTCTCAGAGAATGACCCAGAAAGCATGTTGCTAACGCCTAGAGAGAATTTAAAATTTACGTCTTTTTTAAGACAGTTGTTACGCACCTCTAGAGCTATGCCATGGAGGATTCGCAGAGTATGCCAGGTTCAATTTTGTGCATGGATGGGGTGGTACCCGTTTCTTTTTTATAGCACCACGTACGTTATCGGGTTTTCATTTCAACTTGTCAGAAAATTGCCTGACACGGGCTGACATCGAAACAGTTACATAAGTGACCTTTGTAAATATGTCATAATCCCGATACTTGCTCGAAACTAACATCCATAAGATAGCGTATCGATCTTGACAGGCGATAGCTCCCTATCCTCAGCTGCAAAAGATCGTGTTCATGAAGACGGCCTTTATTCTGGAACTTTCGCAAGCCTTATCTTCGCAATCGTTGCCGTTCTGGCGAATAGTATCCTCCCGTTCTTCGTGTCTCTCAATACGGGAACTTTGAATCATGACAAGCATTCAATCATCCAAAGGAGGTCTTTCGGAAAGTTTGACGTCGCAAGCGTTTGGATGGCCTCGCATCTAATTTTCGCAATAGCAATGTTCTCAACCATCCTAGTGAGCTCACCAACTGGTGGCACATATGTTATTGGGTGCGTTGGTTTATCCTGGGCAATGACGCTTTGGGCTCCATTTGCTATTATTGGTGCAGAAATCACTAAGCATAATGGCAAAGCGGGGGAAGATTACGATACAGGCACTATTTTGAGCTTGCATAACCTAGCCATCTCTGCTCCACAGCTAGTTGCGGCGTTGATCTGTAGCGGTGTCTTTTGGGTGGCGCACCAAGCAGGGAGTTCAGACGCAACTGGCTGGGCTTTAAGAATTGGGGGGTTCGCAATGTCAGCAGCAGCGTGGCTCTGTAGGAGATTGATTTCTGAGGACTAAACTAAACTAAAATGTTCATGCCTCGACAGCTGAGCTCGACGAACTTGTATCATAAAGTTAACACGGACTGTGGTCCAGCTGAGCTCACATGGATGTTTACCTGACCTGTACGCTCTTACCTTGCTAGGCCGAGTAACCGTTAATAATACCGGGTTAAAGCTGCGTCATCGATGCACTGCTCTTATCCTGCTCCTCCGCCCGGCGCTTCTGTAGCGCCACGTCCCTCGTCCTCGTCAAGAGACAATTCGCCTTCTTTGCCACCCAGAACACATAATCCTCCATCTTCACGGCCTCGCCCTGCGGCGGACCGGCCCTGTGTACCTTCATGAACAAGGTTGGGTCGTGGGCAACACTGCCCTCCGTCGCGCGGCCAGGGTCGATGATGCCGAGCTCCGTCTCCACCGCCACGCGGTAGTTCTCGATGAGGCCGTGCTGCATTGCCTGATTATCAATATCGCTAGAGTGCAGGAACGGCGTATAGAGGAAGAACTGCCGGGCCACCGCATGCTCAAAGCTCCACCCATTCTTGAGCCAGCGCTCCAGACGCCACGGGCGCAGGTCGGCAGGGAGGGTGAGGCACTGCCGACAAAGGCGCAGGGCGAGCGGTTGGAAGTACCGCTTGGCCTGCACCCTCTCCGGGCCTTCGAACAGGTGCGACGATGCTTGGTCGAAGAGTAAGATCAGGCCGGAGCAAAGGAGGGGGAAGTCTGGGGATTCGGGCGGGGGCAGGAACTGTAGAAAGTCGGTGGGGAGGTTGTCAGCACCCATGGCGAGGATGGGTCGGATGGCGGACTCGAGGCAGGCTGCTTTCCAGTCATCGTCGTGATCATACTCGCCGGTATGGAGATGGTAGCCGACGTGGCTGAAGTTGAGCGTTGAGCCTTTGGGCCAAGGGTACTGCAGTTCGTGCACCTGGGTAAGGAGGGTGGGGGTGAGGATTTGGTGGAGGTCGGGCTTCATCGTGGTAGACATTGTAGGCGTGGTCGACTGTCTGCTAGAGGGTTTCTATGAGGTCGTTCGAGGACGGATATGGTCATCCGCTGAACAATCTTGACAGGCCCTTCTGCTCTCGTCTTGAAGCACGATGAGGCGTTCAAATATTCATTATGGATTTTATATCCCACGTCTGAAATCTAGCGAGCCGAAAGATACGATGTGCCCCGGCAGTACGTGGCTTCGGAAGGGGCAGGTATCAAGCATGCATAGCCGGAAGATAAGATGTGCATTAGCACAGTATACGTGGCTTCAGCAGTGGCACGTATTAAGCATGTTGCATTCGAGTCCTTAGTTAGTGCTGACGTGTGCGGCACGGTCCGGGCGGCACGGGACCGCGAGAGCAAAGACGGACTTTAAGATCAAGCCATCTACATTTCCCTATTGCGGCTTTTCCATCTCCCCCGGCTTTCGTTATGAGGGACTCACAATCTTCGTCGACGGCACATCGGCGACCAAACGAGGAAAACCAAAGACATACACGTACTTTCGTTACGGTCCGAGCCTGTGATCAATGCTACCGTTGCAAGGTGCGTTGCTCCGGCGCCGGCCAAAACGACTGCGAACGATGCCTTCAAAATAGCAGTCTTTGTACGTACAGTCTTGGTAAGCCGGTGGGAAAGCCTTCCAAGAACGGCCGTGGACGAGAGAAGATGCAGCCGGCAAAACGATTGAGGAGTCCAAGTAACGACGCTGAGCCGGATAGCTCTGGAGTAACAGAAAATCTCAATGGCCGGAAACGTCGCCACATAGAGAACGACGTACAGATATCTCCGGTAAGAAATCAATAAATCCTCCGGAATTTTCCTGTTGAACCAGAGCTATCCGAGGGGTTGAGGACATGAAGGGTACAATCCTCTTGGGATGAACAAACCCATGCCCTCCAGTCCCGCCGAGTACGATGCTCATCAACTTATTGGCCAAATTGCCTTGACGCGAAAGACCAGGCAGGGGTTTGTTTATCCTGAGAGTATCGTAGGAGACTCCTGCTGAGATAACGATCGCTAATGATAGTAATTCAAGGATGGCGATTGCGTGAATAGTAACGGCACTGGACTGCCGTTCGAGGATCCTCCTTCGTTCTTCTGTCCAATCGATAACGGATATTTAAGCTCACACATGGGTGACACGGGATTGCTCTCCCCTGTTGGTCTTGGCATGGATTTTGACCAGGGCTTTGATGATATGAGCTGTTTTGGCTTCCTGGGGAATCGTTCGAGGCGCAACACCCCGGCGCCAATATCCATGTCAGCTTTGGGTCCAGATAATCTTTCATCTGCCGTTGAACCTTCGCCCCCTCAGCTGTGGACGCCGGCTTTTCTCAAATTCGCCTCGGATCTTTATACTGTCCTCCACTCCACGGTGATAAGGCTCGACAGGATCCTACTCCTCGCACGGCAAGGGCTAGATGTTGTGACATCCTGCCTGCCTAATAATAGGTCTATTGATACCGTTTTGGATATTTCAACTTCTACGATGAGACCATCATCGCCCAATTCCCTTCTTGCTTGTATTTTCCTTGTACAACAGGTATCTGCAAGCTATGGATCCATGAGATCTCATATTTCTTCGAGGCGACTCCAGTCGCGCCCTGAATCTTTAAACCCTTTAAGGTCTGCCTCTATTTCCTCTGCGCTGGAAACCAGCATCGATAAGGAAGCCTTTGGAGAAAGCTTTTGTATTGGAGATTTCAAGGTTGAGGACTTAGAGAGTCAATGCAATCTAGTGGAGGCAGTTGTTACTGGTGAAATTAAGAGGTTCAGAGAAGTATTGACAGGGCTTGAAATTTGGGCTAGAGAGTTGAGTAAGGATGGAAAACGCGAGGGAAAATTGGCAGAACTGATTTTGAAGTCTTTGGCGAAAAGCCTACCTACTAGTAGCCGGCCTTCTAGTGCAGCAGGATCATTTGAAATGTCATGATATGTGCCATGCAAAACAGGAGAAATGATGGTAGAACTAGGAAGTGTTCTTCACGAAATTGTAGTTGTATTTATTTGCAACATAAGAGGTAAGAATTAACTTGCCCACATTGATAAAGATATAACAGAATTAAGCACAAATGAAATTCATGGTTCTGGTCGGTAACAATATCAGCGCACCTCTGTTCTACATCCAAATAAGATATTATGACCATCACGCACGTACATGGCCTAGTAGTTTATAATCTACAAGCATAAAACCTCAAGTATATATTTCTGATCACCAATCCTAATCGCCAGTCTAACCTATTTCTTGGCTATCCTAAGACGACCTAGTCATTCCTCCAATTTGAGCAGCACTATCCAATCTCACACACTTCCCGATCTTCTTAACTGCCCGCGCAGGCGCATCTTCTGATCTCTCTAAATCATTCAACAATCTATTACAGTGTGTTAAATGATCCCATTTCGTCAGCTTCTCATATACATAAACTTCACTATTCCTCCCCTCGGCCATTCGCATCAAGGCCCTGAATCCCAGTCGCCAGAGATATATACAGTGAGCACGATGGTACACGTTGTTTGTCCACACCGGCGCAAGAGAGCTTAACAGGTCGGGCTCTTGGGGTAGAGGTTCAGTGTGGTTCTCGTGGGCCCACCATTGCCAAGTGCCTGTGGCACGGTATGGTGCAAGTTCGTGCTTGGGATCTATGGAGCTGAGCGCTAGCTCTTCGTCGTAGCAGGCTGGAGGCGTATAAACAAAGGTCATCATGTCGAAAATACAGCCAGCTGCCTCGGCTTCTTCGAAAGTGTTGCCGCAGCTCAAAAGTCGTCCATCGGGGGTATATTCGAGACCAGGGATACGCCCAGCAGCCTGAGAGACCACTTTTGATGTCTGGACCCTGCGAATCACCATGAAAGTAAAGATGCCGAGAGCAAGCAGTGTCAGAAGCCCAAGCGCCAAATGTCTTGGATAGGTTTTCACACGATTCCAAAGCTTGCCACCGCGGTTGTGCGCAATGGGTTGCAAGCTGGACCGCTCTACCTCCTCGTAGCCATCATCTTTGTATGCCCCTGCCTTTTCGGCATCGAAATCATCAGAGAGGTTGATGGAGTCGGTATCATCCATCCCCGTTATGGAGCTAGTCGAGGAAGCAGCGACGTCTGGAATGAAAGGGATAGACTCTTCTGCTGACATGGCGAAAAATAGATAATTCTCAATATGAAAACTGTTTTTTATCTGTTGTATACGAGTTCTTGCCGTTAGAGAAAAATCTCATATGTGGAAGGGTATGAGGATAGAAAGCAGAGGCAGTGGTAGCAGTTTGCCTTCTTACAAGAAGTGACTAGTCCTTTCTCTCTAGAGCCCGAGGTGTTCAAATGATAGACATTGATTATTTACCGACATATTGCGGTGTCCGACATTTGAGAATTGGTTTTTCGGCCCTTTACACCAGAGCACCGGAGAATGGTCAGTCTTTCGTGCAAACTTCGACCTGCAATTCTTCATTCTATTCTTCACGGAGCTTTCGATCAAATCGTTTTCCGGAACCACCAAAACCCTTGTAAACCCGGAGGTATATGATATCGGAGCCAGCAAACATCGGAAGCACGAAATTAATAATTAGCCGTTCCGAGTGAAACGCACGACAACCGACATATCAGTACTAACCCCGGCGAAAAGAGTATTTCAGCGCTTCAAATGTGTTGATAGAAATTATAAAACTACTAGTCATTCAGGAATTCTACATTCTTCCTCCCTCGACTGATTTGCGTTCAAAATGTCTACCACGAAGCAAGAGTATTCACGGCTTGGGAATGAAGACTTAGACGAGGAAATAGCCCGTTCCATTCCAAAACGGAAACGATTTTCTCCGCTCAGAGTCTTTTTGTACGTAGGAGGTGTTATTTTTCTGATTTTAGCAAGCACTTCTGCCTTGACATTTCTTCCTCCAAAAAAAGCTTTGCGCAATGGGCGCTGGGATCCTCAGATTCTGATTCCGAGCAGTAAGTAATGCCCTCCAACTGATTCTTAGGCGATGATATTAAGCAAAACGTTCTAGTTCCGTCATCTACCGTCGCATTTCATATGGCGGACAAATGGGTACGCTATGATGACGAAGGCAACGAAGCTTGGGATCATATGATACCAGGTATTTTTCACCCAGCGGCTGCTACTTTCTTCATGGTTCAAATTTGTTTACGCTATATCTAGTCAAATTCGGTCTCGTTGCAGTGGAAGAACCAAGTCACTACGATCTGCAAACAGGTCATATAGATCCCGCTACTGACGGGAGCGAGGCCTGGTTTGGCCTTTCGGTTTTTCATCAACTACATTGTCTACGCGCCCTCCGCGACTTGGTTCGTGAGCAAAAAATAGGCGTACCATCGAGACATTGGGGTGGACCGGATCACCTCGAGCACTGTTTGAATATGATTAGGCAGGGCATTATGTGCTCTGCTGATACCACTCTAGAGTGGCCGCTCTATGTAAAGGAAGGATTTGGAAGTGATGGCCCCATCACAGGTGAGGGAATTACACATGAGTGCAAGAATTGGGACTCTGTGGTGAATTTTGCGGAGACAAATGGGGAGCCTCTTAATAGTACAGTGAAGAGAATCCCGCTTTGACAAAGTTATATTTCTAGCTTATTCGATTATAAATAGTGGTGGCATGAAAATAAACTTTCAAAGAACCTTCCTGCGATGATGGAAATAGCTCCTTAAGGGCGAAAAAGAATTCCCCTAATTTAAAGAATCCTGCAAATGCAACTTCTGCCAAAGTTTTATGATTCAAGTCATTTCTAATTCGAGATTTACCTGGTTGTCTAGTTCGTGGTATTGCCACCATTCAATTCAAAATATTGTGTAATTGACGGCGCCTGTCTTTTTGGTTGGCTAGCTGAGTTCTTTGTTGTCATTAGGGTCGTTGTCGTTGCTACTATCACTACAATCCCCTGGCTTATCATGACTTGACTTTGGCAAGGGATCGCAGGACGGTAAGAGGGCTAGCCTTGGACTTTCAGCTTTGTCGGATGGAGGGGTATCATCGACGCTTTTGGTCGTCATCACCGCTGCCAGATCATTCACCTCCTGCTACCGTCCGTCGTCCCTCTGCTCTAACTCCTGATGTTGGCTCTTCCCCTTATTAGCGGGATTGATATCGAGTGTAGACCCAAGCACCTCCAGCTAGTGTTTATCTGCTAAGCCTCGAAAGTATAGAAATGATCCTCATGAACGGGCTGGTTCTCCGGCTATGATCCTTTCGCCATAAAATGGGTGTATCTGTCAAGCATTTTGTTGTTCGAAATTGGCTCGCTCGTTTATGGCCCTGCTCCGAACTCACCTGTACTCGCCGTCGGCCGCGCAATTGCGGGAGTTAAACATGCCGGGATTAATGCTGGATTCATGATGTAACACAGAAGTCTTCGAAGGGCATATTACATGCAAAGTACTCATAGCTGACAACCTTTGATATTTCCGCTCTGATTATCGTATTCCTTTTCACTGATCTAGGAGCTTCACGAGAACTGTCGAAGCTGGACTTGAAGGAAAAGATGGAGCGGCTTGATATCGCCGTCATGCTCGTTCTCTGTGCTGCCACCGCGTGTCTGCTGGATAAATGTGTTCGAATATTATGTTATTCTTCAATATAAAACCACGATCTTGGTGTATTTTTAGGTGGGCCTTTTACCTGTCGGGGCCATTTCGCTTATCCAGGACGTTACCCCTATCACTTTCCGTGACATGGCATGGGTCGGGGGGAACACACCCCGACAGTACATGCACGATTACACCCCGTGACTCTTGCGAACCGAACATTCTCGGGTTGGGACTCGCCTATGAGGCTCCGACGCTGTAACATTGCGCCGTTATACTGGAGCTGGAACTGAATTGGCCAGCTTTTGTAAGAAATTAATGCATTTTATATGTAATATAAGTTCCAGCAGGAGACGATTCTGAACCAAAACAACCAATTATTGCTTTCCTGCCTTATCAGCGTTGTCCGTCCATTTCCACCCTTTCTCCCGCTACCACCTCGAGACAACACCAGTTACTCTGATAATTCGACCTTTTATTTTGGGATACAAATGGCATCAATAGAAGCTCCTTCGCAGCAGCCATCTGATGCGCTAGTTTTAGCAAATAGGGACGACGATCCGTCCTCGACATCTTCCATCCAACATGAAAAGCTCGACAGCGAACTTGATGGCAAACAAAGCGCAGAAGCAGCAAAGGCCGCGGGTGGGCTTCGTGTCCAGGATCAAAATCCAGAGCCCGTGTGGGCGCATGGCTTTCAGCTTTGGGCCATTATGGTCGCCGTGGCTTTAGTTGTCTTTCTCATGCTTCTCGATGGGACCATCATCGTCGCTGCTGTTCCTCGCATCACCGATGATTTCCATTCCCTGAATGACATTGGATGGTACGGAGCTGCATACCAGCTGGGAAGGTACGTGAAGGATTCGAGCTCTAAGTGAAAAGGGTACTATGAGTGAACGCGAGACTGATATGCTTGCAGTGCGGTCTTTCAACCACTTACTGGAAAGATATATATGAAGTTCAAGCCCAAAGTACGTCGAGTTTTATGTGCCCCTTTTGCTCCCTTTTCTTAATTCTTGCTCACTGATTATCGAATTTAGTGGACATATCTGGCCTTCTTCATCCTTTTTGAAATCGGTTCCTTGCTTTGCGGGGTTGCGACCTCCTCGAATATGTTGATCGGAGGACGAGTAGTTGCAGGCGCAGGAGCTTCGGGCATGTTCAATGGCTCCCTGATTATCATCTCGGAATGCGCCCCTATGGAGAGAAGACCAAGTATATCCCAATATCTTCCTGAACATATGTAACTGGAAAGCTGACAATGGCTATAGCTCTAACCGGGATTGTGATGGGTCGTAAGTCTACCATTATTTGAGCTGATTGTTATATACTGATACCACTTCAGTTGCACAACTTGGCCTAGCCAGCGGTCCTTTATTTGGTGGCCTGCTGACAGAATTCGTTACCTGGAGATGGTGTAGGTGTCCCACTAGCTTTCCTACTCTGGAGCCTGGAGCATGCTAATTGTGCTAGGTTTTTACCTCAATCTTCCCGTCGGTAGCGTGGTGATTGCGCTGATAATTCTTGTCCGCATTCCCCAACAACACCCGAGGCCTCCTCCCATATCCGTCTTTCGCTCACTACATACACATCTCGATCTTCTGGGCTTTGCCATCTTCGCTCCTGCTCTCATCATGCTGCTACTTGCTTGTCAATACGGTGGTACTACATACGCTTGGAGCGATTCTCGGATCATTGGCCTTTTTTGCGGCGCTGGGGCCATGTTCATCGTTTTCCTAGTCTGGGATTACCACAAAGGCGATGAAGCCATGATTCCAATATCAATAGCCCGCATGCGAACCGTCTGGACGAGCTGTATGGTATATGGATTGATGATGAGTAACTTATACCTCGCTTCCTACTGGGTGCCAGTATATTTCCAGGGAGTCAAGGGCGTTTCTCCAGTAAAGAGTGGTATCTATCTTCTGGCAATGATTGTAGCTCACGTTTTCGCCGCTTTGTCATCAGGTCCCATTGGTAAGATCGTTGTTTCCTGTATCACGCATTTGCTAATGCTTCAACAGTCAACACCGTGGGCTACACCATACCGGTAGCTCTCTTCGCTTCAGTCTTGTTATCAGTTGGTTGTGGTCTGTTTGGTACCTTCTCACCTAGCACTCCGGTAGGCAAGTGGCTTGGATACCAGATCCTTTATGGGGTTGGTCGTGGTCTCGGAATTCAAATGGTATGCTTGACATTCCCCATCACTAATCGTAGAGCCCACCGAGTAACGTTATTTCTGTCTGGTAGCCAATCCTCTCGGTTCAAAAAACTGTACCACCCAAACAGATCCCCCTCGCCATGGCGCTTGTCACGTTCAGCCAATCGTTTGGGGCAGCCTTATTCCTCAGTCTTGGAGAAACTATATACAGCAATAGTTTTGGAAGTCTCATCCACGAATACGCACCTTCGGTCAATGCTACAGAAGTCATGGATGCTGGGGCTACTGGATTTCGAAGTTTTGTTTCCGGAGCAGATCTTGAAAGTGTATTGATCGCTTACGCCAAGAGTATTGATCGCGTTTTCTATATGGCAGCAGGATTAGCAGCTGGCTGTTTCATTTTCGCATGGGGAATGGGATGGAAAGATTTGAGAAAGAAGAAGGGAGTTTCGAAAGCGTAGAAGTATGACCTAACCTAGGAATTAGACTAAGACCATATAGAAGTTAATGGGGCACTTTCGCTGCAGTAGGGTGATGCCATATATATGTATATAGACTCAGATGCCCAGATGTATAGCTATAAAATTTTGTAATGAGCATTAATAATTGAATTAAACCTCAGCAAACTCTTCAAAATTCAGTATTTTCGCTAGAAATACTCGTTCAATCTACACTTGGCCTTGATGGAGATATTGTGTTGACAGACTCATTCCCGTGTGTTTTTTGGGGACACCGATCTTTCATTCAAGCCCAAGCTTTCTCCCGGTCTCAAAATATCATATGCCAGTGCTGCTAGATAGAAAAATGATTCGAAGTCAGCTCTGGATTGCTTGCGCATCTACTTAAAGAGCGATAATTTGATATCTTCATGGTCCTTGTAGAATCATAATCTATTCCTCAACTACAGAAGATTCGACTCATTTGTAACGCGTCATGAACGCAATACCATAAGCATGCCAAGCTCGGTCCCATCGTAGAAAAGTAAATGAATCTATAACTGCCAGAGCGTTTCATAGATAGGGTATCATTATGAGAGATTACCGTGGCCGGCTGGAACCGTCCAGATACTCACATCTTTCTTCGCCTCAGCTCGACTTCTGCAGTCTTGGGGGCCACGATAAAAAGCTCCCGTACTTTCCGCACAGTCTCGGTATTGGATTTCGCCGGATCGGCCAGTAGAAGGTCCCACTCCCTCAGAAGCTCGATCAAAACCATCTTTATCACGGTGTCGGCAAAGAAACGACCAGGGCGAGAATTCCTTCCGCAAACCCAAGTCAGTAAATCGGGTGAAACCGTCACAAAGAGATGCTTGTTCTCCTTTCCAGCCATCTTGCGGAGGCGGTAAAACCCTAATCCGTCGAACTCGTGTGGAGACTTGTTCTCGGGCGGGTTGTATTCCGGAGAGAAGGTTTGTGACTGGGGAGACATCGGGATAGTTCTCGCACACCGAAAGCAAAACGAGTTTCCCTCGGGATTCTATGCCCAGTGGAAAGCGTTATGGACTGCATAGCCTGGTGTTGAGTGGTGGCTTGATACATCCAATGTCATCATTGCGTGTTTGGCTATTTTAGGACTCATCATACTGGCTTTTTTGGACAATTCCGAACTCTCCTTCATGAAGCTGTCCAGCTTCCAGAGTTTGGCCAGACTCGACCGTTTGAACCCCAAAACCACATATTTGTCTTCTTCTACATTATCCTGTGCAATCTTCCTCGATATACACCAATTGGTGTAGAAGGGGAGGAAGTGGGCCGAGGAGATGACCCAGGAGCGCTCCATGTAAATCAACATTAAGCTCCTCCTCAACTCAAGGTCCCACACTCGATCTCCGCGCGACTAGGTTCATGTTGGCGCCATACTCTAGCAGCAACCGCACGCCGTCCTCGAAATCCTCGTCAATGGCCAGATGCAACGGCGTCTGTCCATTGAGGTCGTACGCATCGATGACCGTCCGCGCTGGCGTCTGCTCTTCGCCCTGACCGTGACTGAGCAGGAGCTCCAGCAGCGAATCGCGTCGGTGAACGACCGCCCAATGAATGGCGGAACGGTGAGAATGATCGACGCAACTCAAAAGGGCCCCATCTGCCAGCAGAAGCGCGACCACGTCCTTGTGTCCTCCGATGGTGGCACATATCAGTGGCGTCCGACCCTCGCTGTCCGGCACATTGACATTGCTTTTGGTGCTGTGCTGTAGTAGCACGCGCACGATCCGATCGTTGCCCTTCTGCGCCGCTATATTCAATGAGCTGGCCCACACCGTACTTGCCCCCTGGCTGTCTCCGCCCCTTGCACTCTCCACGAAGCTCGGCTGCCTACTGTACGGCGAAACGTAGTGGATCCTGTTGTGGAGGAAGGGTTGTTCTGTCAGCATGCAGCTCAGCGACGCTGTCGTCATTGAGTCCAGCTCGAGAGGCGAGCGGGAGCCATCGAGGTTGTTCAGATCGTTCATATCAGTCAGTCGTAAGCAGTTGAGGAGAGCGTCTGAGCAGTATCTGCGGGGGACGGAGGACTTTGTCACCGACGGGGAGGAGCTGCTTATCGGCCTAAGCATTCCAGTGGTGGAGGTCATAGAGGCAGTGGAAGCGGTGGGATCGGAGGAAGAGGAGGCAGGGACGGGCACAGAGTTGTATTTTGACGTGAGTATCTCAGTAGACAGAACTGATGGTGGTGGTGGTGGCCGCGACAACGGTGCTGTGTCTATCGACGGCAATGGCACCTGCGAGTGTTCGCGGTTGACACTCTTCCCATTCCCATTATATTGATACCTCTCTGCATGCACGAGAACCACAAGTCAGTCTCAATCAGGAGAGTATAGGATATAGAATATAGAATATAGAATATAGAATAATGGACAGAGAAGTCGTCCTCCTTCCCGCCACGACGCCACGACGAATGTCAACCCTACCTACTACACCTCATTGTTTTTACACTGTTGCCTTGAGGTCTGCTTCGTACTTACGACGGAATCTGCGTTGGGCCAATTTGTTCTGCTCACGGCGGCGTTCTATCATACTCATGTTGTACAATGTGGGGGAGGGGGGAAGAAGAATATAAGGGTTTATGGGATGCGACAGTATGTATAATGCGGGAGGTGAAGGAGCAGACGGCAAGCTCGGTCAGGAAGCCGCGGCGGCCGCATTAGGCAAGGCGCCGCCTTTGCGGGGCATAAGAATCCCGTCAGACGATACGAGCTAGATGAGGGGGTGCTCGTAAGAAGCACCCTTGAACGTTCACGAATATTTACGGTCTTGCTTATTTCCTTCAGGGAAACCAGGAGTATAGAGAAGCATCAACGCTCTATGATATGACAGTTATTTGTGTAAGGTATTATCGAGCAATGTTAGATAGAATAGCAACAGAAGGCCAAAGCCATTTCATTTATCTTGAGAATAGCCTAAGCTATAATTTATCCTATGAGTTTCGCTGAATGGGAGCTTGATGGCTAGGCAATGTATTCTTCTTCTCCTTCTTCTTCATCCATTTCCTATGATAACGTGCACCATATGAATCTTTACACCATAACTCACGTTATGTAATTATCCTCATCCTCCTCTGAAGCGGAGTATTCATGATTCTCGATATCCATATATTCAGACTCTTCGCTCGAAAAGTCTGAAGTTTCAGAAGCAATTCAATTGGCGAGCTCTAGGCATACCTAGAGGGGTATCAATGAACATCCCAACGGATCGATATTCTTTGTTATGAGCTGCAAACTAGATCTTGGCTGTGAGCGTACGGGCCACCACACGCCAAGACCTTGGGGAAGGAGTTCATTGATACAGCGTTGGTATGTTAAAGTCAAGCCAGTCGCCCTGTGTCCAATCGATCGTGTTCAGCCAATCTGTTGCATGCCCATCAATCATCGACATCTGAGTAGAGCTCAGTAAGAGATCCCCATTTCCATCGTTTGAAATCCTGTTAGTCTGCGGGTCGGTTTCTGGGATGGGATCTGATTGAGGTGGTGATGTGGAATCGAGAACACAATCCAAAATCCCTTTGATAACCTGCCGGAGCCTCCGGCACAGCCCGTAATTGCCATCACTTGGTCTTATCCAATTCACGAAACCCAGAAACATTGTCAGAGACTGGACGACTTCGGAACGAGAAAAATGTAGTGGTGGAGTCTGTGTGTCCGGTGCGCTCTTTGCAGACTTGAGCAGCTCCACACAGAGAACTCCAGCGCTTGGAACACCGTAGCGCATAATCTGAGATATCTATCAGCAACTCTGAAGTGTTGAGGTTGTGTGGGTTATGTTAAACTCACCAACCAGTCAAATGATGCCAGATGATTCGCCAACCGGTCACGATTCAGCCAGAATGACAGAACCGCTGCCATCATCTGCTGCGCCACTTCGAGCAGGTTTTGTTCAGATGCGAAGCTGCGAGACACTTTTAGTCTCTCTAGGAGGAAGCGGCATTGGAGAACATCCAAATGTATTCCCGTCGTAAGATATATTTCCGAAGAGCCGGCACCCTGCTGTTCCCACCAGTCCGATATATTGGAGTACCGAATATGGCGAGGAAATGATTCCTCAATCTGGTCGAGCCTCTCGATTACCTTGCTGTTAACTTTCAATATTTACTCACTTCAAATACCCCAAAGATACCAGGTTCGGTAATGCACTTACTCGATATCAGAACAGGAAAACTTGAAATCTACACCTAAAGACTTTTCGAGTATATCCTCCCAGATAGGTGCAAGACAGCATCTTGCCCTGCTCCATGTGTTCGTGTAGATTTTGTTTTTGGTATTCCATCCGTTAGCATCCAAACTCTTCACCGCTGCTTCAAAAACGGCGTGCCCACTATACAATTCGTCATCACTCAAATCGAGCGGCATTTGGTAAGTGCAGTAGAAACGATTCAGATAGGGGGGTCGAGCATAGAATATTGACTCCAGCTTGTCTAAACAGTATGCTGATGATGCTATTCCATTCCGCCACTCCGAAAGAGGCGTCACGGTAATTGGTTTTGGCAGACGATGGAGACCAACCGCCATAAAGCTACTAGTTAAAGAGCCAGTGCAGGTAGTTATTTTGTCAACTGTTTTTCTGATTAGCAAATGAAGGGACTGATGAGAATCGGGGAAACCAACTGTCATCGCCAACGAGAACACTTTCGAGTCGCCCAAGGTTCTTCGTCAATACGACAATCATGTCGTTAAGATCAGCCTCTCTGCACATTTGAAGACACTCGCTGGCACATACTCTCATGAAGGTAGCGGCAGTTTTTCGATTCCTACCTCCTTGCTCTGGCAAACTAAAAACAGGATCCCAGTCCTGTCGAGAGTAGAATGCCATCCCAAATATCGTGAATAGAATGCCAATCATTTCCCATCGCAACTTAGAACCACTAAACCAGTTGTGCCATGCATCGGCTCCTTCCAAATGGATTGGTGTTTCGCCACTGGCACAGATTTCAGACGACAGCTTTGTCAAGGTACCTGCGGTTCGACTGTGTTGGAGCTCAGAGCACGTGGATGAGAGACAATTTCGGATCATCTTAGGTGATATCCAAGGATCTGGATAGTGATCTAGAAAGTTCATGAGAGCTTGTTGTGTGCGAAATGTTGGAAAGCGACGGAGAATGTCAATGCCCAATTGAGTCTTATTATCATTGACGCTGGATGGCGTAGGTTTGTTGTGCACAAAGGCCTTATCATTCTCCACGCTCTTGCCCACTGTAGGTGACAGCCCAGAATCAGAGCAGAACCTTTCTTTATTCTCCAGAAAGACAGCGTTGAATTGTGTCGTCACATAGCCGATCACAGGTTTCTTGAAGAGAGAAGTCCGAGGAGATGAAGCTGGGATATCTGAAAGCGGAGTTTGAACACTGGATGAAGACTGAGATGAGGACCCTAACACTTGATGTCTTTGTTCCTGGTCTGGACTTTTAGGTGTTACAACGTCACTCACAGCTAACCTCGACCGGGTTAGTCGGGCCATCGGAGCAGAATCATATATACAAGTAACCTGTCGCCGTGCACACCTGTGACATGTTGGAATCTCATGATCGCATCGAGCTTTGGCTCTTCTACACTCTTCACATGCTTGTGGCAGGCCATTACGCCGAGTTACGCTTTGTTTTGGCATCCTGAAGCCTTTTGAGTACCGGAGTAACTTCACCAGCGTGTTTTCTCAACCTTGGAGTGATGGCGGAGCATCTCAACTCCGCAGTGGTACAACAATAAAGAAGGCAGAGAGAGAACAGAGTATATGAACAGGAAACAATGGTATCAAGAACAGAAAGGAAAAAATTAGATTCGGAAGAGGCAAAAAATGAAGATGGAATCTGTATGCTTTGGTTGTGAATTAGCGGAATGCCGGATCAACCAGCTCCGTCACGCTAATTTTACCGGAGCTCGCTTGATTCTCTACCATTTGACCCCGGAGTCACGGGACACAAGGGAACTGAAGGTGGAAGCCCGAGTTGAATACTAAGAGGACTCGAGCAACTTGAGATATTGTCCTAGGAAGTATGAGGTCTCTAATAATGCAATAATAGGCTTTGATGAGCATAGGGACTTACTAGCAATCTGCCACCTTTTCCCGATAGATTTTATAGCGCTGGTCAACTCTTGTAAAGTGGCAGCTATGTCTGCGGCCGCTGTTTCTTTGACGAGCCACTTACACTCACAAGCGCCCGTGTAGAGACACTCAATAATAAGTGTAGAGATCCCATCGATCGCATTCGTATCTAATGCGAGGATGGCGCGTGCGAATTGGGTTAATCTCTGGCTCACAATTTGCATCAGCCCATCGAGACTGGCAGTCTGCATCTCGGTCTCAAGGGCAACCCGGTCCCCGGGCAAAGCTCCAGCAAATTGGTCGTTGCACCCATACATGTCGTACAGCAACATCCGGGCGGAGCAGCAGATAGCGAGATCGGTGGCACAACTCCAGTCCGCGGAGGAAAATGTGGCATCCAGGTGCTGGACGAGGTGATTATCCAGTGCAACGAGGGTGGAATGCAGCTGGAGTGCGTCATTGAGTGTGGCCTCTCTGCTGGTGCTCGTCCGACGTGTACTGCGGTGATGCTGGACCTTGGATAGGACGTGAGCTGACTGGCAGAGACGTGCGAATGGCCCGATGTTGGAGGAGGAAGAAAAGCCGCGTGTGAAGAGGGCCTCGGACGGGCCAATCTCGCCTCGGTTCCAGCGAGAATCTGGGATAGGAAGCAGCATATCCAGAGAAGGCCCAGGCACTGCTATGGGAAGACTGCTAGGGCCAACATTGATGATTCTGTGTAAGGCAACGAATGAGTTTAGGAAGGCGTCACGGCCGGAAGCTCTCACCTTTCTAGGATGAAAATGGCCCACCACGAACGGCGTTCCTCCTCCCTCATAGTCCACGTGTCTGCCGCCTGGAAAAGCTGGGTAGAGTCTCTCCGGTCTGAACAGCCAATGAAACTTGACAATCTTGCTGCTCTGCCAAGAGTCAAATACGCAGCTGGGAATATTCCATGACTGAGCTGGAATAAAGCAAGGAGTATTACAGCCTGTAGAAGACAGAGTGATACGGCAGGAGAGGCCTCAAGGGTATTATAGAAGTCTGTGACTAATGCGTAGAGCCTGGATGTTTCTTGTCTGGCCGAGTCCTCAACGGGACTTGACATTAGCTTCATCGACGCAAGCAGGAGTGCTATGGTAGGATCGATGTGCTCTTTGAAATGTAGCACATGGTGACGCAGTCCCTTCTGACTGAGTATGGGAAACCACGTGTGGGTCTTTGCAAGGTAGCAGTTGCAGATGTCCGAAGGGTCGCGACCAATTTGTTGCAGAATCCCTGGCGGGATAGGAATCTTAGGAGTAAGGGACATGTTGGGCAGTGGAGTGAAAAAGTCGGTATCGAGGAAGAAAGTATGAGGGAACTTGGGCGTGAGGCAATCTCTATCCCCGCCCTCCTCCTCAGCGACGACATGTATGGACTGCCCAAGGGCCATGTTTTCAACCCTAGCGCCTAGCCGCTCTTCCAACTCTCGGACACGTTCAAGGAGCCCATTTTGGCCCTTGATAGTAGCCTCCGATACCCTGTCATCTGAAGGATAGTGACATGTCTTGTTCAAGCGGATGCACTGCTCTGTTAGACTGAAATTAGGCTTAGAAATCTAGGAGACGCGCACCAGCGAACATGTGGGAAGATCGCGAGAACACTTCCGCTTCAACCGCCTTGATTGATTTAGTCGACGACTGGATGAAATGGACTAGGGCAGAGATGGTACTCTTACCTGCAGGGTTGACATGCGCCCGGTGCCTTTTGCGCAGGTTCCATAGCGAATGTTGTACTCGGAATGCGATGACTTACTTGGTGAGGATACGACCGAGAGTCCCAGTAGATTTATTCGCGAGTTTCGGAAATGCGCCTCCGCCCGTTGGACAATGGCCTTTGGCTGCAGCCGAGCGGACACTAGAAGGCGGAGGAGCGGCATTTCCTCCGCTCTGGTCCGCTCGGGGCTAATTAGACTTGTCATCTCTTCAGCAGGCATGCTTAGACTGCTTTCTTTCGGGCATTTAAGCAGCCCAGGTGCCCTCTTAGAGCTTTTCTGTTGATGTTCTTCCCATTCAAAACTGGCCTCTTTCTCCAACTCAATTCGCAAACATACAATTCGACAGAATCCTAAGGTGTAATACCAAGCCTCGTACTAAACTCAATACCTCACACCGTAAAGACGGCAACAACATGAGTTCAAGTAAACGAAATGGCTCCTGTCTCTGTGGGAAGGTGACAGTAACACTCGTTGACGAACCAGCTCTCAAGGTGCTATGCCATTGCCTATCATGTCAGAAATGGGGCGGTGCAGTTTTTGCATCCAACTTTTTCATGAACAAAAAGGTACGGTCTACAGGCTTATCGAAGGGCATACCACTGATTCGAGGTAGCATGTCGAGGTCACGGATACCAGTGATATTATACGTGGATATCGCGACTCGTCGTGTGACAATGGAGGAACAGTATTAAGATCGTTTTGTGGTAATTGTGGTTCTACTATTCACATTGTCAACTTGACAAACCCTGAAATTGCACCATTCATTATAATACCGATAGGTATTTTGGATGGAAGGGAAGATACAACCCCGGTGAACGAGTATTATGTTAAACGAAGACCTGAGTGGTTGCACAAGATAAAGGGCTCGATTGAATATCAAGGAATGTTCTAGGTAGAACAATGTTATCGAATTACTCTTAATATTATTATTCTTAGCCCTGGTTTGTTACAGAATTACAACTGAGTAGTTGTTGGAGCAAGACAAGATCACGTATGGTACTTCTGGTGCTTAGTCAGTCTGGCTCAGACTGTCTGGGGTTTGCGTCGGGATGTATCAGATTTCAGTTTGCCTGGGTCATGAAAGATTAGATAAGCCAGCCACTGTCCAGAGCAGGGACCGTTGGATCCCGAGACAATTTAATCGATTACTCAGGTAATTTGGTGTTCAACAGTCTAAATGCTACCAGCACATGACATCGTAGAGATCACGGGCTATCAAGGCACGTGATTTACCACGATGCACTTATGGATTAGGGATCAGGATAGGGATCTAGGTCTTACGAAGGCCTACATAAGTAGATAGATATATAGATACCTCCTAATAATTAGAGCTTTGTACTCAATTCAAACGAGATGTTTTGCTTATAGTAACAACATTTATGAAGAACAGCAATATCATTGGCCCCATGGTACAAGGATAGATTTTGTTGCACGTCGCGATCATCCAACATACGATGTGTAACGGTAAGGTTACACAAGGTTGGATGATCGATATCGGGAATGGATCCTATTGATGTTCAAGATCGAGTGTTGTATTAATAGGGTCACAGCGAAGCGAGCGGTAAGTGATGGCGGGTGCTACCGTCGGGTTGGAAATGTGCTTAGTCATACAATATGGATCCGTGCATTCACTGGACAGCGCACACGGAGGCACATACATCAATGGAACATGTATGGATGCAACTAAACTACATGCTCTACATTACACCTATTTGACAAATAATTCTTCTAAGCAAAATGCACAGATTGCGTAACCACTACTTACATATTATCATCTGGTTATGAGCCCGGCGGCGTCAACATGGCCTCAGAGGATTCGTATAAGTCAAGGTTCGGTACCATTACCATTCTGGAAGGCGACAACCACCCCGCCTTCAAAACAAGACTACCAGCTCGCTTTTATAGTCTCCGGATAATGGGAAATTATACAGGGAGCCGAACCTGAGCCTTCAAGGGCAGCAACAAAGACATATTGGAACGAATGAAGGGACATGCTCAACTTGTCATATATAACTCAGTGCATGCTATATTACGTAGTGACTAACGGGCTGTGCTTACAACTCTTGTTGCCACTACAACTTGGAAGGAACTGCAGAAATTCAATTTCAATTGAGCGAATGACCCAATGTACCAGCTGAAGCTCAAGGCGTAGGCATTACCACTATTCCATCCAATGTCCAGCCAATCTAAATCCACATATTGACGGCTTTTTCGGTGGTTTTTAGTTATAGGCAAGCGATATGAACCCGTCTGAGTATACTGGTCCCCAAAAGACAAAATCCCTAGGTAAAATCCCGAACAGCTTGTAAACTGCAAAGCTTGCTGATTATTAAAACCCAATCATGTTTAACAAGCGTGGAAAGCAGTCTTCGTTTCGAGGAAGTCAAACGGGGACTCGAAATATTTAAATTTACGTAATACTTATTGACTTGTAACTAACAATGATTCCAGCGTATGGTTGGCTGGGTTAACTTAGGCCAAAAGACACTTTCGCTAATTGGATTAAGTTATAAGTTAATACTAATAAGGTATTCGCTATCCAATCTAATAAAAGTCCTGATCTGCCCTCGCATGCCTTACAATGCTTCAGTTGCACAATGGGAGTCTCCTAGATACAATTCTCTTCGACTTTTCGACGGACGCGGGCAGACTTCTGCACACGCGGGATACCTCGAGCCCGGGAGCTTTGAATCCGCGGCATTTTCATGTTAGAATCAAAGCCTAGTTCAGCTGACTCTTCAGACGACGGGAGAGTAAGGCTGCGTGAGGATGTCTCCTTCCTTTTCCCCTTCGCCCAATTTACGTTCCGGCTTGCTATCTGTGGTTCCACTCGCCTTTCCTTTGTGATTGCCATCCAACCCCCGACACGTATTTCCCTTTTGTTAGCAGTATCTGAATATTGCTTCTCTGCAACAGGGTCATATGCCGGAGGAGTAGATGGCTCTTGAAGTATGATGTGCCGACCCAAACAAGGGACTGTGCCTCCGCTCTCTATACGTTTACACTCTTCCTCTACCGCTGCCGTGCTGGCGACAGGCGCGGGTATTACATTACTACCGTTGGCGAGACAGAACTTGTCTTTGTAGTTCTTGTATTCGATGACGTCACGGAGACAGGTAGTACGACTAGATATGCTCTGGCTTTTGAGAACGAGGAGGGTAGAAGGAAGGGCTACAATATCGTTGTGGAGCTTGAACCTGGTTATTGAGACAAGGTATTAGCTAGGGCTCTTCTTAACTAGACTGAATAATGCAAGCTTAGCCAGTCGAGAGGAGAGAAAACCAGAACGCACTTGGGGAGTTCTTTGGTTATGTCGTTTGCTCTGGTGTGATCCGCGAGCTGTGTGGTTGGTGATCTGACTGGTGACGGTGTTGTCTCCATCGTTGGCGATGGAGCGTGATGGCGGGTTTGCACTGTGGTGGATCTCAAAGCGAAAGCGCCAATAAAGAAACAAGATGAAAAAGGGTTAACTTGTGGGGTTGAACGACAAAGGACCGTCATACAGAGACAGAGATATCTATATATATACAGGTTGACATCAAAACTCGGCCCTAGATGTAGTAAGCTGCGAATTGTGTGAACCTGCGCCAAATGATATGTTAAGCAAACAAATACCCAGAGAGCACAAGTGACAGGGCTACTAGGTCGATCACAGCTGGAAACATACGATATGATACTGGTTCAAAATACCGACCAAGAAGAAATAATAATCGATACAAAGCACTCGAGCGATAGGTTAAGCAATAAGGATAAACAGCGCAAACAATAATAGAGTCATGGCCCAAAAAGAAAACTAGATGGAGAGAATTGCTGGGAAAGCCATTGCGAATGACAGGCAAACAAGTAACAATGCAAAGATTTTTGCAGCTCCTGGAGGCTCGAGCGGCGGAATAGATGAATATATGACTATGGGGTACCGAAGAAGGAAGATTTTGCGATAGAACGACAAGGGCCTTCTACGGCGGGGTACGTTACAAATACATTAGTCTGCTATAGGATGATTCCTATAGGAGAAGAGCCTCATTTATCAAGAACAGAGCGCAACAGTGCTTGGCCTTGGCGGATTTCCTCCTTTGCCTGGAACAGGTCAATTTATTAAATGAACTGTTGCAATTGTTTGTTTCCCTACTAATTCCTTTAGCCGCCTGTAACGATGGATTTTAGAACCAATCCACATGCTATTGACGGCACAGGTACATGGGTATAGATTCTGTGTAACCAGCCACAGGTGCTCGGACATCTCTAGAAAACTTGTTGAGATCTTCTTCGCTGAGCATTGGTAATGGAAGCGGGGTAGTTATTCGGGCTCCTGTCCACAATCCCGAACTCCAATCCTCTTGCCTCGACGACATAATCAAGTCGGGATACATGTGCATGGATGTTTCGCTTATCATGCAGTGAAAAGTTGCCTCCATGGCGCTGTATTAATCCCGGCTGGATCTGTGAGCTGGAAGACTCAGCTAGATCTGATCAGCGGTCGTTTTACGCCTAATAGTGCATCAAAGTATTGATTATTTTATGTTGAGTCATCAACGGGACTTCGATTGGCAGACTGAGAGAGCAGATCGATGGGCCCAGAGAGACCGGCAGCGATCGAGCGGCTCATATATTCGAGACAATTTGTGAATGAATCTAAGATAGCTTACCCCGAGTCACAGAGATCAAAACCACAACGCTGGATAAGTCTGCTTAGCTAGTGTTGCTTTGTTGATCAAACATGCTAATTTCTCGTTGTCATCCACGCGTACGACTTGGGGATCATCATAGAAACAAAGCATTAAACAACAGTAAAGGAAATTGGCCTGTGCACAGAAGATGGCCTCACGCAGAACCGCCACAAGTCCTTGTAAAGTCCTCTTTCTCAGCAAGGGTGGCCTTGGCCTTTTCATGTGGCAACAGACACACCATTTCCACTCTCGTAATCGAATGTCGCAAAGCATGAACAAGCCTCTTCAAGCATTCTTCAAGCCCAGGAGCAGTGAAAGATGATAATAAGAGCAGTCTTTATTCAACCGTTTCGTTTCCTCTTGAATGGTGCTCCTAGAACTGGGACAACGCGAGCCGGGCAGCATCCAAGCATGTCTCACAAAAAAGTGGTGGGATAGCCTCGATATAAACTCGAGTGCAACGAAATTCAAACTCATATGCGAGTCGATTCTCTGCCAAGGCCTCAAGCTCAGGTTGCTGAAGGACGAGAGGTTCTATATATAAGCGTCACATATAAGCATCATGTGTGCCATATCATTGATCCGGGGCAGTCAGCGCCATTCAGATATGTGATTGATTTGGATGAGTGTGCATCGGGACAGTCCTCTGTCTTGTTGTCCTAGCCTTCAGGCAACCCAGCTAACTCTTCAGTCGTGGTTAAATTTGCCTGGGAGAGAATCTTTGTCTTATAGGAAAGTTGCCGATATTCGAGACTGCTTACAAAAGGCCTTCGTGCCCGTGATTTGATCAATAGTTAATGAGATGGATTTGAGAGTCGCATCGTAGAGGACGTTTGTGGACAAGGGATAGATCCTTAAAGGTGGTGTAGTTTTCGTCAGATGTTCATTGCTGTTGTAATCCTCAAGCTCGAGATGCTCATACGCAGCAAGGTCCTCTTCTGTGTCAGTCCCAATTCTGAATCCACTATCATATGCCATCTGGTGGTTGCATGTGGAAACCTGTAGAAATATCAAACTGGATGTATTCAGCAGATTCATATGCTATGTACAAATCATCGGCTTTATTATTAGTACTTTGGACCCCTTGATTCTCTTCTGACTAGGTTCTATGATGCCCCTTAGATCCTGCGCTTTGTGACGATTGGCTCGAGCCCCGTATACTAGAACCGAGGATTGTATTCGGGTCAAATTTGTGTTATACACGTGCTGGAGTTTTGCAAAGTCGAATCCGAAATAGTCTAGAGTGGGCTTCGATGTTGAGTCTGCGTCTAAAAGTCGGCTGTGTAGTAAAAAAGAAGCCTAGATACCTACTTATATAGCTAACTGAAGATTTAGTAATGCCTCCTCATTGTAGGTTAAAACAGCTCATTACTACAAGTTATAATGAACTATCACTGCAGCGTATCGCTATTGCGTATTACTACAGGGTACAGTAGCCTGTCGCTAGGGTTCGAGAGGTTAACCCCATCCCTTGACATTTGAACTAGATCAAATCGGGACTTATTTCTATGCCGCTTTCTAGCCTGTAATACGAGTCCCTAATCCACAGGCTACAAGTCCCTATGAAATAGGTACTTGTATTTAGGTCTTACAAAATGAAGGTTGAGGTTTATAGCCTATTAAGTCCCTAGGTCAGATATACTATTTGTACTATATATACCTATAAAATCAAGTTATAACTAGAAGTAGAAAAGACTAAAGAGCTATAAGTTAGTCCAAAAGTGGCTACAGTCTCTCTTTTAAACTATCTATGAAGATCAAAGACGACGATCCACTCGTTATCTCTAGCTCTGTACTAGACTCTTGTAGTTGGGTCCATGATAAATTGCAAGCCCCTGTCTTCATCCTCCTCATATGGCGGCCGTTCTTTAGCCACAAATAAGCTATTTCTAAGCATCGCATTTTGAAAGAAGCGATCCGCTTTCAGTCGTCGCTCTTCTCTCTTGTGCTTGTATTCCAAATATGTTGCCTCGTCTAGAGTTGCGAATAGATAATCTGGGTGCACACCGATGGCTTGCCCTCCCTTCTGCCCGAACCCGAACGATGTGACCGAGAAGGCCTTTATGCCGCTGGTTTGGATGTTTTTATTTGGAAATGTGAGGTGGGAGAAAGAGCTTAATGATGCGTCAATGTTGTCTGCGTTGCGGTTGCCTGGGACTAATCCACTAGAGAGGATTTGAAGGCAGCCGTTGATCATCCAGGCGCCTGCTGCTCCCTTTGGATGGCCTGTAAGGTGCTTTTGGAAGACACAGAGGATATCATTCCCTGGTGTGCGACCAACTAAATTTGGCAAATTGGTCAGTGTATGTGTCCTTCATACAGATTAACAGTCAGTGAGATGCTTACGGTGTGTTAATTGCCTATGAATAACTTCTGATTCATTCTTCTCGCTGAGCTTTGTTGACGTTCCGTGGAAAGATGCCACGCCTAGGTCATCGATTGTGAGACCCCAAACAGCGAGAGCACCTCGAAGAGGGGAGATGCGGCTATCACCATGCCAGAATTGATTTCCGTACGATTTCAATGATTCTTTCCATTGCCGTTGCGCTTCCGCTTCTATGTTAATCTTTCTTTCTTTTGTGTATTCTTGTACATCAATGCCTGCATGGTTCTCGCTCTTGAGTACCGAAGTTTCGTCCTCGAGATAAAGTAGATCTGTCTCGCGAGCTTCCTCAATCTGGCTGAATCGGAGATCAAGATTCCTCTTACGATACTTGATATCGAGCATTGGACTTGGATAGGAAGTAGGCGCTTCCTTTACAGTCGTCAATATACCCTTTCCAGGAGCTGGAACTGAACGGCCTATTTTGTCCATAGCAGTCTGAGTCAATGCTACAATACCATAGATTGGTAAACCCATTTCTATAGCCAACTTAGCAGTTGTCAGGAGCTGAAGGCCACAGCCTTCAGACTCTACAAATCCATTTCGCGTGGTTGCGGTAGGCCGCGACATCTCTTTGGGGTCTCTGCCGTGAGCCATATCATTAGTAGCATTGATAGTTGCTTTCATATTTGCGAATTCGTAGGATATGTCTTGTGTCATATCATCAAGGCCACCAACTAAGCATGCCTTTGCCTTTCCATTCACGATCAAACCGTACCCGACGTCAAGAGATTCGATTGCCGTAGCACAGGCTCCCACTGGAGTACTGGTCGGACCAGACGATGATAGAAGAAGCATGTTAATCCACGCGCCTATCGTGTTGATGAAAGTTTCAGCCAATATATCCTTCTGGACTGGCTTATCCATGAAACGCTGCTTGAACATCTTCTGCAATGATGCGACACCCCCAAGCCCAGAGCCGACACAATTACCGAGCTCCGATACATGAATGTACTTGTAGAGCTCGTAAGTGTCAGTGATTCCAGCTGAGAGGAATGCCTCTACAGTGCAGACTAGGGCGTACAGAGATGCTTGATCTACCTGGGAGATAATGTCTTCTGATATTCCATAAACGCGAGGGTTCCAACCAGTAGGAATCTGCCCACCAACGGCATGATTAAATTCAAGCGCTTTAGGAATCATCAAGACTGCCCCTTTTCTGATCTGAATCGTATATTCCCCGGTTTCTGGAATCTCGGCAATGTTCACCTTATCCCCATGCTCACGCAGAAAATCAAGCGCGGTCTCCTTGGAGGCTTCGAATATTTCGAGGTCATGCTGGATGATTACTTCGTGAAGGAATTGTTTCCTCCAAGGATTAGACCCATCGGCGGGTCGTGGCTCGACAACACGAATTCCCGTATGGGCAAGTATGTGCGCCTCGTACTTTTTCTTGATGTCCAGATCTGATATTGCTTCACCAGACTTTATGTCAACCCAACCAGGGCATTGTTTGCCGTTGAGCAAAGGACCACTGTTTTTAATCAGCCCCATCATCCAAGCCATCTGAATGCAGCCCTCAACGGAGAACTTCCCAAATGCCTCCATCTCCCATCGCGTCCGTGAGTTACCATACGGTCCTAGTTCCGAGAACCCTGTGATGACAACCACGCTCTCAAGGTCGACCATGCCCAAAAGATGCTCGTTGATGCGTTCTACTTCCTTGTAGTCCAGCAAGGGCGGAAACTCAATATTGATGTTCGCACGGCGTGATAGGAGATGGGAGCTACGGTCTGAGAGGTGGATGTTATGTTCCTCGATCTTTCTGTCAATCGAGTCTTCCTCTGCAATAGCTCGACGTATGTTACTAGTTTCAGTTATCGTCGCTCGAAGTCGACTGGTGACTTCCTTCAAGTTATGAACCGCATCCATACCTCCACTAAGATCTGCAAATAGAGGCTCAATCTGACAGGCAGAGAAGAGAGGAGATGCCATCAGACCAAGGATTGCGAAGGCCATTTCGTCCTGCGAAAAGGTCTTCACGCCCAAGTCCTCGATTCCCTCGGCAATGATATCGTTTCCCGACATCAATCCCGTACCCCGAGTCCAGCCAATACTTGCTCCACAGATGGACAAATAGTCACTCCAAGCTTCCGAGTGCCATTTGTTGAAGAGAGCCTCTAGCCCTAGTTTCGATTCGGAATACAATCCGTCATTTCCAAACGTCCCATGATTCGGGGACAATGGAAGGATGACCTGTGCTGGGCGTGTTCTGATTTTTCGCTCGTTCTTCTGCTTCTTTACGGCACCAAGCAATCGTAGTGTGTTGGTAAGCATAACACGGTGCGCAAGTTCAGACCTAGAATCAAGGTTATCGATTTCGCGACCATTTTCTGAGATGGCCGCGAATGGGATAATATGATCAAGGTCCCAACCCAGGCCGGCTTTCTCGTCATAAATGTAGTTGACTAAGTTTTCCGTGTCTTGTCTACTACCTTGATTGAATGGGACAACGACAAGGCGCGAACATTTTGTTCCGTAATATGCGTACATATCCTGGTAGTCTTTTGTCACTTTGGAAGAATAGGAACTACTGGTAACTACCACTTGAGCTCCGCCACTTAGAAGTCCTTGCACAAGCTTTGCTCCAATTGATCCGAATCCAGCACCTGTGACTAGTACAGTCTTTCCGCTAAAAGAAACCCCGCAGGACGCAGCGTGGTCCAAATGGCGCAGGTATGTCTCGGTGAGCGATTGGTTATACCCCCAGTTGTTGTTAGACTTGGTTCGGATTTGAAGCAGCGAAATCTCATGAAATCTGACGCAATTTCTGCACATATCCTTTAGAGGCTCTTCGCATTGACAAAAGTTCGATCTGGTCACCACACTTGGCCTCCTTGGTGGAAATTGTTTAGCCAGACTGGGTCTTGTCAGTTGTAGTCCTTTATTCCTAACTTGTCCTTCCTTTGGCACTTCCACGTATCGGACGTTTCCAAGCAGGTCAATTATCGTTCGTGGACTGAAAACTCCTGATGCAAGCCGGAACACGGGAGGTGAGTTTAACGCAGTTTGAATATCTTCAATTAAAACTCGGACCGCAGTCGTGGCAGTCAGTGAAGTCTTTTCCATTCCATTGCTGGGCTTGGAGAGCTTCCCTGCGTGGTATCGCACGGATTTTAACAGCCTCTGGTTTGATCGATTTGCCAGGCGGTTCACCTGGTTATTAAGTTCGTCCTGGGACAATTCGAGACCATTGACAACATCATGAACTAACTTTAGCAGGTCTTGCTGGGCCCAGTTCCAATAGGAGTCGTAAATTCTAGCCTTTAACGGCGTGAATCTTGGCTTGATGCCGGTGGCATACGCTTCTCCAAGTTCATCGGTTAAGTGGTCCAACTCCGCCTGCACAGAATTCTGAACCTCGGTCGTACTTATTGACTTAGTCTGTAGATCAATTTTGAGTTTCTTTGCGTAAAGATCCAAAATCTTCTTGTCAAAGTTGAGTTCGTCCTGTCGCAGATGGTCCAACATCGCCAAGTCTACCGAAACATTTGCCGCGGATGTTTTTCGTGCATCATCCTGCGTCGCAGTGAGACTTAATCCCGAGGCAGCTGCATGTGTCTGAACCAACCCATCCAGGAATAATTGGGCTTCAGCCTCACCTGAGATTCGGCCACCCGGCTGGTGAATGATGGCAAGGAGCAATACGCTATCTTGTCGACCAGCTGCAAAACCCCAGCGGTCTTGAAGATATTTTCGTACTGCTGCGAGATTAAAACCTCCGGGCATTTTTGAAGAAACTAGCTTGCCAATCAACGACATGGACTGCTTCCCGAGCCGTCCTTCAAAGGATGCTTGTAAAGCATTGGACAGATCTTCGAGCGGTAAATCTTCAGCGCCCTCAGGCAAGGGCCCAAACTCATTACCGAGATCTCCAATAATTTCGTTTTGAAGAGTAGATCTCCCTGCAATAATATGTTAGGTTTTATGTCTCACTTCATAAGGATGATTTCAAACCTCCGGCAAGAGCTTTAATCGAGCTACTCGATGCAACCTGGTCCACAGCTTTCTTCAGGCTATGAGAAACGAGTATCTTCAAAATTTCCGTTGCGGCGATTGCTTTATCTGTCACTGGCAATGCGCCGCCAGCCTTGGGAGGGGTTGATGTCACTATAGCTGGACTTGATGGAGGACCTGCCACAGCCGCGTCAGGCACAGGTACGGCCACATCTTCCTCAACAGGATCTTCCTCGAAGTAAATGGCTTTAGCATCTTTCTTATAAGACAGAAATTCTCTCTGCATGGAATTTGCAATATCGTGAGTCTTGTACTTCAGGGCAATTGTCCGCTTGGCCATATTAAGCAGCGTATCCGAAGGCCCAATCTCGATGATGCGCTCAGCCATACACCGGGCCAGCACAACATCTTGCGTATCAATCCTATCGTCTACGTCAATCAAATGCTCACACTCAAGCGCTGACAACTCTACCATTTCACAGGGAAACAAAACTGATGGCTATGACGGTTGGCGTGTTAGTCAAGTCCCGTCACAGTGACAGAGGGTAGTCAACACGCACGCAAGGAGTTCGACCAGAAGGATGTACGACAGCCTCTGCTCTTCGTCCGAATATCGTTGGGGCTGCATCGTGGGCAGACAAGCGACATGGACAGCTGATGATGGATTGGCGGGCTACAGCGTTATCTTGCCTAAAGGCCACCGATTCACGTTTTGTAGAATTGGTGTCGACCATAATACCCTGGTTGGAGCACAGCTTTTGCGTGGTGTCTGGAGACACCACGATGTCGTCAATGCAGGCTGAGTGTGCAGCGTCGTTGTTCTGCTAAGCTGAGCCAGGGCCCTCAGGCGACGATGGGTGCGGTGCCGAATCAGCGCTTGTTTTGCTTCACGGGTCTTACTGTGCCTTACGTCGCTTACTCTCCTCCCATGTCATCTGTGAATGATCAGGGACTGGGTATAGAACAAAAGGCTCCTATTACTACAATTTGTATCGCTTCAACAAGCAACGGCATTATTGCTTTGTCTACTCATACCGCTTCACTCTGTACTCTGTCGCTCAATATGCTGCTTCTAGCCATCTTCAGTTGGTCAGGAGTCTTCGTGTTACTGGCCACCTGCATCTTCTACGTATGCCTAGGTTCCTCTTTCCTCGCCTGCTTGACCTTTCTGCATGCTTTACTAATAACGAGACGGAGACCAGATCTCTGCCCTCTGTATATATCGATTGGTCTTCCATCCTTTAGCCAAGTACCCGGGCCCTTTCTTGGCCAAACTGACCAATGGGCGTGCGGGTTACTATGCATGGAAGGGAGACATCCACCTCGATATGTGGCGCTGTCATGAACAATACGGTTTGAAGCCCTCCGATTTCAAGATTTCAACGCACTGAGTACAGGCTGACCACCTTGTTCAGGAGACTTTGTTCGATATGCTCCAAACCGACTCTCTGTAAATACTTCCACTGGCTTGAAAGGTACATTTCGGATTGATGGAAGCTTAGCCATAGAAAGGAACAATTTCTAACTACCCCTTGCACAGATATCTATGGCTATGACAAGAATGTGATGAAGAGCGCAGCGTACAAAGCCATGGTCCACCGAGCCCACAACACTTTGACTTTGGTTAACAAAATAGAGCACGGGAAAAGGCGTCGAGTTATGAGCCAGGGATTTTCAACGGCCGCATTGAAAGATTATGAGGCTCCGATCATGGCACAAATCCAAAAGTTCTGTAGATGTCTTCGCGACACTGACGAGCCGACTAAGGATGAGCAATGGTCTTCGCCGAGGAACATGGCACAGTGGTGTAAGTCTTGAGCCTTATTGACCGAATCTGGCTCACATATTGCACTACAGGTAATTACCTAGCCTTCGACATCATGGCTGATGTTGTCCTTGGGCAAAAGTACAACCTATTGGAACAGCCGGACAATCGATACGTCGTAGAGGCTATTGAGCGCTCGAACGTTCGCGTAGGGGTGTTGATCCAAGCACCCGAAATGGGCATCTTCCGGATGGATAAATGGCTCTTCCGGGACGCTATCAAAGCCAGAAATCTGTTCATCAAGTTTGTGAACCGTGTACTGCGTGAGCGGATGCACCAAAAGAAGTCTGGAGCTAGGGATGTCTTCTCCATTCTTACAACGGCCAAAGATCCACAGACCGGTCAAGGTTTCTGTCTCGCAGAAATTGGTTCCGAGAGCACTACTTTGATCGTTGCCGGTATGTTGCCATCAGAAACGAAACGATATATACCGGTGGTGGGTTCTAACTAGCTATTGATCAGGGTCTGACACATCATCTACCACTATGACTGGCCTCTTCTTCTATCTAAGCCATTATCCAGAGGTGTATGCAAAGGTCACCCGAGAAGTTCGTTCTCGGTTTTCCTCCATCGACGAAATACGCATGGGGTCCACCCTCTCATCTTGCACCTATCTCCGTGCCTGTATTGACGAGACCCTTCGCATCTCCCCACCAGCTGGCTCAGCCTTATGGCGTGAAGTGCGTGAAGGGGGTGCCATGGTCGATGGTCACTTAATCCCTGCCGGCTGTGATGTTGGGACACCCATCTACAGCATTCACCATAATCCAGCCTACTACCCAGACCCTTTTACTTTCCGTCCCGAACGCTGGCTGGAGGATGGAGATATGACACAGGTGCAAGCCGCTCACACGCCATTTTCCATCGGTCCTCGGGGCTGTATTGGTAAGGGACTTGCCTTGGCTGAGCTGGGGCTGACTATGGCAACGGTGCTTTGGACGATGGATTTTGAGGTAGTGCCGGGTCCCGATGGACAATTGGGAGGAGGGGCATCAAATTCTCCGGCCTCACTGGGGAGACACAGGGAAAAGGAACTTCAACTCCATGACCATGTAACAGGTGCAAAGAGCGGGCCTGTTCTTCAATTTCGGGCCCGTGCGGGCTGACCTCAAGAGAGCGCGGAGGCGTGGTGAACGAAAGGTTGATCGTCCATAGCACAAAAAACCTTCGTGTTGTCGATGCTAGTATCTTTCCATTGATGCCACTTGGAAATATTCCGAGTGTCGTCTATGCTGTTGGAGATAAAGCGGCTGATGTGATTAAGGACGATAGGTTGGCGGCAGTAGTAACTAATGGAGTATAAATTGATTTCGAGTCACGCCTTTGTATGTTAGCCACAAATTGGTATGGATCTTGCGAATAATCGGTGGCAGAGTGAGTGAATTACCGTGCGTTCAATGCATATGTTACTTTTGGTATAGGGTTGAAAAATCTTTGAACAGTTTGGATTAGATTATCTACAAACAATGAGATGCTACTTTTGATTTAATTTTAAACCGTATCTATAACCACCGAACCAATTCCTAAGTAAACACCCAAAACAAATTTGTTCACCTAAAACACATATGTTAACAGGCGACATCAGCCTCTTACCGATTGTGTATGCTTTTCACCTTTTCACTACTAAAGGACTCTGCTGGGGTAAGGGGGAGAGTTCGCTTCACTTTGCATCCAGATGCCTCCAGATTGTGTTGGTCGAAAGAGAAGGAAGTATGTTATCCTGACCCAAGATGTGGGAGATACGGCGGCATAGGATGCTGTATCTGCATGCCAGCGGAGCAGCTGTCCGAGGTACCAGGATGAAGAAGACCATTCTCGGTGCTTCGTCCCTCGTCCACCACCTCGTCACGTGCAATACCCCGGCGCTAATGCAGTCTGACTCCACCGGTAATCCGCTCAACTAAGCTCTTACTCTCATTACCACGCAATGCTCCACCAGCTCTCCCAAAGTCCCGACCACCGTGAGCATCGAAGACCAATGTGCTCCTCACGGATAATACCACCGAGAACGCAGATGTCGTCATCACCTATAGCAAGGATGCCATCTGAGATGTTTTCCGATAGCTGTAGCGGGAGGAAGCCCATTACCAATATCCGCTTTCGCAGCGCAGTATTTGATTCGACTTTCCAATATCGCAGAAGACATAACATAAGACATATCCCTAGGCTTGAATTTTGATACACCAATGGAACCGCAGGGCTTCACTCTTGTTTCGTTCATACAGCCCCCCCTGAACCAATCAGTACTCTATTGAATATCGTCTTGAATGATTGCATCTTCGTAGTTGAGAATCCAAACTCCTCCTCCCACCATACGACTCTCGTGGCACAGATTCAACGCGAGCCTTTTGGTATTGGATTATTCTTGTAGCAGTTGGACGATCCCAAAGCAGTTTTCTAACGCAAGCGTGCCTACAAACTAAGTCCCCCATCTCCCAAAAAGCTAATCAAGAGCACTTCAGCAGCCAGTTTTATCAAGATGTCTTCTGCAGATCACTGGGCTACTTATATGGGCAATGTCGACCCGTGCTACTTCCCACGTATGACGGAAGGCAAGGGAAGCCATAATCAGCGAAACGTGACTGATGTGAAACTGCCCTGCGCTGGAACTGCTCTCCAAGAATTCTGCAAAGTGCATCAAGTGTCCCTTCAAACACCATTCCAGGCTAGCTGGGCCTTGACACTTCGACAATATGTCGTATCGGATGATGTTGTCTTCGGAACTATGCAGAGTCGTGAAGTTGGAGAAGGATTCACATATGCCGTCCATAAATGTGCACTTGACGGAAACGTTCCTGTTGTCGAGATCATGAAGAGCATTCAAGCAGATCTCAAGGACAATCTCCCAAACCGTGAAAACTCCTGGGAAAGTTGTCACGGTTCTCAAACTTCCACAGAGCAGCTCTTGTTCAATACAGCTGTCTGTTTCAACTCCGGGCAAGAGAACTTTGGATCAATATCCGCTTTGACTTCGGTAAATCCTCTTCATGACACCCTAGATACCAGTCTGACATTGTTAGGAATCTATGCTCACTCTCCACGTCACCATGGGCAATTTTCAGAACATTACAGCGACTCTGGAATGCCCTACCTCTGTCGTATCAAAGAGCCACGCAGTCAACATCGCTTCCACATTTGGGAGAGCACTGTCTTGCGTTTTGGGTGATACTTCAACCCCTGTCAACTGTTTAGATTTGTTTGGTGAGGAGCATTTGGCTCAAGTCTTGGAATGGAATAAAAACTGGCCTGAGTCGTTAGACGCCTGCGTACACGACCTCATTCAGCAGCAGGCCATTGCACAGCCGGACGCGCCCGCCGTTTGTTCATGGGATGCCAATTTCACATTTAAAGAATTGGACGACCTTTCAAGTCGTCTGTCGCTTCACTTAATCAAATTGGGTGTAGGTGCAGAAGTCATGGTGCCGTTTTGCTTCCATAAGTCCGCGTGGACTATTGTTGCTATGATTGCCATATTGAAAGCCGGAGGGGCAACAGTCGCCATAGATCCGGCCTATCCCGAAAGCCGCATCAAAAGTATCATAGACGATACAGGCGGAAACATAGTCATCGTAGAGCCATCATGCTCGGGGCTATTCACTGGTCTGGTGCCCTCCATTGTTGAGGTGGATCTCAGCAGCATTATGGCATTACCTCACGAAAATGATGCTGTATCTCGCCATTATTCGGAGCCGCATAACCCTGCGTTTGTGGTTTTCACCTCTGGGAGTACTGGTCGTCCTAAAGGTATTGTCATAGAACACCGGTCTATATGTACAAGCTCTCGTGCACATAGCAAAGTCATGCACTTAGGCTCCGATTCACGCGTTCTCCAATTTGCCGCGTACACATTCGACGTTAGTATCCAGGATATTTTCACCACACTGATGCAGGGAGGCTGTGTGTGTGTGCCTTCCGAAGCTGAAAGGCTCAACGACCTCGCTGGTGCTATCAATCGGATGAACGTAAACTGGACCTTTTTGACACCCACTGTCGCAAAGCTCTTGTCCCCAACGGATGTTCCGACGCTGAAGACTTTGACCCTGGGTGGAGAGGCTGTTACATTGGAGAATTTGAACACCTGGGCTGAATCTGTTCGCCTTCTCAACAGTTTCGGTCCGGCTGAGTGCTCCGTCTGCTGTGCTGTTGGATTACTGGAAGGAGGCTGCGAACCATCGAATTTTGGCTATGCTCTGGAGGGGTCGGTTCTTTGGATTGTGGACCCTACTAACCACGATCATTTAACACCCATCGGAGCGATCGGCGAACTCTTAATTCAGGGGCCTACCCTGGCACGAGGTTACTTGAAAGACCCCACAAAGACAGCTGCCGCGTTTATTGAAAACCCTAGGTGGCTGGTTACAGATGGGAAACCGGGCCAAGGGAGATTTTACAAAACTGGAGACCTGGTGAAATACAATCCCGATGGTACCATGAGCTTTGTTGGACGTAAAGATACCCAGGTAAAATTACGCGGCCAGCGTATCGAACTTGGTGAGATAGAGCACGCGATTAGTGCTAGAACGTCTCAAGGAGCCCAAGTGCTGGTAGATGTTTTCAAGCAGAAAGACAGACAAATCCTAACTGCTTTCTTATATCTCCCGTGCAATTCTCCGAAGGCCTTGGAACCCTCCCTTGTCTCTCCGGAACTATCCGGATCTCTCATCTCTACAGCGTCTACAAAGACTCCTCCAAGAGCCCTGGACTTGTCAGACCGGATTCGAAAAACGTTGACTGAGTTAAAAAGCTCCTTGGCATCCGCGTTACCAGATTATATGATACCGTCGCTATATATTCCGTTAACATGCATGCCCACAAACACTTCCGGCAAAACCGATAGAAAAGCCCTTCGCAGTTTGGCTCAAGGTCTGTCAGAAGAAGACTTGGCCATGTGTTCTTTGGTGGATGATGCCGAAAGCGAAAAGATTTCGACCGACATGGAGAGAAGATTAAAAGAAATCTGGACAAAAGATCTGAACCTAAATTCGAAGTCAATCAAGGCTGGAGACAGCTTCTTCCGACTAGGTGGCGATTCCATCTCGGCGATGCGTTTGGTTGCTATAGCTCGTGATGCGTCCATTGCACTCACTGTCGCTGACGTTTTCCGTAACCCAAAGCTCTCCGACATGGCTCTTGTAGCTACAGATATGCGATCAGCCCCTGAAGAGGAGAGCCAGTTGGATGTCGGCCCCTTCATGTTGATTGATGGCGATAAACGCACTGATGAGCTTCGTAAAGCGTTGGCTTCAGAGTGCGATGTGGACTACCACTCCATTCTGGATGCCTACCCTTGCACCCCTCTTCAAGAGGGTCTCGTGGCCCTAACTATGCGGCAGCCAGAGGCCTATGTATCTCAAAATGTGTTTGAGCTCCCTGATTTTATTGATTACAATCGATTCCAAATGGCATGGAACATGGTGGTTGAGAACACAGCCATTTTGCGTACAGTGATTGTACCAACGGAGACCCGCGGATCGTATCAAGTTGTGCTTGATACGACTATTGATTGGGACGTGGCCAAGAGCCTCGAGGAGTACTTGGAAGAAGGCAAAAAGCGAGGTATTCAGTACGGAAAGCCACTAACTCGGTTTGCTGTTGTAAGCAGTAAAGATATGAAGTATTTTGTCTGGACAGCACACCATTCAGTCTACGATTCCTGGACAAGAGCAACAATACTCCAGAATGTGGAAAGAGCTTACGACAATATTCCGGCAACCTCTTCACCCCCATTCAACAGGTTTATTCAGTATCTGATCAACTCGGACAAGGATTCTTCTGATGCGTATTGGCAATCCTACCTTGGTGGTGCGATGGCACCGGAATTTCCACCTCTACCGCCATCTCATCAAACAATTACTAATGCAAGTCTCGAGCATAAAGCTTGTATCTCTCAGAGGACTGGAACCGATGTCACTGTCTCTACTATTATACGAGCGGCTTGGGCAATAATCCTTTCTCGATATTCTGACAGCCAGGATGTGGTCTTTGGAGTAACCCAGACCGGTCGCAACGCTCCTGTCACCCAGATCACGGAGATAGCTGGACCGACTTTGACAACTGTACCGGTCCGAGTTACCATAGACCATAGACAAGCTGTCTCGGACTTCCTACTCTCTGTGCAAAATGAGGCCACAGATATGATCCCATTTGAGCACGCTGGGCTACATCATATCAAACGAATTGTTCGACAGCCTGTGAACAATTCGACTCAGAGTGCTTGCGATTTCCGAACGCTCTTGGTCGTGCAACCCGCTGCTAGACAGGACACAACAAGTGCGTCATTGGCGTGGACGAGACTAATGCTGAACGCAAAAGAATCTCATACTTACCCGCTGGTGGTAGAGTGCACGTTAAATCACGACCATGTCCAAGTCAGTGCTCAATTTGATGACAAGTTGCTGTCTAAGGAACACGTTCGGCGAATCGTCTTTCAGTTTGAGCACGTTATGCACCAGCTAAACTCAGCCGCGAACCCGGCAATTGGGGACATTTCATTGTTTAGTTCTTATGACGACACAAAGGTTGAGGCCTGGAACACTATATACCCAGAGATTGTTGACGAATGTGTACACCACATGGTGGCTCAGCAAGTAGGCGTACGATCTCATGCAGTGGCAGTATCGGCTTGGGATGGGAACTTTACGTATCAAGAGCTGGATCAGCTTTCGGATCATTTGGCACACTACTTGGTGGAATTTGGAGTTGGACCTGAGACTCTCGTACCATTATGCTTTGATAAGTCAATTTGGACGACAGTTACTATGCTTGCGATCCTGAAAGCTGGCGGCGCGTGTGTTGCTCTCAATCCAGCGCATCCAATCAGCCGCTTACAAACAATTATTCAGAGTACGAAGGCAACCGTTGTGGTGGCATCTCCACAATACGCCCATCTTTTCACAGACATTGCTCAATCTATAATTTCTGTGGATGCGAAGCTATTCGAACAGATTCCCCAGAAGACAGGCCCTGCGTGTTTATTAGTGTGCCCGAGCAACCCGGCATTTGTTGTTTTTACCTCAGGCAGTACTGGTATACCCAAGGGTATTATACTAGAGCATCGCGCAGTATGTTCCAGTGCCCGGGCGCATGGAGCTGCAATGAGATTTAGTAATGAGTCTCGGGTCTTGCAATTTGCCGCTTACACTTTTGACGTTGCGGTGGGAGAGACTTTTACAACTCTCATACACGGCGGCACTGTATGCGTGCCATCTGAGCATGACCGCATGAATGACCTAGCAGGTGTTATGCGAAGAATGAATATTTCTTGGGCATTTCTTACTCCAACTGTTGCTAGTCTCATCGGTCCTTCCGAAGTTCCTGATCTGGAAGTTTTATCTCTTGTCGGCGAAGCAGTCCCTCAAGAAGTCCTAAACATCTGGGCCAGCGATGTATTCCTTATCAATGCATATGGGCCAGCTGAATGCACTATCTGGAGTACATTGTTCTGCGGGCAACAACGAAGTACCACTCCGTCGAATATTGGGCGCGGTGTCGGCGCTCTGATGTGGATTACTGAAGCCAACAATCACGACGCGCTCTGCCCCGTTGGATGTCCCGGAGAATTATTGATTGAGGGGCCTATAATCGCTCGAGGGTATCTCAATGAGATAGAAAAAACAAATGCTGTGTTCATTGAGGATCCAGCCTGGGCTAGAGCGAAGACTCCGGGAATGAAAAGACGGTTCTATAAGACTGGAGATTTGGCAAGATACAACAATGACGGGACGATCGACTGCCTAGGCCGTAAAGACACTCAAGTAAAGCTCCGCGGTCAAAGAATTGAGCTCAGTGAGATTGAACATCATATAAAGTTCACTTCTCCGGACAAGACTCAAGCTGTAGTGGAGTTATTGCGCCCAGTTTGCCAAGGTGGCCGACAAGTTCTTGCAGCGTTTATATGCTTGGCTGACGGAAGAACCCAGATTAACGATGATGTTAATTGCATAACCACAGACGTTTCTTACAAGATCCAGGATACCATGCGGCATGTCGAATCTTCTCTAAGCAAATTATTGCCTTCTTACATGATCCCTTCTTTGTACGTTCCCCTCACATTCATGCCAACCAATACCTCTGGGAAAACAGACCGCAAGTTCCTTCGTCTCCTCGGGCAAGATATGACCGAGGATCAGCTTGCGCGCTTCTCCTGGTTCACTGGCCAGAAACGAATGGTAGAATCCACCATGGAGAAAGCTTTGCAAGAACTATGGATCCAAGTCTTGAAGGTTGGGTCTAGCACCATAGGTGCAGATGACAGCTTTTTTCAGTTGGGTGGGGATTCCATTTCAGCCATGCGACTTGTGGCCGCTGCCCGCCATTCCGGAATTGCACTCACCGTGGTTGACATATTCAAACATTCAAGGTTATCCGAGATGGCTGTGAAGGCCAGCTGTATACAAAATTCCACACAAATGGAGGAAGAGATCAAGCCATTTACTTTACTGGCAGATGTGAAGGATTTCGAGCGCCTGAAAGCAGATGTGGCAACAGAATGGAGTATTGAGAGTTACCGCATCGAAGACATCTATCCGGCAACACCTCTACAGGAAGGACTCATGGCCCTTACTATGAAAGCACCGACCGCATATATCAACCGGGAAATATTCCAAATTCCAGCCACACTGGATATTGATCGTTTCAAAGCGGCCTGGGAACAGGTTATCCAGGATACGCCCATTCTCCGGACAAGAATCATCATTACAGATGGACTTGGTACCAGCCAGGTTGTACTCAGCAATGAGCTTGCATGGAATGCATCGGACAACTTGGATGCATATATCAGTGAGGATGGACAGACGCATTTTAGTTACGGAGCTCCGCTTGCACGATTTGCTATCATCGAGGACACTGCCACTAGTGAACGATACTTCGTCTGGACAGCCCATCATGCCATTTATGATGGCTGGTCGTATTCTTTGATACTCCAAAAGGTCGCTGCCGCATATGAAAACTCCCCTGATACAGGATCTAAGTCCCCTCCTTTCAATTCGTTTATCAAATATCTTAAGGAAATTGATGTTGAGGCCTCGGAGTCATTTTGGTCAACACAGTTCTCAGGAATGGAGGCAGCTGTGTACCCACCACTACCATCTGCAACCTATCAAGCTCATGTCACGGCTTCGTTAGAACACCAGATGCCCTTCTCTAGGTGCATGGAAACAGAGATTACGTCGTCAATCATCATCCGGGGTGCATGGGCGATGATCATGGCTCAGTACACAGACTCGGACGACGTTGTCTTTGGAGTGACTCAAACTGGACGCAATGCTCCAGTTCCCGGCATCGAGAGCATGCTAGGACCGACCTTCGCCACCGTGCCTGTCCGAGTCAAATTGGATAAGACAGAGACCATTCGAGGATTTCTCGCCAACATTCAAGACAATGGTATTCGTATGGTACCATTTGAGCACGTTGGCCTGCAACAAATTCGACGTTTGGGTGGCAATGCGAAGAATGCTTGCAATTTCCAGAATTTACTCGTCGTTCAGCAATCAGCGCATGGAGATCAAGACCAGAGCTTCTTGAGTCTGAAAAAGCTTCCAACTGGAAATGAAGCATTCAACACCTATGCACTAGTCGTTGAGTGTACTCTAGGAGCTGGAGTCATCGATATACGAATTCAATACGATGCTCATTTGATTTCACGAGAGCAAATTGAGACTTTGTCTTTCCAGTTTGAGCACATCGTCCAGCAGTTGAGTCAGGAGCTTACGAGTCAGACTGTCGCTGATATTGAAACGATCAGTCGACGGGATCGAGAACAAATTCTATCATGGAATGCCAATTACCCAGAAGTACTCGACAATTGTGTGCATCATATATTTGAAAGCCAAGCGACCAAGCAGCCCAACTCGTTAGCAATATGCTCCTGGGATGGCAACTTCACCTACAGAGAACTCAATGACCTATCTACGAATCTTTCAGAGCATCTTCAAAGCTTGGGTGTTGGCCCTGATGTTATAGTGCCGTTTTGCTTCGAAAAGTCGGCGTGGGCAATCGTGGCCATGCTAGCAATTTTGAAGGCAGGAGGTGCGACTGCTGCGATAGATCTTTCTTACCCAGCTACTCGAATACAGAGCATCCTAGACAGCACGTTGGCAACGGTCGTTCTATGTTCACCAAAGCTCTGTGGCATTTTCAAAGAATTAGTACAACATGTTGTTCCCATCAATCTGGACTTTATAATGTCCTGTCCCTCAGCTCCAGCGGTGACGACGAGGTCTTTACCTCATAATCCAGCCTTTGTCGTCTTTACGTCTGGAACAACGGGAAAACCCAAAGGCATAATAATTGAGCACCGCTCCTTTGCTACAAGTCATATGGCCCACTCGAAAGTTATGCAACTCGGGCCAACATCACGAGTCTTACAATATGCAGCTTATACTTTCGATGTCAGCATCCAAGATATCTTCACTACTTTGCTTCGTGGAGGTTGCGTTTGCGTCCCTTCGGATGCCGAGAAGTTGAATGATCTAGCTGGAGCAATCAACAGAATGGATGTAAATTGGACATTCCTCACACCTACTGTTGCCAAGTTACTTACCCCTGGTGAGGTACCTGGGCTGAAAACCCTTACTCTTGGCGGAGAGGCTATCGTGAGAGAAAATGTCAGCACCTGGGTCAACTCTGTGCGCCTTCTCAACTCATACGGTCCAGCTGAAGCCTCGGTTTGCTGTGCCGTTTCGGAACTACATGGAATAGATTGCGAGCCACAAAACGTTGGTCATGCTTTGGATGGCGCTGTTCTTTGGATTGCCGAAACACATAACACTAGCCGCCTGGCTCCAGTTGGCATTGTTGGAGAATTGCTTATTCAAGGGCCGACACTTGCTCGAGGATACCTGAACGATCCAACCAAAACCGCTTTGGCATTTATTGAAAATCCACCATGGTTGCCTGACAGTGGGCCACAAACTTCCGGCCAGCCAAGCCAGAGAAGGCTATACAAAACGGGCGATCTGGTTCGATATAATCCTGATGGTACGATGAATTTTGTTGGTAGAAAAGACACGCAGGTTAAATTGCGTGGCCAACGGCTCGAGCTAGGTGAGATAGAGCATCATCTCAAGCTACACCTTCCTGAGGACGTCAATGTTGTCGTCGACATTGTGAATCTGCCACAACAGAGCGAGAGACAGGCACTTGCTACATTTCTGAGCTTCGCCCCGGAACACTCACTATATGAAGCCAGTTTGAACGCATCAACGATGTCGGATGAGCTTCAAGTCATGATGGGTAACTTAGAAAAATTGTTGTCCGATACTCTTCCGTCATATATGGTTCCATCACTATATATTCCGGGGGCCCAACTAACTACAAATGCTTCGGGAAAGTTGGATCGCAAAGTCTTGCGGCAAATGGTACGAGATATGAGCGAACAAGAGTTGACTGTCTATTCACTAGCCAGAGCGACAAAGCGTGCGCCAGTCACTGTCATGGAACGGCAATTACAGCTCCTCTGGAGCAAGGTTCTAGATGCCACACCTAATCAAATCGGCCTTGATGATAGCTTCTTCCGCCTTGGTGGAGACTCTGTTTGTGCTATTAAGCTGGTTGCATTGGCGCGCCAATCAAAGATTCATATGGAAGTGGCAGACATCTTTCGTCGCCCGGTGTTGTCGCAAATGGCTCTTATTGCAGAAGGAATAGAAGATATGGTGCATGTCGATGTGCAGCCTTTTACTTTACTCAAAGATAACAGGGTTGCTAAATACCTCCTGGGAGAGATCGCGACCAGATGGAACATCAAGTCAGACTCTATTCAAGATATATATCCTTGTACTCCGCTTCAAGGTAGGTTTTCTTTTACATGCTTTTTTGATTGTCAAGGCTAATACAAATCAACTAGAGGGTCTTATTACACTCACCATTCAAGATCCAACGACTTATGTTTCCCGTGAAGTGTTCAAATTACCTGCGAATATAGATCTTCAGAAGTTTCAGGCAGCCTGGGAAGCTACATATGAAGTTATACCTATTTTACGAACCAGGGTGTTCTTGTCGGATACCTTGGGGTCCTTCCAAGTAGTCATGCATGAACCGATCAATTGGCAACTTGGTTGCTCACTGCTGTCATACGTGGAGCAAGACAAACAAGTTTGTATCCAATATGGAATGCCACTCGCTCGATTTGCTATCGTCGGCACAGATCCGGAGAATCGCTACTTTGTCTGGACTATACATCATGCTGTGTACGACGGATGGACACGGTCACTAATCATCCAGAATGTTAAGTGCGCCTTCTATGGGGAAACCCTCGAAATGTCACCTTCATTTAACAGATTCATTAAATACCTTAAGGATACGAATTCGAGCGAGTCTGACGACTTTTGGCGGACACAATTTGCGGACTTGAGTCCAACCAACTTCCCCCAACTTCCCTCTCCAGATTATCGTCCGCAGGTGGATTCTACATTGGAACATAGCGTCAATATATCTCGGAAGGAAAATACAGGCATAACTATGGCTACGATAATTCGCGCAGCGTGGGCCTTGGCAATTGGCCGATATTCTGACTCTAGTGATATTGTCTTCGGGGTCACTCAGGCGGGCCGGAACGCTCCGGTGCCATCTATTTCTGAGATGGCAGGCCCGACAATAACAACGGTTCCTATGAGAGTACGCGTAGACATGGCTAAATCTATTGCTCAGTTCCTTGCAGACGTCCAAAGCAACTCAACAGATATGATTCCATTCGAGCACGCAGGCTTACAGCACATCAAAAAGCTCAATGCGGAATGTCATGACGCGTGCAACTTTCATAATCTGCTCGTCATCCAGCCTGCATCAGAGAACAAAGACGACGACTTCCTGGGCCTGTTGAAAGTGGAAACACCGTCTAAAGGATTCCTGACTTTTGCTCTGGCAATAGAATGCACTTTGGGTCCCGAGAAGATTAGTATCGCCGCTGGGTATGACTCGGCAGTCATTGAGCAAAGTCAGGCATGGAGGATTTTGCACCAGTTCGAACACATCATTCAACAGTTAAGCCTTGAGCTGGATACGAAAACAGTTGGTGAGGTGGAACTACTGGGTCCGTCCGACAGAAAGGAGATTCTGGAATGGAACAGGGATTATCCAGAGGGTATTGATGACTGCGTTCATCATATGATTAGTCGACAAACAAAACTGCACCCAAACTCAACGGCTATAGATTCATGGGATGCAAGACTTTCCTATGGAGAATTAGATGCTGTATCAGAACGACTAGCTCAACATCTAATGACTTTCGGAATCGGTCCTGAAGTTGTCGTCCCGCTGTGCTTTGAGAAGTCAGCCTGGGCCATTGTCAGTATGCTGGCGGTGATTAAGGCTGGTGGTGCATTTGTCTTTCTGGATGCATCCCATCCGATGGCTCGACTGGAAGAGATAACTGGCCAAGTTGGAGCCAAATTGGTACTAACGTCGCTGAAAAACGCTGGTATTTGGGAAGGTCGTCTAGCCACAATGGTGGTTAATCAGGAGACCATAGGTGCTCTTCCTGTCAATCTTGAGCCTCAACACGCCAAAGTATCGCCACAGAATGTCTTGTATGTCATCTTCACATCCGGCAGTACCGGTCGACCAAAGGGCTGTGTGATTGAGCATCGTTCCATGTTGAGTGGCGCTGTGCATCAGGCCAGAGAGTCTCGCGTCGGAACGGACACTCGCGTTCTTCAATTTGCATCATACACCTTTGATGTTAGTATTCTCGAGATGGTAACTTCACTTATGCACGGGGCGTGTATTTGCATCCCAAGCGACGAGGACCGGAACAAGGGAATTGCGCACATCATTAACAAGATGAAGATCTCATGGGTCTTCCTCACACCATCTGTGGTCAAACTGATTGGCCCGCAAGATGTGCCAAGTCTGAAGACACTTGTACTTGGAGGGGAGGCCCTGTCACGGCTAGATATAGAGACTTGGGCAGACCATTTGCATCTGGCGAACGGCTACGGACCTAGTGAAGCATCAGTTGCTGCGACTTGCAATTCTCATGTGACACGAACCACAGATCCAGCGAATATTGGACGAGCTATTGGTGGAGTTTGTTGGATCGTTGATGCAAATGACCACGATCGTCTCGTTCCTATCCATGCAACTGGCGAGCTGTTAGTGGAGGGCCCGATCGTGGCTCGTGGATATCTGGGAGAGCCCGAAAAGACGGCGGCAGTATTTATCAGTAACCCCAAATGGTTGACGGACGAAATCTCTGGAGGCGATCGGCCGAAGAGGCTTTACAAGACCGGAGACCTTGTCCGCTATAATTCAGACGGTACGATCAACTTTGTTGGGCGCAAAGATTCACAGGTCAAAGTGCGAGGTCAACGTGTAGAATTGGGCGAGATTGAATATTATCTTTCAATTGATGCGTATGTGAGACACTGCGCGGTAGTATTGCCTACATCTGGATGTTGCAAGCAGCGATTGGTAGCTGTTTTATCCCTGTCAGACGTAGAGGCAGCGAATGGTAACGCTGAGTTGGTTCCAGTCTCAGAAACACATAAGGATTTGGTCAGCCTGCGAATTACGGAAATCAGCGACTCTTTGTCACAACACGTACCATCATATATGATGCCGTCACTCTGGGTTGTGGTCGAAGATATACCTCTGCTTTCTTCTGGAAAGATGAACCGGAAGAAGCTGAGTACCTGGGTAGAAAATATGGACGAGCAAACATATCAGCATATTTCCAATTTTGGAAAGACTAGAGCGTTGGAGATCCCATCGAACGAAATGGAAAAGCAGATCCAGGAAGTATGGAGTACAGTCCTTCATCTCCCCCTCAAAGAAGTTGGACTCAGACGAACATTCCTCAGCCTGGGTGGTGACTCGATCTCAGCAATGCAGGTTGTTGGCCGTTGTCGGCTTCATCAGATCGATATCTCTCCCGCAGATATTCTTCGCTGTAAAACAATTTCCCAGCTTGCAATGAATGCTAGGCCTTCCAGAAACTCCTCAGAGCTTCCTATAGAGGAGGTTGGTGTTCCTTTCGGCCTCTCTCCCATTCAAAAGTTCTACGCAGACTACACCTTATCGGATGACAGTCTCTCACGAAACACCAACCAGCGGTTTAATTTCAGTTTCTGTCTGCGTTTGAAAAAGGAAACTTCAGAGGTCGAATTGGCTCGCGCAGTTGAAGCCGTCATTAGTCAACACTCGATGCTACGTGCCCGGTTTCACAAGGACTCCTCCGGTAACTGGACTCAATCTATCAGCGACGACATTGCAGGATCTTATCGATATAGAGTGCACGAAACAGCCGACCTGGACTTAGCAAAACCATCTCTCGAGGTTAGCCGTACTAGCCTCAATATTGAGCAAGGACCTGTCTTCGCGGCTGATCTGGTTAATATTACTGGAAAATCAGTATACCTCTTCCTCGTCGCTCATCATCTTGTGATCGATATCGTGTCGTGGAGTACCGTGCTCCGGGACTTGGAAGACTTTCTCGACCACGGCATTCTATCGATGCCAAAGCCCTTGTCATTCCAAACTTGGTGTCGGCTCCAACAAGAGCACCATTCGTCTCTGATGCCATCGTCCGTTTTACCAATAGATATCGCAACAGCCAATCTTGATTACTGGGGCATGCGAGACTGTGTCAACACCCTTCGTGATACTGTCGAACAGCGGATCACTATCAATTCGAGAGTGTCCGCACTACTTCTTAGCACTCTCAATGCTGCTCTTGGGACGGAGCCAATCGACATTATCATCGCGACGCTCCTTCACTCTTTCAAGACAATTTTCAAAGATCGCACGACACCTACGATTTTCAATTACGGCCACGGCCGAGCCTCTTGGGATCCGGCAATCAATGTTTCAAGCACCGTTGGCTGGTTCACCACCTTCTGCCCACTTCACATACCTGTTAAAGCAGGGGATGATATTGTTCATACCCTTGGGCTCACCAAAGAGACTCGCGCGAGTATTCCCGACGATGGTACTCCGTACTTCGCATCTCGCTACTACGCCCCTAAATGTATTGAAGCATTCAAAAATCATTCAACCATGGAGATGATGATCAACTACCTGGGTGCTTATAAGCAAGTTGCACGAAGCGATTCACGTTTTGAATTGCACAATGGTTTCGATGGGGGATTTGGAGCTGAAGGACAGGATGTTAAACGATTCTCGTTATTCAATGTGACAGTGACTGTGGAGGACGACTGTCTGCAGTTCTGTTTTGCTTACAATACTCGCATGCAACATCAGGATAAGATTCGTCAGTGGATTGTGGCTTGTGAACAGTCCATTACGCTTCTATCCGAGGACTTAGTGCAGATCAATCTCAGGAAGAGTCTTGCGGAGGAATCAAGTAACCTCGTGGCAGATGGTAGAGCACAGAGGATGACCCTCAAAGCAGTGGCTTAATAGATAGGCAGATAAATTAATGATAGAACAAACTTGAGATAGTAATATTTCATTCAATAGTACAACTACCCAATTCATCGATGCCCTCAAGAAATGGAATCTGTCTTCTGCTATGACATAGTCCTCCAAATACTTTAAACTAGCAGATGATCCTGCACCTACAAGCTGATGTGAAATGTCAAGAGTGCGCACTCAAGATTCACACATTTGTAATGGAGGGCTCCAGAGGCTACATTGCATCTGTTCCATTTATGTCCTTCATATTTGATGACACAATTTACTTCTCTAGTCATAATTCGCACCACGATACACCACCGCTGTCTTTTAGACGTTTTAGATCCTTTCGCTGAACATTTAAGTATTTCATAAATCAAAATTTCTATCTAGGCCTTGTCAAAAAGATTTCAAGAAGAGTTTCTGAATGGTCAAATTTGCTACAGGAGTTGGCCTCATTAATGATATGAAGATTACGTCCATTGTCGTACAAGCCAGGTCCTGAAATTCAAAATCATTTTGAATTCGAAATTTGCTTATTCAGCGTGGCTGCAAGGTTCATGTGCAAGGTTCATGTGCAAGGTCCGTACAATATGCACGCTTATGCTTCGTATTACTGTGTTTCTCGCTTATTAAGTTATAGGATAACGGAAGAAGGTAGCTGTTGGCCTTGCATTGCGGCGAAGCGGCAATAGCCCGGCCATTCTCGAGGCATAGGTTATTAGGCTGCGATAGAATGAAATGAAATCGAGATATCATCCACAGAAATTGAGGGAAAGCAGTAACGAAGATATACTCTTTATTGAAATCTACAACATGTGCGGAATCTTTGCATGCCATGAGTAAGAAAAGATTCTCTGAATGATAACATGCCAGAGCATTAACGAGTCGGTTCCCAGGCATCCTAATGTGCGAGCATTCAAACCGACAGCACTGCGATTAGCAAAGCTGTGAGTTGCCTCTTATTTATCCATCAAGATAAGCCATGGCTAACAGAGAAAAACAGAATTCGCCATCGTGGCCCGGACTGGAGTAAGAGCTCCTCTGGCGTGACATTTCTAGTGCTGACTGACCTCTTCCTGTTCAGCGGGTTCAGTGATCGTAAACAATACCAGTATGCTATAAATTCATCATTTTTAGAATAGCATTATTGACCATTAAATTTCCAGTCCTAGTTCACGAGCGTTTGAGTATCGTCGGCGTCAGTAGGTTCACCCATGGGATTTATTTGGAGAATAGCAAGCTAATTCAAAAACTTTATAGACAGTGGGGCACAGCCGCTCACAAGTGGTGATGACTCGATCACTCTGACCGTTAATGGTGAAATTTATAACCACCACGTTGTTCGCAAGCAATTGAAGAAGGCGTACAGCTTTCAGACTTTGTCAGACTGCGAAGTCGTCATACCTCTTGTGAGTTAACTTATGAACCAAGAACCATAGAGTTCTAACAGCGTCAGTATATGGAACACGGCATTGATGCGCCAAAGTATCTCGATGGCATGTTCTCATTTGTTCTCCACGACAAAAGACTGAACCGAACCATTGCAGCCCGAGACCCAATAGGTGTGACGAGCTTCTACCAGGGATGGTCAAGCAAAATGCCCCGCACAGTCTTTTTTTCGTCTGAGTTGAAATCCCTTGCTTCCGTTGCGGATAAGATCATAACTTTCCCCCCGGGACATGTGTATGACTCTCTCACAAATAAAACCACGAGATATTTTGATCCCTCGTGGTTGGAGCAAACCAAGATCCCTACAAATCCCGTCGATTACCAGCTCCTCCGAATGACCTTTGAGAACTCTGTACGGAAACGTCTGATGACTGAAGTACCTTATGCTGTCTTGCTCTCTGGTGGTCTGGATTCAAGTCTAGTGGCATCCATTGCGCAGCGGGAGACGATCAAAGCCAGAGGGGCTGCTCGAGCAAGTTTGTTGACGAAGGCTGATTATGATCTGATCAAACCGGGTACCAATCATCTTGTAGCAATGGCGCCGCAACTTACCACCTTTTCCATTGGATTGCCTGGTTCTCCTGATGCGAAAGCTGCGCTTGAGGTGGCCAAGTTCTTGGGTACGAACCACCATAGCTTGACTTTCACGATCGAGGAGGGCCTCAATGCACTCTCTGATGTGATTTACCATTTGGAGACATTTGATGTCACGACAATCCGTGCTTCGACGCCCATGTTTCTGCTTAGTCGAAAGATCAAGGCTATGGGCATTAAGATGGTTCTCAGTGGAGAGGGAAGCGATGAGATGTTTGGTGGTTACCTATATTTCAAAGATGCCCCTAACAAGGAGGAGTTTCACGAGGAAACTATACGTCGGATTGAAAATCTACACCTTTCGGACTGCCTTCGCGCTAACAAATCCACAATGGCCTGGGGCCTCGAGGCTCGCGTGCCATTTTTGGATAAGCAGGTAAGCGGACTGTCTCAATACTAAGTCCTGGATTCTAAATTAACGCCTGGTACACAGTTTCTGCAAGTTAGCATGAATATTGACCCTGCAGAGAAAATGATTGCTCCGGGTCGAATTGAAAAATACATTCTTCGAAAAGCATTTGATACCTCGAGCGAGGAGGGTACGATCCCTTATTTGCCCGATAACATCCTTTGGAGACAAAAGGAACAATTCAGCGACGGCGTTGGTTACGGCTGGATTGACGCTCTAAAGGATACTGCCGAACTTGAGGTTACTGATGAAGATATGCGAAACCCAAAACCAGAGTGGGGAAGTGACATTCCTGATACCAAAGAAGCGTAAGACCCTGCATTTGATTGCAAATATGACTGCCTCGTGTGCTAACACGCTGCAAGATACTGGTATCGAACAATGTTTGACGAACTCTTTCCAATTTGCTGTGCAGAGACGGTCGATAGATGGATCCCAACGTGGTCCAAGCAGACGGATCCCAGCGGGAGGTAAGAGTCAAATCATTATAATTTTGTGGCATGAGTCAGAGACTGACACCCAAAATAGAGCAATCGATAGCCATGTTGCCACTTACAAGAAGTAAAGAGGTTCATTTGCTGTGTAGAATTATTCACTTAGCCATTGGGAATATGGACTTTTCTTCTTTCTCTCCCTAGTCATTGCTATTTCCTTAGAACTCTCTGCGATTACATGGCGACTACTCACTTTGGACGGACACGCATGCCATTTTTGGCTGCGTTTTCATGGTGTTGAAATTGTCTGAACGGAAAAAGAGATGTATGATCTAGCGGTCAATGACCAATTTGGAGGTTACTCAAGACCATAGAGTCTCATTAATGCTATCTCCTTTTGCAGATTCAATTTAGCCATTACCGTCTGGGTATTGTGGGAACAAATAGCCGGCCTCTTCAATCAACTAGAAAGAGCAGGAGCCTCGCAAATGGTAAGTAGCATACAGATTAGCTTACGAAGGGCAGATTCAAGTAAATTCGAATCTCAATGATGTTTCATCATCACTTTCTAAGAGATCTAGTAGTTATAAAGTTAATATTCTTCAAGCCTTATGAAGAAAATCCTGAAATTTACTTCTAAAAAACCCAGGATGTAGACTCACTTTGCCCACTCTACTAAACCGTCAGTGAGGAGATCGAACTACTTATCAATTATCACGGGAGCAAGCAATTTATTTGCTATACCGACGATCGAATTCAGCTGCAGATTAGAACGTGTGTATAGAAATATTAAATCTACCAAAATACCCAACTTTAATGGACAATACACGGGCCTCAAGCATGGGTCCTTCCATTTTCAAAGATCGACATTGAAAGTTAATTGGCCACAAATAACCTTCAATTCTCCCAGGCTATTCTTTAAACCAGCGTAAAAATGTCCCGAAGTGACATTATGTCACAACCAATTTCAGAGAGTTTCCAAAGCATGAACGAGCAGTTCGGCTAGCGCCAAAGCTTTCTCTTCTTGCAATCGTTGGCCAACAACTTGTAAACCAACAGGAAGGCCTTCATAGATGCCTATATCGACTGTGTATGAATTGTCAGCAAAGTTCCAAGGCTCGAGGAAGTACCAGGATAGAGAGGTGGCTTACAGTCTTCACGCACTTCTCTATCTAGAGGATTGCCACCTTGAGTTGCCATGTCGAGAGCATCGAGATCCTTGTCGACAGACGTGACGGGGATGACGACGGAGGTGTAGTCTAGAACATCCACCCATATGCAATGTCCTGAGAACTCTCATGTAAGCATAACAGGTTACCTATGGACGTGATGTAGACGTATGCGTATTGTACATACCATCAACAAGATTACCAGTCGTGCGAGTTGCTGGAGAAGTAGACACGGGTGAAATAATAGCATCTACTGGTCGTCCTGTGCCACTGACGGCGCTCGTACTCATCCAGTATTTTAAATATGCGACCTGGAAGTCTCTCTTCTGCTTATTAGTTGCCATAATACTGCTTGAAGTCGTTTCGGCAACGGGGGCTGCGCCGTAGAGGAGTCGGACAGATTCTGTCATAGGCTCGCCAGATGTGGCGAGGGTTTTATGGACGTCTTTTCCACCGTCGGATAGAAATGTAGTCAACTAATGAGCAAAATCAATAAATATATACATACGGCGGAAGGAAGTTCAGAAGTCGAGCACTAACGGCGACCTGATAAGCTTGTACGTGAGTTGGCGGGTCCCACTCAATTATTCGATGGCCCTTCTTTATTAGAGCTGATGCCGCCATGCGTAAAGCCCGCTGCACTGGTGGCTGTGGTACGGAGAGCCCATCGGTACGGAGCATCCCAAAGCATAACTGCTTTATAGAACTGGGATCATGGGCAGGAGAATTGATTATACTTAGGATCTCGGCCTCTTGTTGCGTTCGCCACGGTAGCTCCAGCACCAAGGGATCGTGCAGCCATGGCTGAGCTCCCAAGAGGCTCTGCATAATCAACCTCAACGTGCTTATAGAACGGGCGATTGGCCCGACAACGGGAAGGATGGTGTCCTGCCCATCCATACTGGTCCGGACTCCTTGATGGGAAATGCGCCCGGTTGATGGGCGTAGTCCGTACAGTCCGTTGTAGGATGAGGTTATTCTAGCCCGGCAGCTCCATTAGCCGGTGGGATGCACTGAGGAAAATGAAAGAGATAAGGCATGTTTGCTGCAGTGATAGCCATCATAAGGGACATACCGAACACCACCACCACGGTCGGAGCCCATGCCCACCATACTCCCGTGCTGGGAAACCAGGGCCCCTTCGCCGCCGGAACTGCCGCCACTAGAGAGACGACGGTTGAAAGGGTTCAATACACGGCCTACAATGTTATTAGTGCATTGTATGCCAAGTAGCGCCTGGGGCACAGCAGTCTTGCAAAAGCAGATTGCCCCCAGCTCCTTCAGCCCCTTCACAACCTCACTCTGCAACCCCGCTTCCGCCCCCTCGACTGCACCGATCCACTCGACATACCCAAGGCTCGTTTGCATGCCCTTGACATGATAGCAATCTGCCAAACTCACCAGCATCCCATGCAAGGGCCCGATCGGAGTGCCATGCTGCTCAAAATACGAGTCAAGGTGGGTGGCATCCATGATGGCTTGCTCCAGGCACAGTTCATGTAAACAATTCGTCTGGATTGGGATAAGGCAGGGATGCATCAGCATGGGTTTACGAAACGGTGGGAAGAGTAGCATATAGAACTTGGAAGCACACATACCAGTTGATGCGCCAGCGAGGCGCGGTGGCAAAATGCTCTTGTAACCTCGACACAAGTCCAGTGCCCGCTATGTATCAGGTTCAACGAATCTAGGACATCATTTTCCGTGATCTCAATTTCACGTGGGGTCAAGAACTGGTGCGGATAGGTCCCTGTGATATTTTGTTGCTGGTGCTCAGTGTCGGTGGGAGCTGTTGGTCGGTCCGCAGCCGACGAGGATGACTCGGAATACGGAGGCTCGTCGATGCGCCACGAGGGGGGGATTTGATTGGTGATTGTCTGGCGCTTTGCCCTTGCCAGAGCTTGCCAACTCGGAGGCATAATGGCAGCAGTGAGTAGATGGCTGAAAGCACGACTAGGAGTTGGTCCTGGGCTCTGGTATAGTACTGAGTAGGTGCTTCCGTACGATTGATGGCAGAGACGAGGGCAAAGTCTATTTGAATCAAGGGTACTGATGTAGCACTTCTTTCTACCTCCGCTTAGTCGATCTTACTCAGACGTGCAGTAAAGCACGATTTATTGCCCCTTCAACACGGGACTTGGGGGCTTCGCTGTTCTTGTGGAATCAGTAATATTGGAGTTATCTCGTCAACATACATGTGGCGTATTTCAGTCCGAATGCTCGTATCAAGTCGAGATTTTATATCTTTCGGATTCACGTAAGGACGCCATCATTCCCCCGGCCCGAGAGTCTTTGAGGCTAACTTGGCCGCATTTGGAAGAGCAAGCTTACTTGGGAGGGGTCATATCAAACTGATTGAGAAACTATTTGTATTTCACGCATCTATCACTCCGAGATCTTTGGAACGGGGGCCGGTCCCCAGACTTGACAGGCTCTTTGTATCTAGACAGGTTCTCTGGGCCTGATTGGCGCGCAGCCATAGATCATCCTCTAGGCAAACTGGAGGAGATCGCGATCTGGTTTATGTTGGCATCGGAGATGGCAGGTCGACGGACGTTGATCCATGCATTCGCGGCTCTCGAGACTTCCGAGTGTGGGGAAGCCAAGAATGAGAATATGGGGCTCCATGCATTGGCCTGCATGCTTTTGGAAAGATGCAACTAGGTCGTGGAATAGATCTTTGATCATCTTGTCTCGGACGGGTAATCCGTGCAATGCCATCTTCCTGGTCATGACCCAGATTGCCAATGCCGACCACTGTCCCCCGTCAGGAAGGGCGCATGGACGGTGCCAACCCATCCCATCGTGTCGGCCTTACATACTGCTCTCCAAATCTGCAGCAGAAAGTGGTGGCAGAAAGCGCAAGGTTTCGGTGGGCAACGACAGGAGACCAGCGAGGTTTTGTTGGGCTGTACGACCTTCGGGCGCCGGGCACACGTTTGTCTGTCGTCGCTCTTCTCTTGCACAACCAACACCGGCCGAGCGGCTTGACGCCATTGTCATGTTGCCGGATAGTAGATGTACGGCGCGGCACAGCAGCTGGGGTGTGGCGCATGTACCATAAGCCCGCAGGGCACAGAATTCGCCCAGCCCTTGATTCAGCATGGCTGGCTGGGAATTTGTGGAGACGGCCGGTGCTGGCGATGAGACCATGTCATCAAGATAAGCATGCTTATTCCATCTGCGCGACTCCCACCCCATGCGGGAGTTTGATTGTTCCAGGACGGAGGAGGTGACCAGAATCAGCAGCAGGGCGTGAAGTGACTGCCGACGGGCCGGGCCTTTTGATTGTCTCTTGGTCACCCCCAAGGCTTGTTCCCCCATGACGGTGCCTTGATCCGCTCCCACGTACCTCATCGCCCATGCGGCAGCGACACCATCCGGGTGGTCGGGCACTCTAAGTCTAGTTCGTCCAACTCCTGAATCTACCACTTTGCTGCGGCATTGGGAGTGGAAGACAGTGCTATCATCCGTTGCAATCCCTGGGACATGCAGACAAGTCCCTCTTGAGTAGGTAGCATTCTCGGTGGGGCGGTAGCAGCACAAGCCATCAGGGTCCTGCAGGGCCTTGCCCGCAAAGCGTCATTCCGCCGGGGAAGCCCAATAAAACTGGTCCACATCTCCTCTCCTAGATTGGGGTGGACATGGCATGCTCTGCCTTCACGTACATCTCTCGAGGGATGGAGGCCCCTGAACGCCCGCCGCAATATCAACATACATCTACCAACGTGATAACCGCCCTCTCATGATTGGCTGCATGGTGGTGCTTCAATACAACATGGCAATAGGCAATCGACTAAGCTGGGTGGTAAGTGCGGCCTCACAAGCATGGCCGATAACCTTATTGGCTCACATCCACTTACTTGACGACCACTTAATATATCCATGGCTATGCTGTTGCATCTGTCAAGTTGGATTTAATCCTCAGCATTCACTCCCTTGCTAGTACATCCATTGTTATGCTGTTGAATCTGTAAAGCTGGATTCAACGCGCAGCATTCCAACATGACCACAAGGGCTCCGGTCGATGCCACCATGGAGGACGGATATTCAACTCCTCCCTTGCCTCTATCCTATCAAGACTCAGAAAGCAGTGGCAATAGCCCTCATGTCAGCGGCTTCCGAGATGACGAGGACTGGACCAAGCTGCCCAACGTCGTTGACCGCCGAAAAATCCAGAACCGCATTGCGCAGCGGAATTATCGTAAGCGGTCTCCATCTCCCCATCTGATTGAGTTTACAGTATCTTAAAGGGATCGCTTGTAGGGAAAAACATCAAGAAACGCCTTGAAGATTTAGAGAAACTTAACGGAGCAGCCCTCGTGGCTGCATCAGCCGCCATGCATCACAACTCAACACAATCTCTATATCCGATTCCTCCAGACTTAAGCGCTGATCCGAAGTTTAATCCGTTTTTTGGTACTTCTTCTCAATCGGATTTCTCTGGGTTTCAACTCACCCCGCAAACGAATTGGGGACCTGGAAATGTTGCACAATATGATGACTGGTCGGATGGGCATGATCTGGGGGGAATATCTCCCAGTATGGATCTCAGCATCTCGTGCTCTATCGACGAATCTTTGATCAAGAACACCGAACGGTTACAACACCAGAATCCGCATGTTAGTAGCCAAGTCCACTTGCTGGGGGCCGGGGGAGGTCTAATAAAACTTTCCCAAAAGTCAGTTGGCTAATGAAAACGGCATTAATAGAATCACTTTCTTGGTGGTACGACCGAGGGAACTAACCAGCCCGATCCACTGCAATACGCCGAAGACAGCGCGATGGACGATTATGTGGTGACGGCGTTCCACAAAGCCGTCTTCTATGGTCATGAAGCTGTCGTGCGACTGCTACTCGAGAAGGGCGCGAATCTGGAGACGCCCAATGCCTATGGACAGCGGGCGTTGCATCTTGCCGTCGAAAAGGGCCATGTCGGAATCACTCGCATGCTGCTGCATAGCGGTGTTGACTATAATGCCCCGGGGGCATACGAGCGTACGCCGTTACACCTGGCTGCTCTGGGCGCGTACGAATCGATCATCCGTATGCTGGTGGAAAGACCGGTTAATCTCAATGCCACCGACAGCTGCAACTACACCGCACTACACCTGGCTGCTGAGCATGGGCATGAGATGGTGGTGCGTATACTGCTGAATGCTGGCGCGGATCTCAACTCTTGATGATGGGTGCGGCGGCAACCACCATCCATATATGGAAACGTGAGATGCCGACATGCACGTCCGGTGATGACCACCACTATTGTATTGAGGCACGCACCATCAACCTAGCCAGGACAAGGGATCAAAGATGGGCAAAGGGTTTGCAGTACGATTTATGACTTCTATTTTTCAGGCGTTGGGTGTTCTCAAGGAGCTGCACTCCGAGCTAGTAGACCAATAATGACAGAATGCCGTATCGCGAACCCTTGGAGGTCGCCCGGTATCCCATCCCATCCCACCTATGCCAAAGCTTGGCTCTACTCCGTGACTAGGATAGACTGCAACCGATTGTTTTCAGTGGACCCATCGGCCAGGGCACACTCCGAGTGGTCGATGCCTCTGTGTACCCGTTCCCGTTGCACAGGCCAAAACGTGTTCGTCTATCTGATGCTACACGATTGTCGATACGCCCCGAAATGCTTGAGTGGTTCTCCAGACCCCCGGGCACGCGAGACCCACCACACGACAAGTGGTGAGCGAAGACAGGACGGCAGTACCGTTCGAAGTGCTAGCTGCCTACATACTGACGCTTACTACGCCCGAACGCTGCTTTCATTGCGTATTCGCTAACTACAGGATGCTCCCAGAGTCCCTGTACCCACCCAAGTGGTGCGTTACCTGCGATACGCAGCATGGAATATTACAATTTCGATAGTGAAACCCCCAGAAACGCATCGGTCAGAAAATCCCCTGCACTGATGCCGAGGGACCCGTAAAGGAGTCCTGCACGCGGACGAGCTGAGCCAAATGTGCCGCTACTTTCAATCCTTTCTCATTCTCCTCCTCCAAGCGCGTCAGAGTCCACTTCTCCATATTGCTAGCCCCGTTCGATTGTGACGTCACAGCTCTTGAGGCTTGAGCTTGATGAAGATGAGGGCCGTCCGGTGTCAAGCTTGACGGTGGACGAGGCAATAACCCTATGGACTCCATGGCCGATCGAGGAGGGACGGTGATGCGACCGCGCTTAAAAACATACTTAGCCATCGACGAAGCAAAGACGATTTTTTTCAAGTCCTGTTCTGATCCCAGCGAAAAGTCACACGGCACACCACCCCTTCTTTTACGCTCATCAGCCCTAACGTCCCCAATTCCTCCTCGGTTGAAGCTATCTTGGGCCGGTCTGACCGCTCCATGCTTCACGAAGTGGCTTACCACGTACAGCCACTTCTCATCCCAGCACAGAACCCTCGTCCATACCTCGTACTTCTCATATGGTTTGATATCTTTTGTAAAAGTGCATGCTACACCGCCAAGAGCCACGGTCAAGAGCTTTCCTTCGATGCCTCTTGTGCCTTCTTTCGGCGAGGGGCTCAGAAGCTCTTTGAACAGGTTGCTAAGAAGATGCGTGTGGTTAACATCAAGGTCGGTGAAGTAAGTACTGTTGGACTTATGGAGGTTATAGTCGCACTCCAAAAGAGGACTATAGGACGAGGTGACGATGGGTTGGAATATAGCCTGGTATCCGTCCTTGTCAACATCTACACGCCGTGAACGATGAAGCCGAAAGTGGTGGAAGAGTATGCGAAAGATTCGGAACTAGAAACGGGGAAGAGGTTTAGTCAAGATCGTAATCCATGCAATGAGACCTTGAACTACGGAAAGCCAACTCACATGCCATGCACCAAATAGGCTTTTGCGATTTGCAATTAGAAATACCGCGAGGCACGCCCAGAAAAGGTATTGCAATGCCAAAATCGACATTTCGAATCAGGAGGAGGTAGTAAATCAGTTACGGAGCCCAAGCCGATATGGAATGGAAGGAAATGTGTAAAGGCTCTGTACTAGATTAAACAGACTGCTGTTCCGCCATGACTGGTGAGAATGAGTGCGGAGAGTATGGACTGGGTTCAGCATCTGAAAAGGTAGTAACCGTAGCTCCATATGTAGTCGTTCTGCATGTGTACAATGCAGCCTTACTAAGATCTGCACGAGACCCTCACATATCATCCAATTGTTTTAATTCCCTGTCAGGCCTCTTCATTGTGACGGGTACCTGGGTTTGACATGTTAGATCCAGGCTAGATGTTAGGGTTAAGCGGAAGCCTTGTGTAAGCAGTATGATAGAAGCGTAAGCTCTCACTCAGCCCGCATAGAGCCCAAGAAATATTATAACAATATCCATGGCTCAAGATATAGTGTTATACCCTTGGTAGCAAAAGTCTACCTTTGAAAGAAACATCTAGGTGCTTAATTATGCGTTCTTTCCTTGTCTCAAAGTTTACCAACAAGCAAAATATAGCATCAGCTGTTTACAATGTCTTCGCAGCCAACTCCCGCCCATACTATCGGTATGTAGTTTCGACAACTCATGTTAAACCGTTATTCTGAACATCAAATCTGACGAGGTTCAATTCTTTAGACTGGACTAATGCACCTCCCGGAAGCATTACTGGTGAGCCTGCCAGAGACATCGGGTTCCAAGAACCAGCGTGCTAACCTATGCTTCTAAAGTCAGCGGCCACTGCGAATCACGCTACAGCCACAAAACCGGCAAGTGGACAGACCCAACTTTTATACAGAGTCCATACCTTCAGATCCATGGGTTAGCACCTGGGCTTAACTACGGTATGTGCAGGTAGAAGTGCGTCATATATTCTGCAATATAAACTAAATATCCGATAGGCCAGCAAGCTTTTGAGGGAATGAAAGGTGCGCCCTGCCCATTACACTTCTTCGAACTTACTAATGCCATCAAGCTTTTCGCCATGCCAATGGCCAAATCCATGTCTTTCGCCCCACCCGCCATGCTATGCGCATGGCATACTCTGCTAGCTTCATCTCGATGCCACCCCCTCCCGTGTCACATTTCATCCGCTGTGTGAACCTTGCTGTCTCCGGAAATTCCGCATATGTTCCACCCTACGGCACACCCAATGCTTTCCTCTACATCCGTCCCTTACTGTTTGGCTCCAGTCCACAGATCGGCCTTGTCCCACCAGAAGAGTATACCTTATGCATCTATGTAACCCCAACGCAGTCTTACCATGGCTCCCAAGCCCTGGATGCTCTTGTTATGGAAGACTTCGACCGAGCAGCCCCGAATGGCACCGGCTCCGTAAAGGTGGGAGGAAATTATGCTCCCGTAATGCGCTGGAGTGACAAGGCGCGCAGTGAGGGATATGGCCTCACCTTGCATCTCGACAGCCGAACGGGAACGGAAATCGACGAGTTCTCCACATCAGCATTTCTGGGCATCAAACAGGAGCAAGATGGGCAGACCACTATGGTCGTCCCCGACAGTAAAGCCATCATTGCAAGTGTGACCAGCGATAGCTGTCAAGTGCTTGCGGAATACTTTGGCTGGAAAGTGGAGAAGCGCGCTGTGAGGATTCCCCCTTTTCGAAAATTACGGGCTCATAATGGTCTGACTATTGATCTAGATAAAATTTACAGAACTGTCCTCCTTCTCGGAAGTTGTTGCTGCAGGTACGGCTGCAACGCTCGTCCCCGTGCGTTCCATCGTGCGTAGATCGGATCAGAAGAAGTTCACCTATATTCAAGGGTCCGCTGAAGCCGGGCCCGTCTGCTCCCAGCTGCTACGTGCCATCCAGGAGATCCAGCAGGGTGATGCTACTGATGTTTTTGACTGGTGTCAGTCAGTAGCTGGACAACAAATGGTCTTGGTCGAGAGATTGAAGGGTGAAAGTAAACATGAGGCCAATGTTGCCACTGTTTCTGTTGTGGAAGTTGATGCGTTTTGAGATCGTGCCCTATTCTGAATTCATACAACTGCTATCAAGGAATCGTGGAATGGAGATATCGTGAATATAATAATAATAAGTATAAATTATAGCAATAGAATCGCTTAAGCTAAATAATGCTGGGGTAGAGCCTACCCTTCACATTCTATCACAGGGAGGTACCCAAAAGAGAAATAATAAATTACAAGGGGAATTTAGCACTTTTGGATTTTGTGCTATTAACTTTATTATAGTTCATGCTACTGCATCGTTTATCCTAAATACAATTCCTATCTGTTAGACCCAAATAGGAACTAGATATCTTTCTGTATTCATTATTCACTTTAGAGCTTTATTAATCCATGAACCGTTAATATCTTTAACTTGTGCACGGTCGTATAATCGATGACAAGCCTCGAGCATAGGCACCATACATTGATTTAAGACTGTAAGAGTCAGAGTAGCTGAAGTATTCGTTATGTTTAAATAAAAGCGGGGTGGTTTTGTGACGTTCAGGTTGCTCGGCAAAGCCCATACAGGGTTCCAGCGTGCAACTCGTAAGTCGTAGTCAGCCCGCATAAGCGAAGCGTCCAAATAGTACAACCGCCGATATGAATATGGTCAAATACGCCCATTAATAGTAAGCACGAAGATAAGGCTCGGTCCGGGCTGATTTATGGTAGGATTAGGTGTTTATAATTCGGAGCAGCATGCCTTCTTACGAGCTTCTGCCGATGCAAGGGAGAGCTTCCTGGCAAATAAATGTATGGCACAAGCGCATAGCGCGGTGCACACGTAGCTGATGCAAAACAATCTAGGAGAGGTAATATCACTCGACTGAACCTCCGTCTTTCCATTAGCAAGAACTCCGTGAGAAATTTCTCTATCGAGTCAACTATGCTTAACCATACCATTCCGTGCTCAATCACTGTGGAGAGTGTTTTTGGTCCTCGAGTCCACGGCTGCCACGATGATTTCGACTTCACCCTACTTTTTGAGGAGAGCATTCTCTCGATTGCACCGTTGGCTGTGTGCCTTTTTGGGGTACTCATAAGAGTAATACAGTTGTACTCAAAAGAAAAGGTGGTGAACCGGAGTGTGCTACACATCGTGAAGCTGGTGAGGCAAGACTTTTCTCGGCTTATACCACCTGAAACTCTACCTTGACAATTTTGGAATCATGGCTGATGAAACTCAAAGCTTAGCTTGGGTCTTTTTACAGTTCTGCAGATAATACAATTGGTGGTTCGTATTGTACCAAGTGTTCCCAAAACCCAAATCTCGATCGTATCCATGGGGGTTAACGTCCTGGGCTCAATCTGCTTCTGTTACCTGTCGCATCTAGAGCATATGCGCAACATCAAGCCATCGACGTTGCTTATCATCTATTTCTTATTCTCTTTCCTGCTCGATTTCTCTCAGCTTAGAACACTATGGGCTATCCCGCATAATTACATATCGGCAACCGTGTTTACAGTGGCTACGGCCACGAAAGTTTGGATTGTATTGCTCGAAGCGAAAAGCAAACGGACAATCCTCAATGCAAAGTATACCGACTACGCAGCAGAAGCAATAGGCAATGTCTTTAGCAGAGTCGTCTTTTGGTGGTTGAATCGTCTGCTTGGTATCGGATATGGGAAGACGCTCTCATTAGATGACCTTCCCTCGATTGATCCATCTTTATCTTCGAGCGTACAGTTCCAGCAAAAGTGGAACAAATGTAAGTCCCGTTTATCTTGAGTATTAATTCAACGTTATGTTAATACTAGCTTTCAGTGCCAAACAAAGACACGCGACACTCATTACTTTTGGCTGCAATTGCTCACTTTAAATGGGATCTGCTATCAGGAATCCCACCACGATTATTACTCATTGGTTTTACATACTCTCAGCCATTTTTGGTGAAAAGAGTTATCAACCTAGTCTCCCAACCTACAAGTACCAGCTCAAATAACGCTGGTTACGGAATGATTGGAGCCTACGCCCTTGTGTATATTGGAATGGCGGTCGGTATAATTACAGCCTTCAAGAAGTTTACATCCTGCTAATTTAATCATAAAGCTCTCCACGACTCGATATCAGCATTTGACCTACCGCGTTATCACGAAGCTGAGAGGAAATCTGATTCCATTGATATATAATAAAACTCTGTCCTTGAGTGTGTCCTCAGCCAATCAGTCTGCATCCGTCACTTTGATGAGTACCGACGTGGAGAGAATATGCGCTGGTTTATTATACATGCATGATTCATGGGGGAGTACGATTGAGATTGGCCTTGCACTCTGGCTGCTTTGGCTCGAGCTCGGAGTAGCAAGTGTGACTCCAATTGTTGTTGCATTAGGTATGTCAGACCCCCTACCAGATATGAAAATTTCTCGCTCAGCAGGTATCTAGTTTGCACACTTGCCGCTATGAAAATAGCTGGGAGTGCTGCCCACCGCCAAAAGTCATGGATTGAAGCAATCCAGACCAGGGTCGGCGCTACGGCAACCATGCTTGGTGCCATGAAGAGTGCCAAGATGTCAGGGCTAATTGACCGACTCTCGACGAATATTCAAAATCTCCGGGTTGCAGAAATACATGCGTCTAGGAAATTTCGAGTGCTTTTGATCATCGTGTTAGGTCTAGGTAAGCAGGTTCGGTTACCTCTATTGATGATTGTGACTCTAACACGAAATACTATTTAGCTTATACAAGCAATGCTTTGTCACCTGTCATTTCATTTGGTATATTCAGTTTCATAGATAGGCATCGGGGTAGTGGGACTTTGGATACTGCGACCGCATTTGCATCACTAACATTGTTTTCCCTCCTCGCGACACCGCTCAGTCAGTTGATTGAAGCTAGTACACAGTTGATGGCCGCTGTTGGTTGCATAGATCGAATTAGAGAGTACCTTGTTTCTGATGAACGGGAGGAGCACAGAGAATTGGCTGCGACCTCACCAGTGGATGCAGATCTAAAACATGAGAAAGCAGTGTTTACTGGGTCCGCCTCGGAGACGTCACTTTCTCGTTCTTCGGAAGCACCGAATCATGTCATTACTATTCGAGGTGGCAGCGCTGGATGGGACAAAGAAAGACCCCACCTTATCCATGATATATTGATTGAGATCCAGCGCTCCCAATGGACATTTATAGTCGGCCCGGTTGGTTGCGGAAAATCAACATTACTTCATGCTATGCTTGGAGAGACCACTACCTTTAGTGGATCCCTCAATATCGGATATTTACAGGTCGCATATTGTAGCCAAACTCCTTGGATTACTAACGGGACAGTACAAGAGAATATCTTAGGCATATCGGTTTTCGATCAGCCATGGTATGATGTGGTTATTCGAGCATGCGCCTTGGAGCAAGATCTACATGGTTTCCCGCGCGGCGACAAAACACTTCTGGGCAGTAAAGGAACAACACTTAGTGGGGGTCAAAGGCAACGTATAGTTCGTTCCCCCTGCCATCTCATTGGAGGTTTGTTCTATTGGCTGCCACGCTAATAATATTGTCTCGGTAGGCTTTAGCAAGAGCCTTGTATTCTAGAGTGGACGTCCTGATTCTCGACGATGTTTTCAGCGGTTTGGATTCTACCACTGAAGAGGTGATCTTCATTAGGCTCTTTGGAAGCGATGGACTTTTTCGCAAAGCCAGAACAACTGTTATTTTGACAACAAACTCTGGTGAGTATCGTCAATCCCAAATACTCTTATAGCAACCCCACTGATTCGAATAGTCGACAAACTCTCCTATGCAGACCACATCATAGTTCTAGGACGTGATGGTACAATTGCGCAGCAGGGAACGTTCGAGGATTTGAATAGCACAGCTGGCTATCTTCGCGACTATTCTGCCAAACAACATCGTAATAGGGGTCATAAAGTTGATCCAACCACCCCCTTGTTCAGAGTGCGTTCCACCCTTACGACTAGCACCGTGCCCGAAAGTGATTCTAGGAGGGTGGGAGATATGATGGTCTACAAGTATTACTTTTCCATCATCGGCTGGAAAGTTTCACTGGTCTTTGTAGCGCTAACAATATGGCCGGTGTTTTGCTTGTCTTTCCCTTGTAAGTATAACAATGTCCATCTTCCAAAGGGTTGTGACTAATTAACTGACTTAGCCATTTGGGTCATGCTATGGGCAAAATCCAATGAAATCCATCCTAATCAAGATATTGCTTTGTATCTTGGGATTTACGCTATGCTGGGTGTAATGGCGATTTCGGGCATAGTATTTCTTTGCTGGTACTCTCACAGCCGCAATCTACATATATCTCCTGTACTGACGAAGCAAGGCACTTGATGGTCAACTTGGTACCCAGGACATCCGGAACTCTACATAGGATTTTACTCAACACGACTCTGCGGTAAGACACCACCTGATTGCAGTATGAGATTCGGGATCTAATTTGGTCCCCCATAGCGCCCCCATGTCGTTCTTTTCAAACACCGACACAGGAGTTACGCTCAATAGGTTAGTAGTAATCCTCTGATTCTTTTGAATCTGCTAAAACTTGTCTAGGTTCAGCCAAGATCTGGAGCTTATCGACATGGAGCTTCCCATAGCCCTCCTGAACATAGCACTAGGTAATTAATTCTCTAATGACGACCTGCAATGCTCCAATTTCCCATTCGCTAATACAAATACTTATAGCTTCAATGTTATGTCTCGCACAGATCATTATAGTATCAGTCTCAGCGAGGTACATTGCTGCAGCTATCCCAGTCTGTCTCATTGTATTCTACGTAGTACAAAACTTTTATCTTCGTACTTCTCGACAGCTGCGATTATTAGATATCGAAGCAAAATCTCCACTCTTTTCACACTTCCTGGAAACTCTGAGCGGTCTTTCTACACTGCGGGCCTTCTGCTGGGAAGAGGAGTCTAAGCATCGGAACCAGATCCTCCTAGATCAGTCTCAAAAACCATTTTACCTGTTATTCTGCGTTCAGCGCTGGCTCAACCTTGTTCTAGACTTATCTTTCGCTGGTCTTGCCGTTATCCTGATCACAATAGCTGTCACAACTCGAGGGAAGCTGAGCGGAGGCTTCATAGGCGTTGCACTTGTCAACGTTGTTAGTTTAAGTACTAGTCTGAAGGATTTGATCACCTATTGGACCATACTGGAGACCTCCATTGGTGCTGTCTCGCGGGTACGGAGTTTCGCTTTGGAGACTCAGTCGGAGAATCGGCTGGAAGAGAGAGAAATCCCCGATAGCCACTGGCCAGCTAAGGGTAGCATTGATATACGAGGCATCTCTGCGTCTTATCTGTGAGTATTTATTTGGATGGCTCTATCTTATGATACGCTAATTCAACCATTCGCTAGCCTTGGATCAGAAAAAGTACTAAACAATATTTCACTATCAATCAAAGCTGGGGAGAAAATAGGAGTCTGTGGCAGAAGTGGCAGGCGCGTTTATCCTTCCAATTAGAGAATGCCCGAATGCTGAATTCTTTAACAGTGGTAAAAGCTCTCTTGTATCGACAATTTTCCGAATGCTTGAACTTGACTCGGGCTCAATAATCATCGATGGCATAGATATTTCCACAGTTCCTCGGCAAGAAATCCGTTCTAGACTCGTTTCGATCTCACAAGAGCCATATATATTGAGCGGGACTGTTCGACTCAACGTCGATCCTTTTGAGACAGCCAGCGATGAGGATGTCATCAAGGCACTGCAAACGGTCAAACTCTGGGAGGTAATCAGTACCAAAGGAGGTCTCTCGGTGGTAGTTAGTGAAAACATCTTGTCTCATGGTCAAAGACAACTACTTTGTCTGGCGAGGGCCCTACTACGCAAAGGATCAATCCTGGTGCTCGACGAAGCTACAAGCAGGTAAGATTCCACATACGTATCTCCCAGAAGGTTTCATGCTAATAATTTCCTGGAAAGTGTTGATGAAAAGACCGATGAGCTTATGCAGCAAATCATCCGGACACACTTCCAAGAATACACTATTATTGCAATTGCTCATCGATTGAACACCATCCTGGATTTTGATAAGATTGCAGTTATCGAGAAAGGCTGTCTGTTGGAGTTTGAGAACGCAGCAGAACTTTTGTCAAGGCAATCCGCATTTAGTGACTTATACCGGAGTTCAACAGGGGGTGATGATGCCCAAGACGATAACAGCTCGGGAGCTTCACAAGAGACAGAAGCAAAGCATGGTGACGACGACATGGATGAAATCATACCAGAGAAACAGTGCCATTGAAAGGGCTGGTGGTGGATATGAGTAGTATGTCAAGAAGAATGCTTGGGTTAAAAATATACCATAGAATTGACAGGTAAGAATGAAATCGTTTTCTTTTGCTTTGGGATCGCAAGATAGACGCAGTGAGGAATCATGCCATTAGTGAATTTACCATAATCTTCAATTTACGATTGAATATGATTAAAACAACAAATTAAATCGTCATGTGTAGAATCGTCTATGAAAATCAGGCATTTTGCAGCAAAATCAGACTTCAGAGCTAGGCAAATTTGATATGTTCAGCAAGAAAGTATTTAGCAACTAGAACCATCCGAGGCGCAAATTCTCCACTTCTCTGAAACATTTCCAATCCAACAATGTATGCAGCTTATGAAATTCCACATCAGCGCCAGATGTAACAGCGCAAAAGGCAGACTGCTTGCGCAGATCTTCAGGATACATCGCAGCGTACCGCTTAAGGCCGGCAAGGCTTATTGCTCCGCTTGAATCTACCACAGCGCGAGTTTCTGCTCCAATCCATTAGCTCTTATGCTTATTGCATTAAAGTTAATATAACTTGCCCTCGTAAATGTCTTTCATGGCATCGTGTAGTTCTTCTACAGTCACCGATATAACTCCGTCAACGTGGTCCCGACACAAGCGGAAAGATTCGCCTTGAACAGGATGGAAACATGCTGCAGCTTTGGCGACGGCAAATGTCTGTGAAAGCAGGCTGGAATGCTTTGCATTTAAGTCTTGCACTTCGACGGCGATGATTTTGATCTCTGGCGCGACACGTTTGAGGAGAACTGATATACCAGCGATTAGGTCCAAATTAGTTACGCTGCAGAAAACTGCAGTTCTATTAGAGCCTTTCCACTGTCTGATAAGTTCTAATCCAACCGTGCCCTGTCCTGCAATGACAAGCGGATCGTGAGATGCTGGAATATAGGTCATCCCGTTTTGGCTTTGAAGTCGTTGGCGCTGCTCTGTAGCCTCCGCATCAGAACTACAAATTATCACTGTTGCCTTCAGTCGAGAGCACTGCTGATCCTTGATACCAGGGACCCCATCAAGCATGATGACTATCGAGGGTATGCTTAAGAGCTTCGCCACATAGGCGACTGCAACGGCATGATCGTCTAGTGATATCAATTCCAGTCAGCAACTGTTCTACTCAAGGAGTTTCATACGCGCAAAAAGTTCAGCATACCAATTGAGCAAGTTACTACCCCTCTCCATCGTTCTTCTGGGGGGATGCATGACATTTTATTATATACACCACGTATCCTGGAGGTCAGCGATGGTTGAAAGTCTTCCCGCTTTAATGAAACTTGGCATCCTAATTTCCGAGATAGGTCAATCGCAGTTGTTAAGGGAGTCTCTATTAATGCATCATACACCCGAGACGTGAGTATAAATCGCAAGTAGTCTGGATACTCGTCATCATAAGATATGTTTGGCTGAATTGGCAAGCTGGACGATGAAGGAAGTACCGATGAAGTCGCAGCTTTCCTCTTATTAAGAATAAGCCCGGGTATGGGAGACATGGTGTGGATCCTCTTTTCCCCAATAGTGGGTTCTTTTGTAGGCATAGTTGCAATTATCGTCCCGGGCGATCTCGTATCTTTCTGGCAAAGTGAAGGAAAAATAAAAGAAAATCTGACGGCACAACATTTCCTCAGAAACATTAAAGATCATAAATTACCCAGAGCATTTATCAAGTGACAGCCTTATTTCACTTGAGATAGTCTTGCTTGTGATTGTGAAGAGATGAGAACATTAGGAGACGAGGTAGTAAGCATCGATTAGGACTAGTAAGCGGCTATGTGTTGCAAGGATTGTCGCAGCATTATCGCAAGGTATTTAGAGATTTAGAGCTGCAGTTGGCGTAAGCCTGCATCATGTGTGATAACATGTAGTCAGCTCCGTCCTGTTAGATTTAGATACGCAATGACTGCCATTCATGGTGATCTCTGAATAGGAAGTCACAATAGCGTCGTTTTGCGCCTCTTACGCCAATTTTGTCAGATTCATCAATGTTCAGTAACAAGTTACTTCAGGTTGATACCTCTATACACCTGGGTGAGTGGAAACTTACATGGTACTTGTTGTCACACTATCCCCGAACCAACACATTTACCTCTGGCATACAAAAGAAAGGCTGAAGTGCACAGGAATTCTTCGATATGCCTTCATACTCCCAATTAAACGACGTGAAGCATTCTATAGCGTTATGTGATCCAGTATATTTGATTCCTCACACTATATCACTACGCCTCGTTTGAGGTGACGAGCCCATTCACCTGTTGTCACACCAAGATCACTTGTCACTTTGATGCTCTGATCATCCACCACCTTGATTCAACAATGAGGGCCAATTTCCTCACTGAGTCTGGAGATTCAGTCACCACTTATTCTGAACAATCTCTCAGCCTTAAGTACCACGACTTCGAACATTCGCTCACATTACCAGCGCATCTTTTAGAATATCGATCCCGATCAGTGCGAAGATTCCTCGCCAGTATTTCAAGTCCTGAAGTGGGGCTTGAGAAAGAGGGCCCATGCTCAGATGCTGGCATCTTTACTCAGTATCTAGAGTTTCTCTGTGTCGAAACCCAAAGCGGTACTACAAGTCTAATCCAGCGCAGCTACTTGGAATCAGTTATTCTTGAATATGAGAAACGATTTCTTCAAGATGATATTCACGCCTTTGCTGTAGCTCTGCCCGATTCGGACTATTTTAAACTTTCGTCCATCAAATCCTACTACCACTTGAAAGCAGTCACCAATATGCCCGTAAGGACCAGCACCCCGGCATTGTTAAATGCTGCTTCCAACAATGAGGCGACTATTTATACCTTGTTTGGGGGACAAGGGAATAACGAAGATTATTTTGACGAGCTCCGAGAAGTGTATCATCTCTATCCTTCATTTGTGGAGGAATTGATTGCCTCATCGAGTGAGCAGTTAATGGCCCTTAGCCAGAAAGTAAGCACTGGGAACCTTTATTCAGCAGGATTCGATGTCCTTAGCTGGCTTCGAGATCCCGAAGGAGCACCAAATTCAGACTATCTCATCTCTTGTCCCATCAGTTTTCCGCTCATCGGCCTTACGCAGCTTGCAAACTACTACAGCATGTGTAAAGCGCTTGGGAAAAGCCCCGGCGAAATCCTTGAAAACGTAACTGGTACAACTGGACACAGTCAGGGCATTGTTGTTGCTGCTGCTATTGCTTCTACGGATTCCTGGTCGGCTTTTACTGAAGCGGCCAAAATCGCGCTGGAGATTCTCTTCTGGATTGGATATCGGAGTCAACAGTACTATCCTCAATCGTCGCTTGACCTGTCAACTATACAAAAGTCTGTCCAAGATGGAGAAGGAAACCCTACACCCATGTTAAATGTGTCCGGCCTCCCGTGTATCCTGTTACAGCAACATGTTGACTCAGTAAACTACTATCTCCCAGAAGATAGCAAGATTTTCGTAGCGCTCAGAAATGACGACCAAAACACTGTCCTAGCTGGTCCTGCTCAGTCTTTGTGTGGATTGAGCCGCAAGCTCAAAGCCATCAAATGTCCTCCTGGTTCAGATCAAACAAGGATACCATTTTCACAACGGAAGCCCCATTTCCATATCAAATTCCTGCCAATTACCGCTCCGTTCCATAGTGTTCATCTTGCAAAGGTCTCGGAAATAGTAGCAAAAGACCTCAAGCATCTTAAAGTCAGCAGTAGGGACCTTCGCATACCCGTTTTTGCAACGGATAGTGGAGTGGACATGCGAGAACTACCAGAGGATACTGATATAATACCCTTGCTTGTGCGAATGATTGTGGAAGTTCCAGTCAATTGGCGCCAGACTACGAAATTTCCAGGAGCCACGCACCTTCTTGACTTTGGCCCAGGTGGCACTTCTGGAGTTGGCAATATCACACACCGCACGAAAGACGGCACCGGTGTGAGGGTAGTTCTAGCAACCGTCCTGCTAGGCTCAAATGCAGAAGTTGGCTATAAATCAGAGATATATGGAAAAGCCAAAGATTTGTTGACTTATGGCCCAAATTGGCTCAAATTATATGGTCCGACGATAGGTAGAACGTTTGCAGGTACCAAATTCCTGGATACCAAAATGTGGAGAGTACTCGGTGTACCACCTGTCATGGTGGCTGGAATGACTCCCACCACGACTCGATGGAACTTCGTAGCTGCGACAATGAACGCCGGATATCATATTGAGCTAGCCTGTGGGGGATTTCCAAATACGGAGAAAATGACCGATGCGATTTATAATATTCAACAAGCAGTTCCTCCAGGACGTGGCATAACAGTCAATCTTATCTATGCCAGTCCCAGATCTATGCAATGGCAGCTGCCGCTTATACGCCGATTAATATCAGAAGGCGTCCCAATTTACGGTCTGACTATTGGTGCTGGCGTGCCGTCGCTAGAAGTTTCCAATGAATATATAAGAGAACTAGGCTTGAAGCATATTGCATTCAAACCAGGGTCATTCGATGGGATTCAGTCTGTTTTAAAAATTGCGGAAGCCAATCCTGATTTTCCAGTAATACTTCAATGGACAGGTGGTCGAGGTGGAGGTCATCATTCCTATGAGGATTTCCATCATTCGATTCTCCGTGCGTACAGTGCTATCCGAAGACACAGCAATGTGATTCTCGTTGCGGGTAGTGGATTCGGTGGTGCATATGATACACAACCTTATATCTCTGGGTCCTGGTCTTTAAAGCTGGGACATCCCGCGATGCCATTTGACGGATGTCTTCTAGGAAGTCGGGTGATGACGGCAAGGGAAGCCCAGACAGCTGATGCTGCCAAAAAAGCTATTGCTGAAGCTGAAGGTGTTGAGAATCAGCACTGGGAAAAGACGTATCAAGGTGTAGCGGGAGGCGTCATAACTGTACGGTCGGAGATGGGAGAGCCAATCCATAAGCTTGCTACCCGTGGTGTGCTGTTCTGGGCTGAGATGGACCAGAAGATATTTAGCTTGGAAAAAAGCAAACGCATGGCGGAGCTGGCCGAGCCAAAACAGCGAGCTTATATCATCAAGAGGTTAAACGACGACTTCCAGAAAGTTTGGTTTGGACAATCAAAGGGCAATGCGGTTGACTTGGAGGATATGACATATGCTGAAGTCTTATGCCGCCTTATTGAGCTATTATACATCAAGAGCGCGGCACGATGGATCGATGACTCTTACAAAAAGCTCGTGCTAGACTTTGTACGCCGGCTGGAAGAACGATTCATGCACTCGAAAGATACAGAGTCAGCAACATCAGTGCTTCGAGATGAAACTGACCTTCTCGACCCTGTCGTAGTTACCAGGAACATTTTGGATGCCTATCCGAACTCTCAGAAACAAGTTCTGCAGGGTGAAGATGTACAGTATTTTCTTTACATTTGCCAACGCCCTGGACAAAAGCCTGTCACATTCGTGCCTGCTTTGGACGAAAATTTCGAGGTTTGGTTCAAAAAGGATTCAATTTGGCAGTCAGAGGATCTCGAAGCCATTGTCGACCAAGACGTGGGTCGATGCTGTATCCTACAAGGCCCTGTTGCCGTTAAGCATACCAAGGTGATTAACGAACCGATCAAGGAAATTTTGGACAATATCTACAACACGCAGATTGAGTTAATTTCGAAAGAATTGTCCGAAATAAACTCCGAAAAAGAACTTCCAGAGATAACGTTACTCGATAGCTCTCCTATTGAAAGAGCAGGAACTACACCCATGGATGCAAAGGGACTTAACATTTTGGGTGGTAAAGAAGAGATTCAATACCACCTATCATCTTCCACTGGGACCGATCTACCTGGCCCAGATGATTGGTTCAAACTCCTCGGAGGCTCCTGTAACACATGGCGGCATGCAATATTTACGTCTGAGAATGTTATTCAAGATAGAAAAGCATCGAGTAATCCCATCAGACGACTTTTCGAACCCGTTGGAGGTATCCTCGTCAATATCGCCAATCCCGACGTGCCAAACAAGACCGTCATCACTTTATTTGGGACCGATATAACAATTCCTCTGGTAGATCTCAAGTCAGGTATCGGAAACGAGGTTCTTGTGAATATTTATGCCTACGATACAGCGGATGGTAGACCTGCAACTCTGAACCTCAAATACAACTTCCATTTAGGCAACCGCGTTGCTTCCTTACACGAGGTTATGGAAGACCGTAATCAACGCATAAAGGCTTTCTATTACCAACTCTGGTTTGGATCCAAGGATTTACCCAGCGAGACATTGTCATTGGCACAGTGTCGGTCGAGCAAGAAAACTATCAGCAGCCATATTGTTAAGCAATTCGTAAATGCTGCAGCAGTAACCGGCGAAGAGTATCTGGACCGACCGGGGAAAATACAGCACTTACCATTGGACCTTGCGATCGTTACTTGTTGGAAGGAATTGGTTGGACCACTCTTCTGCATTGATGGCGATCTCACTATGCTTGTCCATCTTTCCAACCAGTTCAAGATGCTTCCTGGCACAGAAACTCTGCAAGCAGGAGCTGAAGTAGAAAGTACGGCTTACGTCAGTGCGATTGTTAACGAGGAATCTGGCAAGATGGTGGAAGTAATTGCCACTATATCACACAAGGAGATGCCAGTCATGGAAGTCACATCTAAGTTCTTATACCGAGGTTCCTTTCCAGATTACGGAGACAACTTTCAAGACAAGATTGAAACCCCGATAGCATTAGCTATTCATTCACGCAAAGATTTGGTCGTGTTGCAGTCTAAATCGTGGTTCCATTTGCAAGCCTTTGCAGAGGATTCCAGTAAGGACTTAATTGGACGCACGTTGATTTTCAACCTCCACAGCAAGGTTAGATTCAGAGATAGAGATACATACAGCACGACTGAAACTACTGGTCAAGTATTTGCCCAAATATCTATCGGCGACCCTGTTCAAATCGGCACGGTTAATTATCAGTCTGAAGCAGCGCAAGGCAACCCTGTTCTTAAATACTTACAGAGGCATGGTTTACCTCTGAACCAGCCTGTCGCCTTGACGAATCCAATACAGATCAAGGCAGATACCCCATTCCGGTTGCATATCCCAGCGGCTAACATTGCATATTCCAAAGCATCGGGCGACTATAATCCGATCCACACATCACGGATTTTCTCAAAGCTTGCTAACCTCCCTGGCACCATTACCCATGGCATGTACTCTAGTTCAGCGGTACGAAACTTGGTGGAACGAGTCATCTGCGCGAATAAAGTAGGATCTATGAGGAGCTTCCGTGCTTCATTTGTGGGAATGGTCCTTCCAAACATGGAGATTGAAGTCCATTTGCATCATGTTGGTATGATAGAGGGTTGCAAAATCATCGAGGTTGACGCTCGTGATCTGAAAACAGGTCAAACAGTTCTCTTGGGGGAAGCGCATGTTGACCTCCGTAATACCACCTATCTTTTTACAGGCCAAGGAAGTCAAGAGAAAAACATGGGGATGGACCTGTATGCTCAGAGCCCTGTTGCAAGGGCTGTCTGGGACACGGCTGATGCCTTTTTCCTTGACAACTATGGTAAGTAGCTAGTTATAAATCTCTGGCCAGCAATGCTAATGCAATCAGGGTTTTCGATCCTCGATATTGTGAAGAACAATCCGAAAGAACTGACCGTCTTCTTTGGAGGCGTTCGTGGACAGACAATCCGGCAGAACTACTTGGACATGACCTATGACATATTTGCGGCCGATGGATCTCCTATCTCGAAGCGGATTTTCCAAGAAGTCACGGAGCATAGCTCCTCATACACCTTTAGCTCCCCAAATGGTCTTCTGTCTGCTACACAATTTACTCAGCCTGCACTGACTATCATGGAGAAGGCTAGCTTTGATGATATGCAATCTAAAGGCCTCGTATCCAAGAAAATTGTGTTCGCAGGCCATTCCCTAGGTGAATATTCTGCTCTGGCTGCTGTAGCCCATATAATGCCTCTAGAAAGGTTGCTTTCGGTGGTTTTCTATCGCGGCTTGACTATGCAGGCGGGTGTCCAACGGGACGAGGCAGGCCGCTCAGATTTCTCTATGATGGCTATCGATCCTAGTAGGATATCTAAGAGTAAGGCATTGGTCAAATAGACTCTGGTAATCAGATATACTAACGTCAAAAAGATTTCACCGAAATTGCTCTGAAAAATATGGTTCACGCCATTGCTACCGAAACTGGATTGTTGCTGGAAATTGTCAACTTTAATGTTGAGAGTGCGCAATACGTGTGTGCTGGAGACCTGAGAGCTTTGGACTGCTTGACAAAACTAGCGAACCTCATCAAAGCCCAGAAGTTCGATATGGTCCATAGCATGAGGTCCATCCACGGTCAAACACGCTTCAAGGAATTACTTCAGGAGTGCCTTCAACAAGACGGCACCAAGATTAGGTCTCTTTCGCTGAAGCGTGGAACTGCTACGATTCCTCTCAATGGTATTGATGTTCCATTTCACTCAAGCTTTCTGCTCCCAAACCTCAATCCCTTCAGGGAAGTCCTTCTCCGCAATATAGACCAGGCGGCTATCGACCCAACGACGCTCATTGGAAAATACATCCCCAACGTCACAGCCGAGCCATTCAGCATTTCGAGGGAGTATTTCGAAAAGGCTTATGATATTACAAATTCGCCGATAATACGGGAGATCTTAGATAGTTGGGAGTCGGAGAAATGTTCGCCTCCTAGAACACCTGGGTCACCTAGATCGCTTGGCACCCCCAGCACGCCAAGTACAGAATGGGAAGTCGTGGAATGACCTAAGGATACCTTTAACTTTCTTTATTGTAGTGGCATATTTTCTATTTTTAATCCGCAGTAGCATCCTATCTCACTAAACCTACGATCCTTCCTGAATTTGATCACTGATACCTGTCTCTCACTTCGTTTGATTTTTAAGCTATGTGAATTTCAATGACCTCATATGGCAACACTTGGTGGTTAAGAGTAGCCGGCTTTGTTTCAGTTCCACCGAGGCGTTAAGATCATACATGGTGCCTTTTATGTCTTGCAGTTCTACTAAGATGAAAGTGTAGGATCGGTCATCTTTGAGTGCTGGGAGGGCAAGAAATATGCGACTTTCCATTGAAATAGATTCCAATGCTACCCCGAACAGGAAAGCATACTCTTCCTAATAGAAGAGAGTAAAGGTTAATTATGAAAAAGCACTTCTTTCTGAAGTATGTTCTTTAGCCAAAGGGCTGGCCCCTGCTGGACAGTACGCATGGGTAACAAGGACTGTAGCCGCCAATGGTGACGGTCAACAATCGGCAAGTGAGGCGACGCGACAGTGGGACGATATGAGTTCGCAGCCTTTTCGTCAAATTACTACAACAGCGTCGAACGCGATGCGCTTCGTATAGACTCAAGGGCTTGAAGTTATATTGGTGTGGTTGAAAGTTGATTGCTGCCGGTGACGGCCTGATGTTGCTCCGTAATGATTACGCCAGCTTATTCGTTCGCAATATGGCGTTGGTAATGATTGTTCGAAGTTTTTGGGCTGGAACATCTGTATAAAGGACAACCCTTAAAGACGCCTTCAGAGAGAGCAGTGACACCAAAGAAGGCTCTTGGTAGATAGGTATGGATTGTCTCAATCAAGCTAGGTAGGTCGCGCTCGCTTTTGAATACAGAACTTACATATTTTATTATTCTGCCAATCCCGCCGCAGCCTTGATAGAAAGGTGTCTAAGTTGGGTGATTGCTGGCGGTATTGAAAGCTGTATGAATGTACGGCACCCCGGATTCAGTGTAGCTTGCTGAAAGGTTTTCCTCTGCATTACAGCACGGGCGGCCTTTTAGCGCGTTCTTTCGTAGTATTTTCGATAGCTCTGAAAGGGATTCATTACCAGCATCTGAGAAGACTAGTTTGGCTACTATAAAAACAGGTGGGTGCCGTAAGAAGCCAGCCTTGCTTATAGATACGATGACAGAGATAGCACTGCCGCAATCTGGGCGGTTCGCTTAGGCGAGCTTGGTCGTCCAGAGAAGGGCGCACATGGCACGACGTTCTACTTTCAGTAAAGCCCTAGAAATCAACTAGGGTCCGCAGATCGTTTCAACTGTGGCCAATCTAGGGTTGAGCCTTGGATTATGCAGCCCTTTCACTGCTTGCAACTGTGGCAATGAGATTGAGGGGAACTCAAAGGACATGCATAACCAGCAGGCAGCAGTGACAATCGTCAATCTCTTATTCCAGTTCCATCAGGTTCTCGATTGTTGTTGTCTTTGCGGTTTGCACTATCAACATGAAGCCAAAAGACTCGATATACAAGGACCTGCAAGTAGGATGCCACGAGATCCGCCTTCTTCACATAGAACCTCTCCAATATGGAGCTCCTACACAAACTCCACTGAGCTTGAACTTTCAAACTTTGGTCATCAAAGATGAGGACTGCTCCAATATCTTGGTGGAAGCTGTGCAAGGACTGATCTCTTGCGCCATTCAATTCTCCTGTCTCGTTCCAGCTGATTGGAATCTATCGCTGAAGAAAACAACCGACGAACAAGCCACGAAGTTCACGGATACCATCACCACAATTGTCCTTCGAGTGGTCCAAAGGCGCTACGCAGACTTCAGGGATGGCCTGGACAAAATAACCACGTTCAGCCAGTCATGGGAGGACGACTTCGCTGTCCAAGGAAAAGGTGCAATATTTGCCCATCGTCTAGCGCCTGCAGATGCTTTCTTTGAAGACATGTCTCAGCATCCAGACGTTCAATTCGACAATAGATATGATAGAGAGGTTGACATGGCTATTTCAGAGGCAGCGTATGGCCTTCGGACAAAACTAAAGCTCGATGGAATTGCACCCACAGGTCTAATGAAAAAGGTTTCGGCCGTTCTTCCTAATGGGATAGCCACAAAGCTGTTGCCCAAAAATCTCGACAGAGTGGGGGCTGCTCTTGTTGAGCACTTCCCGAGACTCATATTTGAAACATTTCAGGACATCCTCAGCGATAAGAACGCGGCGATTCCAACAGGTTGGTCATCTTCAAGCCTGCAGAAGCAAGTTTTTGAAGTCCTAGCCCCATACACGAGAAGGTTGCCGCCCAGGGATGAAATGACGGGTAATAGTCTTGAGGGTCAAAGACTAGCGCAAACGCTTACGAAGCTGCAGAATTGCTGTGAGAGAGTGGCCAAATGCTTTCGGACCCTTTCGATACCTCCCTTCATTGCCCTTTCGTACACCTGGGGCGACAAAAACGACAAAGTGCCTATTCGGATCGGAGGTAGGCCGGCAAATATCACCCGAAACCTTTTCGACGCTCTGAGAGCCATTCAAAACGAGCGCACGCTCAATGGAATGCCGGTCTGGGCGGATGCTCTCTGTATCGACCAGGATGACAAGGAAGAAGTCATTCGAGAAATCAAAAGAATGGTACAAGTGTACAGGGAAGCTTCACGGATCATCGTCTGGCTTGGAAAGATTCCCGATACTTGTGATCTGCACGGAATCACACCCAGTGTCGACCTCAAGTCCATTCCTCCTTTGCAGGAAGCTGACATTCGAGCAGTGAATGGGGCATCATCACAGATTCGCCAGCGAACTTACAATAAAATCCTATCTTGTCTTGCGCTATTTCAGATGCCGTATTGGAACCGGACATGGATTTTCCAGGAGCTGATGGCGGCACATTTGGGGTCCATATTCTTCTTCTGGGACAAGTTGCATCCCATAAGAAGGCTCATCGATGCTATAATGGTATTTAGATATATCCAGTTTCCGCAAAGCCCCGTCAATCCTCGCCCGACTCGCAGCGCGAGCCATCTTCTCGCAGATGATGCAGTTGAGACCTATTGGAAATGCTGTCAGAGTGCTGCTGAGGCTGCTAGGAGACTGAGCAGTATTGAACTTGCTACACAGGAACACGCAGCTGAGCCTCGTGATGGGATACAGGAAGATTACTGGATCAAGCTATTGGTAGACCGGTCGCTGCACTCGGAAGCAGAAAAGCCGCAAGACCTTGTGTACGGCCTATTGGGCATTCAGCCTAAAGGACTGCAAGCTTTGGTTGAGCCTGATTATGATCGACCCAAGGAAAGGGTCTTTGCAGACTTTACCGTTGCGCTGGTGCAGTACAAAGGCCTTGATTTCTTGTTCTCAGCCATGTTTATGCCGGCTGGTGCGCAACCCTCATGGATAATCAATCATCAAATAACAGAAGGGACAATTCTCAGCTTCGGGCTAGCATTTGCGTGGCATGACTCCAAGGCTGGCGGAAAAGGGAATCCACATGTCCGATTCACCAATGATACGTATCAGATGCACTGCTGGGGTGCTTTGGTCGACCAGCTGAATCCATGCAAGAATGCCAGCCGAAGCAAGCATCGACTTGGCGCCAGCAGGATGATAGATCACATCTTCAGATCACACACCATCAGCCCGGAGGAAATGAATCGAAATGCATTTCCCTTTCTAGTTTTCCACACGCTGAACATGTTGGCGCTGGGAGGACTTCAATTGGAAGACTGGCTGGAAAATCACACAAGCGTGGAGATCGAAGGCGTGAAAGCACAGGATTTCATCCCTCGAGGAGTCGATCGGCACGAATTGGAAAAGAAAATGGGGCTTCTTTTCCGGCGCCGCGTGGTGCTCACCGAACAAGGTCGCCTCGCTTTTGTCCCGAGAGATTCCCAGCTCGGCGACCAGATTTTCATATTTCCAAGTTGTAACATGCCGATCGTTGTTCGAAAGCTTGGAGAGCGATACCGGATTGTGGGCCCTTGCTATGTCGAGGGGATAATGTTCGGCGAGGCCAGTGTTCATGCTGACTGGCAGGAGATCACGATCGTCTGAGTATGAGCGCGATTATTGCTCGCAGCTTACTGGGCTTCGAGTCCTGTGATGTCATGCTCCTTGGCAACGAAACAGAAGAGATGCTCTAATCAAACTTTGGATACATAAACAAGAGATGAGATGTGTCTAGGAATGACTCTCATTAGTAGAATCTTTCACAACTTTCCTTCTTTGTACTAGCATTGCTGCTGGAGGCTCAACCTCCCGGCATACTATCGTATAATTCTCGCTACTTAGCTGTACCGCAGTTCTTCATCATCAATTCAACTCTTTTTCAGGCTTGCTTGCAAATTACAAAAGCCAATGTCCTCCTACTAATACCAACAAATTGAGGCGAACTATAGTTCTTATCTATGATTGTTCTTTCGATAAGGCCAAGCATAATTACACCCTGTCATACCCCAAGGCCAAACCCGCGCAACTGGCATTTTATCACACTAACGCCGGCGAAATTGTATCATCGGGCCATCCTTTTGACCAGTAATGTGGTCCCACAGTTGAAACTCGTCCTCTCGATGACGACCAAACGCAGCATTCGCCTTCCCTGCCCCAATATTGCCGTCCGCAGTCCCCTCCGCCCGCCGGAAGTCAAACATACAAAGCACCAAAGCCATAGTCAGCATATTCTCCTGCACCGCCAGAGCTTTGCCCAGACAGCCTCGCGGACCCATGGAGAACGGGGTGAAAGAGCCAACGGACGTCAATTCCTGCACGGCCTTGTCCCCGGCTTCCTTGGCCAACCAGCGCTCGGGCTTGAAGACAAAGGGATCTGGGAAATAGTCAGGGTTGTGATGGACGCTGTAGATACCAGTTCCAACTTCTGTTCCGGCTTGGAAAAAGTGGCCATCGACTGTTGCTCCGCCGGGTCCCACTTCGCGGACTAGAGACGCCCCCACGGGTGGTGTTATGCGGAGGCACTCTACAATGCAGCTGTGCAGAAGTTTGCAGCTATTAAGCTTGGGTCCTGTGCCTACTTCAATAGGAAAGGCAAAAGTCGATCGCACCTCGGTGCATACAGCGTCGTACAGTGGCTTATTCTGGCTGAGGTAGAAAAATAAGCTGGCTAGTAGCGTAGAAGAGGTATCGGATCCTGTGCGGCGTTATTTTAGGGAATCGGTATCAGTATATGCTACCTACCTGCAACTAGAAGGGTGGTTGCCTCGGCACTGATCTCGAGCAGGTTAAGTCCTTCGTTCGTCTCCGGGTCCTTGACCTCCTGTAGAATTGCAAAGACACCACTGCGACCCTTGGCCTCCATTCGTTCACCCACAAGCGTTCTTAAGAATCGAATGAACAGATTCCTTGCAATAATCGCTTTGCGAAACAGTTTCTTATCAAGACGCCAGAAAACAAGCCATGGTATCTGAACCATAACGCTGATCCGCCGGTTTGAAGCTGCTATTGCATCAACGATATAGCGGTGCTTGGAGTCGCCTACTAGATTATATGTGTCTCCAAATACGATGCTTGAGATAAGGTCGAAGAAGAGGTAGTCGGCTGATATAGCAAAATCTTAGATCATTCCTATGAACTCAGTATCTGGTTTGCGGAAACTCACATTGTCGGGCCATATTGAGCGCAGGCGACCACCCCGTCTCCTCCTTGTCGGGAATCAAGTGAGCACAAAAGTTATTAATCTGGTGGAGGATGCCCGGCTCGTAACTTCGTATCGCAGCTTCCGAGAAACACTGAGCAAGGACTCGTCGTTTGCGGGCGTGCTCTTTCTTGTCTAGAAGCGTGAACGTGCTCGGATATCGGTGAACCATAGCTTGGTAGCCTTTGGCTTTTGTGAAATTCTTGCCATAGCCGTGGATATCTGCCGAACAAACTTATCAGTATCCCAGGAATCTTTCTTTGAGCTTTGGGCCTTTCTTGGAGATTGATTCTACTAACCACGATTCGCTTCAAGGGTGTTGAAGACTAGACGTCCAGGCGAGTATCGTATCACGTCACCTATTTAAATCATGAACAATTGATTTCTATAAGTATACAGATGTAAGAAACTCCTCCTTCACGTACCATATTTTTCGTGGCATCTCCAGATATCTATATGTAGATCTCCAGTGTTTGCGAAGTACGCGGCCCTAATGCTTGTAAATTTGGCTAGGAACGGCCCGGGATACTTTGCGAGAGGATGAAAATATATATTGTAGATGCAGACTGTTACAACCTGTAATGCTGTATAAGCTCGACGTCAAAATGGTGGCTTTTACAAGAGCCAAAATAAATTGTCAATGGAGATAAACTTTCTGTCTTACATATAGAATTGAAGTGTACAGGGCAGACAGAGCTGCAAGTTTACAGATTTGCAATGCCGGCCCTTCGGTGAGCCATAGCCAAGCCTGCATCCCTTTGAAGTAAATCGTATCCATTTTTATGGAAACAGTCGCATAGGTTCGGATAGTAGAAGAACAGAAGGACACTGTCCTGAGCTTGTAACCCAAGTGATATTTCTACGGTTTTGTGATATCTTCAATCACCGCCTGCATGACTACAGGGTCTCTTTTATAACTACCAATAGACTATTTTAGGCGATGTTTTACAAGTAATAACCGATCCCATACTCAATTGCCACATTGTAGTTTAGCCGGAGGTTGACATACATCCATGCGTAAGCCCAATATTATTGCGGGTCAACCCTGGCAGACCAGGTATGACGAGACGTGCAGCCCTGAGAATGCTACGCAGGCTGGCGGCTCGCCGTTATTGAATGCAGCGTTAGTGCAAACAAACTAAATTCAACGCACGGTAAGTGAAATTTTTATCTCTAGTGGTCATTTTTTGAGTCTGACAGTCTTTTCCCTCCTGTGCGCTGATGTTTATTCGTCGGTGGATCACTGGTAAGCGATACCAAGAAGATCCTGTGGAACGTGAGGATGCAATGACCTCCATCAGAAGATTTGTCGCATGATACTTAAAAGCTGTACCACCCTACCACAAAAAACTTAGTGACATTCGAAAATATTAGTACGACTTGCTTCTATTTGCCAACAGGACGATATGTCTTTCCCCCCGGCTCCCGTTGATAGTATTGGTAAGCACGCATTTGCTGAGACTTTATCCACTTTATGCAAACTCTATAAGATTCACTTGGATTAAATCGAACTAATTATGCTTCAAAATTTTAGATTGGAGTAGTATTAGTAGTACTCAGGTTAATGATGGTAAATCCCGTGATGTCTTGTCACCTCGAATGATTTCCTGAGATGCTTATTATTGAATGACAGACTGCGGCCATGTTGAGTGTCATTACTCTGTCCTGACCGAGACCTGGAGCGAGCCTGTCTTTGTTCAAGAGCCATATCTAAAAGTCCACGGCCTGTCATCGGCGCTCAACTATGGTGAGCTTTAAATAATACCATATAGATATTGTTTCTTTGAAGAAACTAACAAGCGTAGGCCAACAAGTTTATGAAGGCCTCAGAGGTACAATAGATTCTTCCAAGGTATCATCGGGTCACCCATGCTTATTCTTCTTCAGGTATTCGGATCGCTGATAATAAGATCATCTTGTTTCGGCCCGAAAAGCATGCCGAACGTCTGATTCACTCTGCCAGTTATGTATCGATGCCTGCGCCTCCAATTGAGCTCTTCCTCAAAGCTGTTAACATGGCTGTGGCTAAAAACGCAATATATGTGCCTCCAGCCGATGCCCCAGCCCAGCTTTATATCCGGCCACTACTGTTTGGATCAGGAGGACAGCTTATGCTGATACCCAGCTCACAGTACACTTTTTGTGTTTTTGTGCAACCTGGAACAACTTCCCACGACTTAAACCCGATTCCCACCTTGATCATGGAGGATTTTGACCGTGCAGCACCGGAAGGCACAGGAAGTGCAAAATTAGGTGGCAACTATGCGCCTGCTATGAAGTCGATGGCTATTGCGCGCGCAAAGGGCTTTCCTCTAACCTTGCATCTAGACAGTAAGACTCGAACCGTGGTAGAAGAGTTCTCGAGCTGCGCATTCCTGGGCGTGAAGAAGGATGGCGAGCAGTATACTATTACTGCAACAGAGAGCAAGAATACTCTGAAGAGCATCACAAGCGACTCTTGCCTTGAAATCGCGAAGACACTGGGCTGGAAAGTTGAGCAACGTTCGGTGAGTAGATGACAGAACACTCACCCTTACTACCATGATTGTTTCTTGCTACAAGAAATATGCATTCTGACAGTTGATTTATAGGTCCCTTACACTGAACTCCCTGAATTTTCCGAAATTCTAGCAGTTGGTACCGCAGCATCTATTCTTCCGGTCAGGTCGATCACACGAGAGTCAACGTCTGACTGTTTCTCGTATGTGACTGACAGCGGAGAGCCTGGCCCAGCATTCATCACCCTCTCCAAGATTCTCCGGGAAGTTCAACAAGGGAAGACATCTGATTTCCCCGAATGGCGGAAAGAAGTAACAGAAATTCCATAAAATCTGCCAGATCCATGATTAAATTTTTCATGTATGGATTGGTTACCCAGTTTTCTATCAGGTCATATGAGAATAAAACCCGAATACCTACCCCAAAATAACGGTTCTTCAATTGAAGGCTTGAGTTAAGCACTAACCAATGAAAATCGTTTTCTATTATTACAAGATAGGCAGTTGTGCCCAATCCTTTGTTTCCCTCGAGTTTTGGGCAATCATGCTGGCCCATTTATTCGCCACTTTTTCTTCAAGCCATGATCGTTCATCCTCCTGCGCCAAACAAAACAAGACTGCCAACGGCCACCTCAGAGCTCTAAGCTGACGGTGCTGCGGCGAGAGAACTTTAAGCAGGGAAATTGCAGCCTTGACGCTATTTCGGATTTCGGGGAGCAGAAATAAGGGTCCAGATAAAAGAACATGCAAATATATCAATGTTGCATGGGCGTATATTTCCGAACGAATGGTGCTTAACTCATACTGCTCCAGGAGTATATTTGGTTGTTGATGTGGAGAGGAACGACTGGATGCCACATACATCGGGGTGATCCGGAGACTCTGCTTAATCTGAGCCTCAATAACGGTTCCTTGTTCAACTAGTCGTGCCATACTAAGCTGTGCCGTACGGGTAAGTTCATTCTTGAGTGTTTCCAGCTGTATGACTTTGCAGAGATTCAGCAACGCCCACTCTTCTAGACCAAATAATTGGATAGAGCTGATATTTGAACTCGCACTTTGCTCTCTTTGGCTCGTGGAGAGAAGTGCTAGGTGATCGATTAAAAGTTTCAACGGCGTGCGGGTTGAGGATGCTAATACAATGTCTAGATGTATAAAGAAGAGATAGACGAACTTGCAGCTGACGGCCTGGGTATATGTGTGGTGCGGACGGGAGCAATTGGTTTGAGAGCAAGAACTATACATGCTACTTGCAGGTGACATGGGAAAGTCTGTGGAGTTATAAAGTTGAATGTTGTTGGTATTCGGTTTTGATGTGGTTGGAAAGCATGCCGAGGTTGATGATGGAAGTTCATGCCACGGAGGTATATCGGCGATAAGATCGAACCCTCCTTGGAAATGGGTCTTCCACAAGCTAGAATGTCCGTCTTGGTAGATCTTATTATCATAGTCAGCTAGGAAACAACCATGACTATATTTTAGCAGAAGCCCCTGCTTTGGGTAAAGGGATTCTTACCTCAAACATAATCAATTGCGAAATGCAAAACAGTAGCTCGATTGTTTTTTCGCGCCTTTGCCATAAGCATTGGTGCCCACGGTTCCGAATCCATTGAGCAATCTCAGAACTGAGACTCTCAATTGCACATCCATAGTAGTATTTAGCCTGCAGTCCACACTGGGTTCCTTCAAGGAATTCACGTGTGCAACGGCCTGCTGCCAGGGCATTGACATATTTCAGACTCAAGCCAAAGCATGCCTGCTGTGCTGGACCCTTAGAAATAACCATTGTAAGCAGCCAACCACGATATTCCAAGTTGTTTTTCCTGAGGGAGAAGAAGGGATAGATCTCGTAGAAGACTGTATCAAGATAGAGAGCCATGATATCTGTATCCTTTGTTGGCATGGAAAAAATTTCCTGCTTAGAGGTCGTGGAATTCTGCTCTACATCCTGTAGGAAAGACAAGTCCATCTGGTCATCATGAAATTCTGAGGAGCTGTCATATTGGTACTGCCCAGGGATATCATCCACCGGACTCACCCCAGAACTCCAAGGTCGCGTATACGTGGGTGAGGGAGTGGTCATTGGCCGTGTCACCAACGATTCTAGAGTATAATCGGCGTTCCTACCATCCCAAGGCTCGTCGAGAGATAGGGTTTGGAGGGTTTTTGGATTGCTCTTCGTAACGGGAGCAAGCAACGGGATCTCCTGGTACAATGTGAAGCGGCTCACAGCCATGTTGCAGCGCGTACGTTCAGATATGCCCTGTCGGACCGCTCGCTTGATCTCTGCGGCCTTCTGCTTCTCTCTAGATCCACCATCCATCCATTTTGGCTTGGGTCCGTAGCCAAAGCATTGAATCCCGAGCGAATCGCAGCATGTACAGAATGGTGTAGTTTCATCGCATTTCTTGTGCCGTACACGGCACGTCCAGCAGCCATTTGCACTCCGTTTGGAAGTGCTCGACGGTCCTAAGGCCATTGGTTAACTCTGCAGTAGCAAATATGTCAAATGAATCCTGAAGCATTATTTTGAGTCGAAAAGATCTATGAAAGCCTTACCTGGCATTCCGACTGAGACTTCATTTCAGTCATGGACGCTTCTCCCATCTGGATATAGAAAGAGAAACTTGATATTTACAGCTATGTTCCCAAGCACTTCATCAGCACTTCGGATAAGCGGATAAGCGGATACTTTATACTCCTGGACTAGACTCCTGGACTAGACGTATCTACACGAGGCGATGGGCGGAGAAAATCCATCGCCCGAGGAATTCCAGGTCCGGATCTGAAGAAGATCTAGGCGAGAGGGGTGGTGGTACTATGCGTGCCTAGCGATGGCTGATCCTTGTTTGCTGGTCCACTCACTGTATCCCCTAAACGTTTGGGGGTAGTATATTCAGTGGCACCCGAGACTGATAGTATGATTGGTTGGATACTCTCGGGCGCTCGAAAGTACGTACAAGAGACATATATGCGGTGTGGCACAGCCAATTGCACCTCCCCTGCACTGCGAATACAGATCTGCAGTTATTGCAAGGAGAACAGAGCTCGGAGCTGATTTTCGTACGGCCGCAACAGTGCTGATACAATCAATACTTTTTCTTCAGGAAGGTCGGTATTCATAGGGTCGGGCTATATTCGGATAATGCCGGCTTAGATTACATTAGACCGCCATTGACCAGCCTTCAAGAATTTGGCAAATAGTCCCTGGTCCTTTTACTAGAACCTTTCTAGATCATCTTAAAGGAAGTGCCTGGCCAGAATTTATCAGCTTCCTCACCTGTGAGATCTAGTACAGTCGTATTCTAAGTTTACAATGGACTCTGTTCATGGCTTCTTAACGCCACTTGTGGATCTTTCCGTTGCAGCTAAGATCATACTTACCTTGGCAATCTTGTTCTTGTTTACCAACCTGAAAAGTCTACCCTTTGTATGGCATGTATGTGACCTCGGAACTAAACAGACGGTTCATACGACTAATTGGTCGTCCAGGTGCGGTGTTTTAACGGTGTGATCAAACACCTCTACTGTAGTCCTCACAACTGGGAGAAAGACTCCAGAGGATCTGCTGCTCTCTTTCAACCACTCATCACTTCAACTTATACGCCATTTATGGAATGCGATTTTAATGGTCACAAATCAAGCTCCACCTACTTTACAGACATTGATGTATCTCGCCTCCATCTGGTTGCCTGTCTCTTCAATAAAGGGATTAAAACCCTTCAATCCAAGCCAATCATTGATCCCAGAGGAAACCAGGTCAATGGTCAATTTTCTTTTGTCTTAGGCGGCGTTGAATGTACCTACCGCCGCGAGATAAAACCCCTAGAGAAGTATGAGATATGGACCAGAGTTCTGGCCTGGGACAGAAAGTGGCTATATATCGTGTCTCACTTCGTAAAGAAGGGTGCTATCAAACCAGCAGGATATACTTTGTCTGATGGAAATTGGCTCGGCACTGCTTCTCAAAACAAAAGTAATGCCATCCAGAAAACTTGGGAGAGGAAAGATCCTATTACCAGTGGAAAGGAAATGCCGCAGCAGAGCGGTACAACCAATGAGAACCCAGCTCCCATCATCAACAAAGCAATCTACGCCTCTGCAATCTCCAAATACGTCTTCAAAAAAGGGAGATTAACACTCCACCCTGAGATTTGTCTTGAAGCTAGCGGGCTTCTCCCAGCGCGGCCAGGAGGATGGGCAACGATTTCTGGTCCTGCTCCGGCTGCCCAGGTATCCGAAGTGGATTTTGTGGGAGATGACGCAACATGGAGTTGGCAGAAGGTGGAAGAGGAGAACATGGCTGGCCTTCGGCTCGCCGAGAACTTCGCAGCATTAGATGGCTTGTCTGAAGTCTTTACTGGCAGCGATCGTCAAGCATTAGGCGTTTACAGCGATTTGATCATTTGATCCAAGGTTACCGAGGGAAGGAGAAATATCGGTGCGGAATATTTCGATAGCTCGGCATTTGAAATGAAGCACTAGAACTAGCTAGATATAGCGTGTTTGCGAACCTGTCCAATTGATTCCTAGACTTGGAACCTCATGCACTTAACAGCCAGCCTACGTACAGACTTAGTTCAGAGTGAAGTAACACTGCCTCCGGGGAGGGGGAATAGGCATGCACACTGTAGCGGTCATCAGGCCGAAGGATTGGTAATTTCTTTGACCCAAAACCTGGGTTTAGGCGATTTCCGGTGGAGCATTCCCTTGATTTCCCCATGAAATGCAATCCAAAGCCCGGGCTTTAAGTGGAAACAAGGTCGAGCATCCAAGTGGGTCTGATTCCGGAAGCAGGGCTACAATTGCTATGAGTCCTGGATCGAACGCTAGAAGCAGTCCACGGGTACACCTCCTCTAGAACAAGCCAACCATTCTGGGATGCCGTTCAAGGTCTGATCCGTAGATCCACAACAAATTATAGTGACCACGTTCCTGGAGTTCTTGGTCTCGAATGCTGGAATAAAACCCCCCAATCAAGGGCTTAGCCATATCCAACCGACTGGAGATAGAGATGCTTGAAAAGCAGGGTAGCTAGCCACTGCATTTGGCTCTTCCTCGGCTGCCTGGTTCCGTTGCGGTTGTGCTTTTTGTTCACTGGGTGTTTCCGTTTCTTCCGTGTCTCTTTTCTTTTCTTTGGCCGCCTACTTGTATCTTCTACGAAGCCCCTATGCTTACCAGGTAAGATGTACACCGAAAAGCTAGTCAACAGATTATAATTATCGCAAGCACTACTGCAATACATAGCCAACATCTCAAGTCAAGGTCTTTTCAAGAATTGGATCTACTGATCACGGCAAAGAAACTGCAACATCGTCGGGGGTTCATTCTCCTGGGATATTACTGGCTGTCAAATACGAAGGGAATCCTAAACGTTCCCTGGGGGCGGGATAGCAGCAGGGGTTGCAACTACTAGCAGGGAGTGGCCGCTCAGGTTATGCATTGAACTCTAGCTAAGATTGGGAATCTGCAACATATCACTCGCGGTTCCATTTTGGGATGTGTACTACCCCGGGCTCTATAGTACTCTAGGTAGGACTTAGTCTGCGTGATCGCCCGGTATCACGCCTGTCCCGCTGTATCCACTCTCGCGGTGGAACTTCACCGCGCTAGTCGCTTTCTTGACCAATGGCTTAAAGCCTTCATCAAATGATGCAATACCGAATCAGTCGGTTGTTACCCCCCCCCCCTGTTTATAGCCACCTCTCGTTGTGACCAACTTAAGTAGAATAAGATCCTGTCTTACCGGAAAACTAGTTATTGCCACAATAATCTGAGTATTATAAGGTCCGTGTATAATGTCAAATGTAAGGCCAAGGGCACCAAAAATATAAGTAGCTCAACTACCGTTGGCTCAGATTACTCATGCATTTATGAATCTCGAAAGAGCTCCTTTTTGAGCTTTCCAGTCTAATATAAGATCGTCAGTTTTACGCTAGGTTTTAGTCTCACGAGTTAGCTGAAGCTATAAGCCTTGAGGCTATACTTTAATAATAATATTTCCAAAAGTCAAACGTTAACTCTTAGTCTCTGATAGGTTTTTTGCTTAAATCTCTGCGGCTACTATCAGGGTTATGATAGGTGAGGAGTTTTAGGTATGCTCAATGATCTAAGTCTTACTAGACGAATCCTTTGGATCCTACGGTTCGTTTTACCAATGAATTCCACGTAACTTTACACATAAGCGACCTCGCCTTGTTTCCACTCATTTGCTAGTATGCTCGTAACATTTCAGAACTTTGTATTATATGTTTTTTGATCTTTACCATTGACATTCACTCTATAGGAATACTGTTGCTTACACAAGTGCTTAGCATGCATTTTAAATCATATATGAGTTATACCTTTTTCAATTGAACGAGCCTCCTCGAGAAACAGTCGATTTAACTCCTTTTAAAGCTTTGGCTCTTGTGGCTTTGCTTTACGAACATTCGTCGTGCGCAGACCAGAGGAGTAACCAACCAGTTCATTTGGTAATCGCTGGATCCACTTCTCGACAGAGAGCAAGTGACACAGGAAAGCAAGACGAGACAGCTCATTTTTTGTACCAAAATACCTAGTTTTAAACTACCAAACCATCTTTTGATACCGCTTTTAGACGTGCATTGTATAATATTGGGCTTAAACAAATTGACTCTACAAATAATTACCCCTTAAAAACGATTTACTATCGTGTATTTTAATCATAGTTAATAGTTGTTTACAGTAGTAGATCTGAAAGCGGTATATAGTAGTAAAAAAGAGGGTATAATTGTTTAAAGGTAATCACTTTGGTGCAAAAAGTATGATGTATCGTCTTGCTTTCCTGTGTCACTTGCTCTCCGGACCAGAAGTGAATCGCCGTCTGGAGTGTCCAGAAGTGGGTCCGGCGATTACTCCATGGTCCATCCCAACCGAGCAAATACCCTGCTGGGCCCATTAATGGTACTTTGCGAAAACACGATGCAAAGCCGGTTCAATATCGTAAAGGAACCCACATTAAATGCTTGTCCCTCGGGCCAGCGTAACCCGTCTAATCCAGCTGGCTTTTGGCTTTCGCCGCGGAAGGAGCTGAAATGTGGCAACTCATTGCGCCGACTCGTATGAACTCTCGTCTCGCGCACCCTGGAAGAACACAAGTGAGTAAGTCCTATGGCATGTCACCAATGACCTTCTGCAGTAACAACTCATGCTTTCTTCCACACTTTGGACAACACCTGAGACGTTGTACCTTGATGGTGATAATTAGATATGTGGAAATGTTGATTTTCCTTCCTTTAATATCCCTAGGTTAGAGCATACTAAGCGCAAACATAGCTCGACCAGGATTTGATACGCATTACATTGATATCTTGACAAATTTGATTAGACCATGATGGATTCAGAGAGTAGCCTTCCATTCCATGTGGTTGTTTTGGGGTATCGTCGTCCTTCTCAGTAGACACCCGTGGCCAATACTAACCACTGTGTGTCTGGCAGGGCCGGTGTAATTGGGCTCCAGACAGCACTCACACTTCTAGAGAAAGGAATTAAGGTAACAATTGTCAGCAAATTTTGGGCCAAGGATAGGCACCCAAGCTACACCTCAATCTGGTGCGCATATTTTGCTCTACAGTTGAAGCCCTGTGATGAAAGATAGATCTGCCTGCTGATATTAGTTTTAGGTCTGGAGCTGTAAGTATATGGCTATAATTCTATTTTGGGCAGTGATAATAACAAGCCGAAGCAATGGCGCTCTACTGACGACCTGGATGATCTACGACAGCAGGACTGGGACTATCAAACCTTCATACATTGGTCTGAGTTGGTCAAGAAACATACCCCAGAGGAGCTAGGTGTTGAGGTATGCAATAAAAAAACTGAGCATCGATATGAATTGCTGAGAGACCATAAAATAGCTGAGGCCCGCTGTATTTTATTGGTAACTATATAGAACTTTGGAGTTGAAGGCCAAAATATTAATCAGGATAGGGATCATCTAACTCCTGAAGCTATGTCACCGGAAAAGTCTAAATGGTGGTCAAGTTTGGTTCCAACATTTACAGTCCTCCCGCGAGAGTCAATGCCCTCTGGTAGCAATTTCGCTGTGGGGGTTTCATACTCCACGTACAGTGTGTCTCCACCATTGTATTTGAGCTACCTTCTACGCTCGTGCGAAGCACTGGGCGCTGACTGCGTTAACCTTGACGTGAAGTCAATTCCCGAATTGATGAGGCAGCCCGGATTTACGGATATCCATGGAGTCGTGAATTGCACAGGGTTAGGAGCTCGGGACTTGGTTGGAGATAAAGCTTGTTTTCCAACAAAAGGCCAAACCCTTATCGTCAAGGGATCAGCTCATCGGCTCTCCACACGTTCTGGAGATGGCTGGGAAGCCTTGGTAATCCCACGCCCTGGAGCCAACGAAACTCTTCTCGGTGGGTGCAAAATCCCGAGAGACTGGTACGTACTGCATCGTGACAAGTCCCATGACTGTTAGTAATAATTTATTCTTCCACGAAAACAGGAGCACCTTGCCAGATGCTGCTATAACTGAGATGATAGTTGAACGTTGTCGTCCTTTAGCACCAGAACTTCTCGATGATCAAGGATGTTTCGAGATTCAAGCTATCCACGTAGGTCTCCGCCCTTCAAGAGAAGGCGGTACAAGGGTAGATCTTGAGTTGCTCGATCAACTCACCAAGGACGGTCGACCAAAATTTGTCTGCCATAACTATGGACATCACAGCGCTGGGTAGGTACTAAATCCCTTACTTTAACTAGGTGCTCATGTGGAAAAATAGATATGAAGGGTCTGTCGGAGCTGCTAATGCTGCTTCGAAATTGGTAATGGACTATCTCAAGGAGGATCTGTAAGAGAATGGCAAGCATCGATTCTACTTATAAGGGTCATGTATCGATTGATAGTTTGCCCGATTTTATTTTGGCAGTGAATTAAATATCGGAAGAATTAAGAATATGGGTCAAAGATAAGTGGTGCAATCAATATGGACAACTTTTATGAAACCCGTGTTGAAAAAGTAACGAATTTAATCTCCGAATTCCTGAGTAGAATAACAACCCAAAGCGATGTAATGTCCCAATCTCAAATGAATGTCTGTCTAACTCTCCTCTGCAATAATTCTATAGAATCGCTGAGATTAATATTTCGAAATGCGCATCTCTTTAATCTTGTATTGCCGTTTTCTTCACATTCTCTGCAGGCACCATAGCAGGCATTCCCGTCCTGACAGCGTACGCTTTTATTTCATACCTTCGGAGAATGCTCGTTGCCATACGGCTAGTATCTCCGGTATAAAATATTACAACCACGGCTATTGAAGCGGAAAGTTTTGATTTGAGAGGTTCTTCTTCGAACTTGCTCTGCAATTCCATCCACTGGGCCTCAAGTACCTGGAGGTTGTCAAAGGGACTTTCTGCCTCCTTGGTTAAAGAAGTAAGCGGTAGATTAATCGCCATGGAAAGGTGACTTTCCTTGAAATCGTCCGCCGACCGCAGGTCTAACAGGTATGTCTGACCAGAGTTGCAAAGATGTCGAGGTAGGAACTCAATGTATTCCTCTATCAGCAAGTCTGGAGAGAGGACATCTCCGCCCATGCTGAGCAATTTGAGTGCGCCTTGTAAGTCCAGTAGCCATTTGGAATCATAACCATAGGTATCGAGTGATAGTAGGCTCTGATATGGATGTCAGCATACATTCTGTATATTCGTCTGGGGAAATTCGCACACGGTTGATGATAGGGTGGAATTCGTCTTCTCCAAGTTTCTTAAAATAATCATCGAGATATTGATATGGGAGGTCACAGCAGAGGAAGGCACACGAAATCTCGCCCGAAGATTCGTCGGCGTACTGTTGCAGATTTCCCTTGTTCTTCGCTTCTTGCAGGAACTGGAGTAATCCCGCAAGCGCCATTCCAGAAGAAGGGCCGCATATCAGACCTTCACGGGACAGCAACATAGACAGACGATATGACTCAATTGAGTTGACCTCTTCAACTTTGTCAACAACCTTGGCCCATGCAAACTTACTTGAGAAGAGTAGTGGATATGGTCGTGGGCCGGGAATCGAGTCGCCGGTTGCATTGCATATGCTGGCAGTTGAAAATTCAGTTAGAGTGCAGCCAATATAGCGATGAAGGATAATGGCACGTTGTGATTTCACTCACCCAACGACCTTGACGGATGGTTTGTGCTCTTTCAAATATAAGCCAGTTCCAGTAACACAGCCTTGTGAATCCATATCAGCTGTTTTGTAACAAAGTGACTAGAAATTGAATTTACCTGCACTCCCCATTCCAGCTCCGAAAATGTTGATTTCTGGGAGTTGCTTCAATAGTTGCGGGCCAGTCCAACGAACATGCGAATCGGGGTTCTGTGCTTTGTTAGTCTTAGAACTCTTTGGAGACGCACTTAAGGATAACATTCATCTTCATTTTCATACTGTGCTGGATTATACATGTTGCTGCTAGCTTCTGCTCTTTTTCGCAGCTTAGCAATTTCTCCTCGAGCGTCCGAGATTTCAGGCTGTTGTGGACCACTATAGAGGTGCCTAGAAGAGACCATAAGTCAAAAAGGAAAGCACCTCATAATAAGTAGTTTACTCACACTTGCAAGCCAAAGAACTGCAATGTTCGCAGACGAGACTGATCAATCTTGTTGCTGACATAGGCATGGACGTCTGGATTCTGGTACAATGCTCTACTGGCCATGGATAGAGAGGTTACCGTGGAGCCGGAGCTGCATTCAACAATGGTGCGCTTGGACTCGGTATAGCCCTTTTCCAGCATGTTCAGAGCTTCATTCCAGTTATTAACGTTAGTAAGAATTAGGGAAAAAGCAATGCAACTTATTTACCAGGTAGAGCTTTCACATTTTGTGCGGGCAAGATGGTCATCATCTTTGCATAGATACGCACATTGTCGCCACGCAGAGGGTTCAGGCTTTGGGGTATCTCAACCAGAGGCAGGAGTGGTTGAAAGTCAGGGTCAAAGTATTTGGCCATTGAGTCTGGCCCTTTGTAGACATTGTTGATATTCGGGTGATTCATGATGGATGCAGAGAGTTATTCCGTGGCTACAGTGCATGGTCCACGTTTGATCACATCCGCAAACTTATCTTCTTCTTATAGTTGTTTATATTTCTAAAATCAAGACGATGTATAGGCATGTAATGTTGCACCAATAAATTCCGACCCTCCCCGCGAGCTGCTTACTTGCCGCTGCACCTTTATGGCCTCGGCTAGACAGGCAATTTGAATCAGTGATGCACTGCCATTACTAGTAGATGTATCTCAATGTCACAGTGCTAAGCCAAAGATAGGAATAAGCAGTATACCTGCTCGGAGGATCTGCTGTCAAGCTGTCAACTCGTACGACCATTTCCTCTTCGCCTGTGCCGCAAAGATGTAGGGATTACAACCAGGGTATAGCGCTTGGAACCCGCCATCCACAACCGCTGTACCCTGTCTTTCAGGGGTTTGGCGGGTAACAAACCCATATGTTTGCTGGGAATATAACCTGTGTCCCAAAGCTTAGGAATTTAATCCTTGCGTAATTTTGATACCAACCCAAACCTACTATATTTGACGAAAGGTGACTATGAGAGGCGAAATACTCAGCTCATCCCACGAAATAATCCGTTGCCTTATCAGGCCAACTGTTTTAGAAATATGGAAATCACCAAAACGATCTTACTCAAACTCAATCAGAAAGATACATCGATTAGCCATGTCGGACTTCTTGTCACTGCTACTTGGGCAATTTTGAACGCGAAATACGCAGGGAATGAGGTCCTTAGCTTTCACAAGGAGATAACGGAGACCGGGAGCAATGTATCACAGGAAACATATGCGGAGGTGTCTGTACATGACCAACAAAGCCTGCAAGATTTATATGATGGAATTGAAAGGGCCACCATTCTCACGAACGGGCATCAGTCGTGGAGCATCAAGCTGGCTGCTGCGATGGCGTTTAGCTTCGGTCACCCATCAGGCCATTCGACTCTGGTAGTCATGAATGGTGGCGATGGCCTCCTACGAGGTAGTAAAGCAGTACATCATTCTATCTTGACCATGTATACCAAGAAAGAAACAGACTTTGAAGTGAGTGTACACTTCAGTACACCTACCGATTGTCCGAAACAGGCGGATCGCATCGCTGGCCAGTTTGAACACATCTTGAGAGAACTCTATATGAGGACACAAGACACCCCAGTCTCTGATATCGATATTATGAGCCCGGCGGATACTTCAGATATAATGCATTGGAATGCCACAATGCCTGCTTCTGAAGAAACTCTCGTTCACGAGTCAATTACCCAGCAAGCTAGCAGAACACCTTCCGCACCCGCTCTCTGCGCATGGGATGGGGAACTCACGTATTCTCAGTTGGAAGAAATGACGTCAAAACTTGCAGCACATCTAGTAGGGCTCGGCGTTGGGCCAGAATCGCTGGTACCAGTGTGTTTCGAGAAGTCAATGTGGGCAATCGTTGCCATGCTCTCTATCCTGAAGGCTGGGGGAGCTTGTGTGCCACTAGACCCAGCCCATCCTCCAGCACGGCGGCAGGTTATCCTCGACGACCTAAAAGCCAGTGTTGTCTTAACGTCTCTCATGCACCAAAATCTGTTTACAGAGTCCGCGTTGGTATCAGTAGTTGTGGACTCAGTATTTCTCGGCATGCTGGGTTCTGTTGAGGCCACGACGCTTCCTTCCGCTAGCCCTGGGAACGCAGTGTTCGTTGTTTTCACCTCGGGCAGTACTGGACAGCCAAAGGGAATCGTTATTGAGCATAGAGCGATGTGTACAAGTGCTCGCGATCACGGTATCGCCATGCGCTTCACTCCACGTTCTAGAGTTCTACAATTCGCTGCCTACACTTTTGATGACAGCTTCTCGGATATCTTTACTACCCTGATGTTTGGTGGCTGCATATGTATCCCTTCTGATGATGACAGGTTGGATAATCTACCTAAGGCCATTGCTGACTTCAAGGCAAACCAAGCATGCCTGACCGTGACTGTTGCTAGACAACTCCAACCTTCAGACAATCCGAGCTTGGAAGTCTTGACCGTGGGTGGAGAAGCCGTCACAGATGCTGTGTTACAACAATGGAGCGACAGTGTCTATCTAATTAATGGTTACGGGCCTGCTGAGTGCAGTATCTTTTGTTCAGGAAAGACTGGCCTCTCCAAAGAAGACGACGCAAGCAATGTTGGCACGGCATGGGGCTGTTTATTGTGGATTACCGATGCTACCGATCACAATCGACTAGTTCCTGTCGGTGCTGTTGGGGAGCTTCTAGTGGAAGGTCCCATTGTTGCACGTGGGTATCTCAATAACGAAGAAAAGACCAAGTCATCATTCATTGTAAACCCAGCTTGGTTAGCAGACAAGCCGGGAAATCAAAAGCGTCGACTTTATAAAACAGGCGACCTTGCCCGCTATAATCCGGACGGGACAATTCAGGTACTGGGGCGAAAGGATACCCAAGTTAAATTACGCGGACAACGAATCGAGCTAGGAGAAATAGAACATCGGATTCACCAATATTTCCAAACTACTGCAGAAGTGGCTGTGGAAATGGTATCTCCACCAAATGGACCAGGCGTTCCGAAACTTGTGGCAATAATATGCGTATCTACGCCATCCCAACCGCCTCTGGAGCAAATGGATGAACTCAAGCTCCATCTTCAGGAATCATTACCCAGCTATATGATTCCATCTCTATTCATTCCGCTAGAGAAGATGCCCCAGCTGGTTTCAGGAAAGCTGGATCGTAAAAAGCTTCGACAAATTGCAACTGAGGCTTTTGTTCACGGACATGGCGCTGCCTTGGATCCCAAGACGGAGATGGAAATAGTACTTCAAAAGCTCTGGGCAGAGATACTGGGTTTACCAACCGATTCTATTACAACCAGAAGCGACTTCCTCCGCATTGGAGGTGATTCATTTAAAGCAATGGCTCTCGTGTCGGCTCTTCAAAGAGAGGGTTTTCTCTGCAATGTCGCTACGATACTTCAGAATCTGGAGTTATCGGCCCAAGCTCAAGCTGTGAAACTCGCTCAGGCCGCTGTTATGAATACTCCTGCCTTTTCACTCGCTGGAGATACAAGTACTGTCGCAAAATTATGGCGGGAAATTAAAGTTCGATACAAAATTAAACGCCAATTGATCGAAGATATGTATCGCTGCACGCCACAACAGGAGGAGATGGCCATGAAGTCTTTGCAAAGACCTGGGAGTTATACGTCTCGATTTGTTTATTCGATCCCTGAGACCCTCGATCTACCTAAGTTCAAGCATGCATGGGAAGCAGTGGTAAAGCAGACTCCGATTCTACGCACAAGATTTGTGGAGACCTCAATAGGGCTTTTTCAGTTGGTCCTTCGAGAGTCTCCAGTATCATTCAAAGAAGGAATTAATTGTTATTCATTTCTTATTCAGGACCACCAGTTGCCTTTGATCTTGCATTCAGAAACCTTTCGGGTTGCAATAATTGATAGTGGCAATGAGCGCTGGTTCATTTTTACAGCCCACCTGTCTATATGCGACTCTTCGTCTCTTCAGCATATATTTGAAGGTTTAGCAAGAGAGTACGACGGTCATCACATGCGTGCAGCCCCAGGGTTCAACACTTTTATTCAGTACATTGGCCAACCTGTCGTACCTGAACCACAAGTATTTTGGAACCAGGAACTGGTCGATCTGCCGTCCTCCACCTATCCAGAACTACCGTCACCCGAGTACCATTCCTTGAGCGATTCATGGCTCGAACTTACGATTCAGAGTGGGATTGTTCCTGCATCTGAAACCACTACAACTGTGATGCTTAGAGCCGTGATGGCAATAGTGTTAGCTCAGTACGGAAGCCCACAGAAAGTTATATTTGACACGTTCATTAGCGGTCGCAACGTACAAATCTTTCAAATGGAAGATATTGTTGGTCCCACTGGTGCCACAGTGCCTCTCCTGATACCTGTGAACGAGGCTCTATCGATCAACAAGTTTCTAGGGCAGATTGAAGAGCAGTTGGTCGCTATGATTCCATATGAGCAAACATACACCTCGGAAATCAAAAGTGTTTCGACAGAGCCAGGCTATATCCAAAGTCTACTGATTCTTGAGTCGTCTCCTTCAACTCCAGAGGATGCGAGACAAGTTTTAGGTTTACGCGAAGTAACTGACGCGTCCGGGACAGCTTCCCTTCCCTATGCTCTATGTGTCAGATGCAAAAAGGTGCCGGAAGGAATCCAGGCTAGAATGGACTTTGATTCTAAAGTCATCAGTGTTGAGCAAGCCCGGCTATTTCTGGAGCAATTCGATGTTGTATTCAGGCAAGTGAGCCTTCAAAGTCCAAGTCTCACAATCGAGCAAATTAAGAAACTTCAATAAACATCATACCGCTCGAAATCTTCACAATTATCGAGTGAATGATTCTAGAGGGAACGAGCCACAGCTCCATCAAAATTAAAAACACTATATTGCAGCTAGAGCCAATATCATGTAAATAAGACTGGTCCCCAATACCCTTTGGTTCTATGAAGCTCCTCCAACATTTATGCCATCGATTTTGTGACGTCTGAATATAATTACCAATAGATCACTATGTGTATACGAACTTATGTTTTTTTTTTCTCAAATAGATTATAATTGTAATCATGCAAATGCGCGTAGCTCAATAAAAGTCTGTCCAACTCAATTCGCGTATTGTGTAGCTAAGTTGACTCTGCCTAGGTGAAAAATATGGTCGCAGTAGTCACCGTAATATTCTTTCCCTGCTACTTCCTGACTGCCGCGGTAGAAGCGCTTAGAATTGACGTTGGGATAGCGGCACAGCCGACGAGTGTAAATAAGGCTGCCTGGAGGCTGGCGCGATCTCATACTCATTTTTCGGGATAAATATTTCCAGGTATTCTATGTCCCACTAATCCCCTGTCTCCCGTCCTCCCCTGTTTATCGTTGTCTACAATACTCTCAGGATAAACAAACCCCTGCCTGGTCTTTCGCTCCAAGAGAATGTGGCCAGTAAGTTATTGAGCATCGTACTCGGTGGGACTACAGGCCATGGGTTTGGTTATCCCAACTGTGATGCATCGTTCTCGCGTCTTATTCTTACAGTACCTTGCCGCCCAAACCCAGGAACCGGTCTCTCTAATCCTTGCGCAGCACAACCATGTCCCACTTTGGGTGTTTTCCGTCCTCCCCTGTCTATCGCTGCCAATCGATCTCGTGTCCTCTTACCTTGCAGCCTAAACCAAGGAACCAATCTTCAATCCTGCCCTGCACACTCATGGGTGACTCCCGTCCTACCCTGTCTGTCGTTCTCAATCGTTCTCGCGTCCCCTTCTTACAGTAAGTACCCTGCCGCCCAAACCCAGGAACCAGTCTCTCCCATCCTTGCCCCCGCACACCCATGTCGACTTGCTTTCCGTCAATGATTTTAGACCAATACAGAAGTGCATGTGACGAGAGCTTTACCATGCAGCATCCTCTCCTGATTGAAGTTTATGTCAAGAAGTACGGATCAGCTCATGGCAAACTATTAGTCGAATCACCCCATGCCTTGGGTGATCTGGGAGAACAGGCCAAAGATGCATCTTTATTCAATAATCAGTCGGAGAATTTCCTTTTTGGCTTGGTCTTCGTCGATTGACAACCCAAGTACTTCGTCAAACTCGTAATATATTAGCCCTCATTCACTAATACAAAAGCAAGGTCCCATTTAAAAATAATTAACGTTGACTAGCTCCTTTCTAAGTCTTAAACCGCAGATTGGCGTATCCTTGTAGTGATATTTTAAGTGGAGCAAAACAGGTAGCACTGGAGGCTGGAACTAGCAATGATACGTAGGGGATGACGCTATATACTTGGCCTGTCGTAGGTTCAATATTTCATGGCATAATAGCGTGCCCCACGACCAAGGAGTAAGGACCGGCAGACCGGCACAGGTACGTCTTGTAATAACGGACGTGTGTATCAGTAACAATAAAATATGTGAAGTCTATTGAAATAAATGATTGTATGATTTTAAGTCCCCAATGTTACATCGTCAGTAAATTAGTGGGTATCTTCAAAACTTGTAGATCTATGATTGCACGTTCATAACCGGTCTTTGCTCAAGTTGATCCCCTCTACTTCGCAGTCGGTTGTACTTCCGAATCTTGTTTGGTCTCAAGACTGAAATCAGCTCGGCCATCATGCGTCTCTCCTTCGTGGGAATATGGTTCCTTTGTTTCAGTCTCACATATGCCTCCTGCTCGAACACAAGCGCTTTCCCTGAGCTAAGTGAGGCTGATCTCAGTGAGCTGCAAGAAGGTTTGCAGCAAGGACAATTCACTAGTGTAGATCTAGTCAAGGTGAGTGCACTGGTCGCTTAGGCTCCCTCATTCTCAACTTTCAAAATGCAATGAGAAAGACATGAATTCGTCATTGGTAGCTGATTTAATTGTCTGACACGATAGGCCTATCTTGCTCGCATTCAAGAGGTGAACACAGCCCTCCACGCAGTAGCAGAAACCAACCCAGATGCACTCACAATTGCACAAACGTTGGACGAGGAGCGCAAGGCCGGTAATGTACGAGGGTAAGATACATCACCTCCCATTAATGTCAATTAGTGCTGAACAGATATGAATCAGTATTCTCCATGGAATTCCTGTTATTGTCAAGAATAATATCGCTACAGATGATAAAATGAACAATACATGCAAGTCTCAAATCTGTTTCAATTTTATAAGAGTAATCATGCTGACGGAGAAATAACTAGCTGGATCCTATGCGCTTTTAGGATCCAAAGTCCCTCACGATTCGACCGTAGTCGCAAAACTACGAGCGGCAGGAGCGATTATTCTAGGAAAGGCTAATCTAAGCCAATGGGCAAACGCAAGGAGCAGCAATACCACGAATGGCTGGTCGGCATACGGTGGACAATGTTCTGCGGTGTATTACCCCAATCAAGATCCCAGTGGAAGTTCAAGCGGGAGTGCTGTGATCTCCTCCATCGGTCTTGCATTTGCAACCCTGGGCACAGATGTGCGTATTTGCGATGGTTCTTATTTGTCAATAAATGCTTTGCTGACTAAAATGGGCAGACAATCGGAAGTGTCCTCTCACCGAGCGATGTGAATAACGTTGTGGGCATCAGACCGACCGTCGGCCTTACGTCCAGACATCTTGTGATTCCTTTCTCCCTAAGACAGGACAGCGTGGGTCCTTGTAATAACTCTCTATGGATAAAATAGTTGGAATCGCAAAGCTGACCCGAATTTGTAGTGGCCCGAACGGTCAAGGATGCAGCAGCAATGTTGAGTGTCATCGCAGGGCCCGACCCGGCGGACAACTACACGACTGTGAACCCTCACCCTGACCTCGACTACACGAAATTCGACGAGGACTACAACACCACTCTCAAGAATGGTCGTATTGGCATACCAGCTAACATTCTAGAAGTCTTCACGGCCTCGTGGTTTGACACAACAAATACCTCAGGCCCCGTCATGGACGCCTTTTACGCGGCCGTCAATCTCCTCGAACAACATGGCGCCACCGTGAACCATAACGCCAATTATTCGCGATTGGATGAATACATTACAGGATATCTAGATGGGAGTATTTCCAATGTGGTTTTAGCTGACGTCGCCTATGACATACCAGAATATCTCAACTTGTTGCAACCACAGGCTACTCCACTTCCCCAAACTCTGGAGGATATCCGCAACTTCACCCAACATTATCCGCTGGAAGATTATCCAGACCGAGACACTGCTGATTTTGATATGGAATTGGCAGCACCTTCAGCTTCCTCGGCAGAAATATGGGCTCAATACCAACTGAATCTGCAACTGGGAGGAGCTGGCGGCATCGTTGGTGCTCTTGATAACAACAACTTAGATGTGCTTATCGTCCCAACTCAAGCCAGCCCTTACGTAACCTGTATTGCTGGTCTCCCAGCTATATCGGTGCCTCTCGGATTCTATCCTAGTTCACAGCCAGTACTAGAAAGTTCACGAGGGTTGATTGGAACTGCTCCAGGAATTCCGTAAGTCTTTCTTCCTTGCTTGACTTTGGTTCGCGCAATTCACCACGTATCCTGAAATCCGGTTAAAACTATACTGATATTTCGTTTGAGCAGATTTGGCATCTCATTTATTGGCCGAGCATGGAGTGAACAAACTCTCCTCAAATACGCCTACGCCTTCGAGCAGTTGACACAGGTTCGAAAATCCGGGAAACCATATATGCTTCCCAGCACCGAGCTTGGTGATATCGTTGGATGAGGAGTGAAAATTTTCAATAAATATGGAACTTGTTCCCTGTGTATTGGTCAAGAATGACGAGCTCCTGTAACATCCCTTGTAATATCTTAAAGGACGACATACTGGTATTTGATCTTCGTTTATATATAGTAGACTAGATGATTAATACTTTATTCCTCTTATAAACATTGTAATGCGTTATTAATATAGATATATTATGTGAGTCTTGAACTTTCAAGCGCAATGTATGTATACATACTATCTTCCTTACTCTAGCTGCTTGGAGCTATGTAATTCTACGTCTGCTTACCCTGCAAAACAAATATAAACTCTCGAACTTTCCAGTAATGGAGTCTAAAGTAATCTCCCATTTTTAGTTGTCTATCTCTTTTACGCTCGTCGCTATGAATGGTCGAGTCAGCGTTGCATACATATAGCTAGCTATTTATCTTTTCTTCGCCGAATGTCTAGGCTTGTAGGACGCACATGATTCTGAGCATAGCATAACATAGTAGTATTCGTGTAACTTAAATGACAGCATTGAGTTTGTTTCTTGCTTATTTACAAACAAATGAGTTAAAAGAAAGAAAAGCGCACAAGAACGCCCACGAAAAACAAAAGAAATTTAACAAAACGTAAAATAAAACCAAACTATCCCATTTTCTCCAGCCCTTAACCAATAAACGAAATTTAACACGTCCTTGCCATTCATTTCTTTGCTCGCTATTCTCGTGTTTGACTGGCAGCTAGGAGAGCCACCTGAGCCGCCATGGTAGGGCAATCTAGAATATCTTCGACACTGATGTCAAACTGCTGTGCTTGCAACAAAGCAGCGATCTGTGCAGCAATGATGACATCGCCACCCAGTTCATAGAATGTGGTCTCTTGTGAGACTCCGGGATGTCGTTGTTCAATGCCCAGTATCTGCTTCCATGCTGCTTCCACGACGGATTCGAGCTTGGAATGCTCTTCCTTAGATAGATATGCCACAGCCTCCCGATTTCTAGCATTTATCGGGTTTGACGGCGCTTGAGTCTCAACTGGAATCACAGGTCTGGGTTCCTCAGATCTGGGGAGAACAATCTTGGCATCAGGATTGAAATTACTCAATACCAAGACCACTTCGTCCAATAATTGGTGAGCAAACTGGGATGAAATAGAGCTCTCGACATATTTGAGACCAATTTCAATATTGTCATCGCGTGGTGAGGAGTAGACTGTGACGTCTGTAAGGTCTTCTTCACCACCCATTCCCAAGACTTGGTACGTGATATCGTCCAGCTTAATCTCAGGAGCAGCATCAATATTCTGATGCTGTACCACGGAGCTAAAGCGTTCCCAAGACGGCCAATTGGTACATTTTCGGAACATCTCTCTCGAACCCAAGTTTTCGAAGGCCATATTACTTAGCTGCTGGTTCTGAAGATATTGGCAAAGATCCATTATTGTCCATGTTGACTGGAATTGAACTCGTACGGGAACCAAATTCAAAGTCCCTCCCAGAATGGATTGAATATCCTTGACTGGAGCATTGCGGCCTGAGATAAGATTACCGAAGAGGACATCTGTTTGTGCGGAGTATTTGGCGAGAACAATCGACCATGCCGCCTTCATAATAGTTGCTATTGTAACACCATCTAATTGAAGCTTCGCCGCAGCAATCGAATGAATCGCTGTTATGCTCACTTTAGACAATTGTGTCTTATATGGAGGGTTGCAAATTGAGAGCTTTGTCATCTCTGCGCCGTGAAGGAACTGCTTCCAATGCAAGCAATCTCTGGCGTTGCTCTTCTTTAACTCACTGAGATAGCTGTGGAAGGATCCGAGTTGAGGAAGTGGCCGGGAATGGTATACTGATTCAAGGTTTCTCCATACCTCTGGCAGGGAAATTCCGTCATATTGTGCATGGGATATGCGAAGTACGATTCGATGCTCGAGACTCTGTTTTTGTAGTATGATGGCGAATCGTACGAATGGTTTGCCGAGTTGGGGTTCGTGGTGCATGTGTTGGGACATGAGTTCCTCCGTAAATATTCCGAGATCTTTTTCTGTCTCGTAGAAATCAACATCAACTGGGGCAGTGCCAAGAACAATTTGAAGAAACCGGTTCTCATAGAGCACAAACACGGTTCTTAGCATATCAAAATGTTGAACCACATTTAGACAGCTCTTTTTTAAGTGCTCTAGATCCACTGGTCCCGTTCCTGCGAGTGCAAAGTAATTTAGTTGCCATCGTGATTGAGTCAAGTTCCCTGCGACACTTAGCGACTGGAAATCAGTCAGAGGCATGGCGTCCACAATATTATCGCGTGTCGTATTTGCAAGACGGCAGAGCTTATCGCCGAGGATATGATCCATATTGGAAGTATCGAGCAGAGAGAATGGCTTGTAAACCTCCCGTATATGGCCAGAACTTTCTTCTAGTGCAAGCTGGGCCGCAATGGCCATATCAGCAAGGCGAGGGTGCGTGAATATATCAGCAACACGCAAAGAAATATCTGCTTTTCGGCACAAGGCGACCAATTTCATGGCCGTGATAGAATGGCCGCCGAGCTTGAAGAGATCGTCATGAGGCTTGATATCTTCAGCCTGAAGCTCTAGAAGTTGGGCCCATAGAGGTTTGAGCCTGTCTTCGATATCAAGGGCACGATTAGAAGGAATTAACGCCAAGAGATCCTGATCTTGAACTATTTCTCGCTCAGACACTCCAGGGCTGGTTCTTGGCTGGCGAACTCTGGTGATATTGGGGTCAAAGGTCTCATATGTCGATATGTTGAGATCATCGATGAGTGCATCCGGGTTCTGGACAATGGCTAAGAGAGTGTTCTGGAAGGACTTGGCTAATTGTTCCATCTGAATATCAGAGATGAAGGAACGTGAGTAGACAAAAGAAATGCTGATATCCTCTTTGCTCGCGCCAATGTTTACCGTTATGTCATACTAAATAAGGATGTTAACGTGGATTCGGAATACGGACTTCTTGCACATACCTCGGTTGGATCCTCTCCTCTTAGAGTTCGGAATGTCACGCCAGACGCATCAACTGACTCGTCTGCTTCTAGCCTCTGATATGACACGACGGTGTTGAATAGAGGTGTGCCAGACATCTTCAGGGCATGTTGTATATCCACCAACGCAGCGTGTTGATAGGTTAAGCCGCGGAGGAAGTCTTCTTGCATCTTCGAGGCAATGTTCGATATGGTGGCCGGCTTAGTATCTAGCCTACAAACCATCATGTTGATGTATGGGCCCACCGAGTTTTCGATGCCATCGACTGGAATATCTCTACCAGAAGAGAGGTAACCAAAACAGGCTGGAGCGGAGGTATACTTTTGGAGTACAATACCCCAAGTCATTTGCAGAACATTGGAAAGAGTTACACCTTGGCTTTCACAGAAATCCTGTATTAGAGGCACTCCCTGGATATCCAATATATGTTTTGTAAGTTCTGGTGATGTCGGATCTGGCGATATGCTTAGGAAGTAGCATGGCTCAACGTCTTGTAGATACTCCGACCAGTAATCGATGCTTGCTTGGGGATCCTGCTCCATGATATAAGAAACATAATCACTGTACAGAGGGCCGGATCCTTGGGGCAGACTTTGTCTATACGCCAAGGCAAAATCATCCATCAAGATACCCATGGATAAACCATCGATCAGCGCATGGCTGATTTCGAGCATGAAGTACAACTTTCCTGAGATAGAATGACCTAAGACCACACGATGCGGTGGCCGATCCGCAGAAAATCCGGTATGTGCCTGCTTCTGAAGTTCAACTGCAATGTCGGAATCATCATGGCAATGAACGATGACTACTTCAGCCGAATGCCGCCGCAAGACGACTTGATCAAAAAGCCCATCGTCGCGCAATGTGTCGATAAATATAGTTCGGAGAGTTTGGTGGCGATCCACAACCTGTTGCCAGGCAATACCCAATCGCTGAAGATCTATCGGGCAAGATGGATCTAAAGAGACGACCTCACAGATCGTTTGCACTGTGTAAGTTCCTGGCTCCCGGCTCTGACTGATTAAAATGCCCTGTTGCATTGGGGTGCATGGGTATATATTCTCGATTTCATGCATATGGCCAATTCCGAGACCAACAAGACGATCACGGAGGTTGTCGAGCTGGGGGTAGGAGAGTGACAGAAGTGGGAGATCGCTCAAAGTAAGCTCCGGGCTCCGAAGCGGCAAGCTCTGGACCAGATCATGCAGTGACAGCTTCCAATTGTCAACCCATTCTCGTATCTTGTCTTGATGTTTCATCTTGCGATTGAATGCGATGGATAGTTCCAGACCACGGTTAGATGCAACCGCAGAAATATCAAACAAGGCCAGACGATCAACGTTGGCGGTATCGTCGCTTATTTGATCTGTTCCGGCTATCGAGGCAAAGCGGAAAAGGGCATCCTCGTCCTCCAATTGATCGAATTTACCCAAGTAGTTGAACAGAATCTCCATGTCACGATGGGATGCAAAAGCTTCTCTGCCGTTTGAATTAAGGAATCGCGACGCAAAGTAAGGCAGACCATTTCCAGGGGTATTGCGCCGATAGTCTTTGGTTTGGCGCAGAATATTGAAGGAATCATCTCCTTTAGCGACTGGTACACTGAGAGGGGTCATAGTCGTAAACCACCCAACGGTATCGGTCAAGTCAAACTGCGCATCCCACGGTTCTCGACCGTGGCCTTCGTTGAACACGGCCGGAGGCGCTCGCTGGAATGTCTGGGCGAAGGAGTGCATGAGCGATGAAAGAATAATCTCCACGGGCTCAGTTCGAAGGGCATTGTTGGCGGCACCAAAGAGAAGCGATGTATCACGCTCATCTAGCGTCCAACGAGCCCAGACTTCATCGGCATGCGAATTGCGGGTGTCAGACATTCCCCAATATGCCAAGTCGGGAACCGTGATATCATGGGGGAGGACATCCTGGGGGGCGAAGTGCTCTGCCGCATAATCGGCTTGGAATCGTGCCCACGCCTGGAAAGGAACAGGCGCAGATGAAGGCAATTGCGCCGCTTTGTCGTCCAAAAGTTTCGTCAGATCACGCATCAAAATTCGCCATGAAACTAGATCGATAACCAAATGATGTGCGGCGAGATAAACTAGCTGTGGATGGTTTTGCACGTTGAATAAGTCAATAGAGATGAGTGGGCCGTGCTCAATGTTGAGACTGTTCCGGGACTGGGATGCGAGGGCCAACGCCTGATCAGCGCGATCGATGTCATGGACACGGAATCGGTAGGAATTGGCCACGTCGGTGCTGATATATTGTTCCCATTGTCCGTTTGGCTGCTGCCGGAAGCGCGATCGCAGCATGGAATGGTAGCCGACCAAAGATGCCCACGAACGGGCAAGATCAGCCCCCTCTACATGTCGAGTTGTCTGGAGCAGGAAGCTCTGGGTATAAGTATGCATTGGGGAGGTTCCGGATTCGAGGGCGCCGAGCTGGACCGGCTGCTGCGACACGGGCACGATCTGGTCGAAGAAAAGCTGTTGAACAGGGGACAGCGCGAAGGCTTGGTCTGTAGGATCATCCATAGCGATCGCAGACCCGTGTATCGGCTTGGCCTTTTGCGCGAGTTGGGCGATACCGTCAGATTGAAGGACATCACGGACCGTTACGGCGATGCCTTCCAGACGACTTTGCGAGACGACTTGCATCGCGGTAATCGAGTCACCTCCCAGACTGAGGAATGACTGGTGAAGGCTGTGAATGGGCATGCTTAGAGTACCGCTCCAGATGGCACGTAGCTGTCTCTCTGACAGGCTCTCGCCTTTCTTGAGCCGTTTCTCCTCGTTAAAAGCTTGCTCAGCCTGGACGAGCTGGCTGAAGATCGATGGTTCTAGATGTTCTAACCAGAGAGTCACGACTTTGCGGTCAACCTTGCCTGATCGGTTGAGGGGGATCTCGCGGACCGCTATCCATTGTGACGGCACCATGTATCGTGCGACCCGGTCAGTGAGATGATCTCGAATCTGATCCAATTGTGCAAAGGCAGGCACGGAGGTTAGCAGAGTGAAGGCCCCGTCAACAATATCCCTGCGGCCATCCTGTGGCCATAGACCTGCGATCTCCGACTTCACCTCCACTACACCAACCAGTCGTTCTTGACAAACGCCAGACCGGGGCCATGCAACCACAGCGGCCTGTACGGCCTGTTGCGTTAGTACGTGATGTTCCACCTCGCCCAGTTCAATGCGCTGTCCGCGCAGCTTAATCTGATTATCTCTGCGGCCTACGAAATGGATGACCCCAGGGGCCACATACCGGACCAAGTCTCCCGTCCGGTAAACCCGCCCGGTGCGGCCAGCATCCACCAGCCAAGGAGGATTGTGCAAGAAGGAGGCGGCGGTCCTTGCTGGATCGTTGATGTATTCGCGTGCAACCAGTGGCCCTTCGATCAAGAGCTCTCCCACCGACCCCCAGGGACTGAGCTGAGACGGGTTGTCGGGTTGGGTAATCCAGAAGACCGTTGCCACGGGCTGGCCAATGTTAGCAGTAGAGTCGCCAACGCTCAACACCCGCATCGACCCCCAGATGCTACATTCTGACGGGCCATAGCTGTTCACAAACCGGATGTGGCCGGCCCAGTCGGTCACGGCTTGGTCGCCGATTTGAGCGCCGCCAGAGACCAGTGTCTTCAGAGTTGGCACCGACTCGGGTCGGTCGATCAGCGAGATGAGCGCCGGCGTCATGAAGAGCCAGGTGACCTGCATGCGATTGATCGAGCCCACCAGATCGTTCATACGCTCGTCTTCAGATAGCACACAGACACATCCACCGCTCGTCAGCGTCGTGAAGACCTCCGAGTTGCTCACGTCAAATGAGTATGCGGCAAATTGCAACACGCGGTTCTCCGCGTGGAAGCCCATGCATTCCCAGTTGGCCTTAAACATGGTGCAGAGAGATCGATGCTCGAGAACAACACCCTTGGGCTTGCCCGTACTGCCCGACGTAAAGACGACGACGGCGGTGTTATGTGGTTGCACATCCGTGTTCATGAAGCCAGAGTTCGCTGGGAGACTGTCCAATAGATCATCATCGACGACGATCATCTGTTGGATGAGAGGGGCCAGGAGATGCACATGCTGCGCGGCTCCCAAAGCCAGCGTGCCCCCGATATCTTCTATGATCTGAGAGATCCGCTGGGGCGGTTGCGTAGGATCTAATGACACATACGCACCGCCAGCCTTGAGGACGGCTAACATTGAGACGATGGCCCAGGCAGATTTGTCGAAACACAGAGCCACCTTGACTTCTGGACCCACACCTATACTCACTAGGTGCGCAGCGAGCTGCGAGGATGCATCACCGAGTTCTTCGTAAGTTAGATCCTCATCCCAAGCGCTGATGGCAGATGCATCGGGCTGTGTCTTGATCTGCTCCTGGACCAGATGGTGAATGCAACTTTCAAAGGCTGTAGGAGCAACCGGGTTGGATGCTATGATTTGCTTTTGCTCCTCAGGCGACGCGAACTGGATATCCGCCAAGGTTGCGGTCTCCTCGTAGGTGTGCAATTGGTGGATGACATAGTCGAATCGTTCCAGGACTTTTGTCATGGCATCTGTGGATATCAATTGAGAGTCGAAGCGAACCTCAACCTCTACTTCATCATCTAGGATAGTACATTCAACGTCCAACGCATACGTGTCAAACTCGCCCAGCTGTCCCGGATCTTGATCATTACCCAGAAATGTGGATTGGATGTTTTCGCGCTCCCGGGCCAGCTGCACCGTGAACTGATTTTGTATATCAAGCGCTGCTTGGACATCAGGACCCATTCGGCGGATCTTTTGAATGCCTGTCTGCTCAAAAGGAATCATGTCAATTCCCTGCTGTTGTGTTTGGGCCAGGAACTCGGCGATGCTGTCTCCTCGATCAAAGCTCATTCGGACAGGAACAGTTGTAATTGTCGGCGCAATGAGGTTGATCATATCTGGAATAGGAGCATTACGTCCCGACAAAGTCATGGCAAATACTACATCCGAAGAGTCAAGCTGGTGCCCAATTATCAAGGCCCAGGCAGCCCGCAAGATAGTGGTGAGCATGATATCGGAACCTGACTGTTGTTTGATGCGGACTATGCGCCGCTGCTGTTTGTCGATGTGCGGCTCATAGGCGTCAGCAAGGAGGGTTGGGAAGCTCAATGGATCCCCCCCACTGAGTTGAGATTTCCAAAAGCGCGCTTCAGCGTCCGAATCTATTGATGAAACATATTGGATAAAGTCCTTGTATGAAGCGGTGACAGGTAGAGCCCCCTTCTCATAAGCTTCCTGGACTTGCTTGAATAAGACTGAGATACTCCATCCATCGTAAGCGCTATGGTGAGCGGTAAAGACAAAGCAAGTTCCAGATTCGTTTCCATCGGCATCGCCAGGCTCATGTATGATGGCGAAACGTACGAGAGGTCGTCCGTAAAGAATAGGAGTGCGTCGATCCTCGGCAATGTATGCTGCAAGTGAGGTGCTCGTCTGCCAAGATATAGATTCGCGAAGGACCACCTGGACAGAACCAGAGAGCCCGGCCCGGGCAGGCAATATGCGGCTTCGTAAGATAGGATTCTGTTGATAGACCAAATCCCAGGCGGCTTGGAACATATCTGGATCAACGGTATCAGGCAGTCTAAATACCCGACGTGCAACATACTGGTTTTGCTTCTGTTGTGTCGTAATTGCCATGAGTCCTTCTTGAAGTGCAGAACAGGGATAAGTATCCTCGATCTGGTCTGGACTTGCGTCACACAAGGCCGCAAACTCTTTTATATAGGCCTGTGTATGAGTACCGAATGGTGACCAAATGCGGTTGGCTGTTGCTAGTGTAGAACCTTCCAATTGCCTAGCCTGAACGGCCATTTGTGAAAGATGGGGATGATTAAAAACATCAGCAACAGTGAGAACAATACCATCCTGGTAGGCGATAGCTGTGAGGCGCATAGAGGCAATCGAGTCACCTCCAATCCTGAAGAAGTGGTCTTCGGCTCCAATGAGCTCTGGAGGAATCTCTAGAGCCCTGCTCCACAATCTCTGTAGCACAACTTCCATATCAGTTTTAGGTGGCTGCTTATGTAGAGAGGTATCGTGTAGCAGGTAACTGGCGATGTCGTCTCTGGGTTGCGCCTCAGTCATTTGGCGAAGGAGCTTTCGATCTAGTTTCCCGGAAGTACTGAGAGGCATGCGGAGAATTGGAATAAACATCGAGGGTACCATAATAGACGGTAAGATTTCAGTCAAAGATGACTGTACAGCAAGGGCATTTTGTCGGAAAGCATCGGATACAGGCAACAAGACTTGGCCGTCCTGATCTTGAATTAGTACTGACTGCACAAATGCGGCCAATGACGGCCGCCCTGATTGGTATGGATCTTTGATAATATCCACAACAATGTTTTCCGCATCTTTCATATTTGCCTTGAGGTGGTGTTCAATTTCCCCCAACTCAATCCGTTGTCCATGAAGCTTCACCTGGGTATCTTTGCGGGAGACAAAGGTGAGAGATCCATCCGAAGCATATTGAACAAGATCTCCTGTTTTATACAGCCGTCCATGTTTTCCAATAGCAGTCAGCCAAAGGGGATCCTTAATAAAAGCGGCTTGTGTAGCAGCAGCATCATTCAGATAGCCTCTAGCCAACAAGGGACCATAGAGAAGGAGCTCGCCAACACATCCAAGAGGAGTAAGTTTATCATGGTTATCCGGTTCCACGATCCACGTCAGATTTGCAAGGGCATATCCAATGGTTGATGCATTGCAGGATTGTGGGGTGATAGAGTGACATGTTGTCCAGATAGAAGATTCAGCTGGGCCATAAACGTTGTACAGCGTTACTTTGTTGAGCCAATTGTTGACCACTTCTTGTGTTGCTGGTTCGCCTCCGAGGACCAATTTCTGAATACCAGGAACGTCACCAGGACTGAGTAAACCAGCCACGGTTGAGGTGAGACAGGCCCAATTTACCCTTAGCTCGCGGATAGCCTTGGCCAGGTTGTTGAATCGATCGAAGTCTGAGATGACACAAACGCAGCCTCCCCTCATGAGAGTCGTGAATATATCTTGTATGCTGACATCAAACGTATATGATGCAAATTGAAGGACTCTAGAGGTATGGTCAATTCCTGTCGCTGTGCCATGTGCAAGAGAACTTGTGGAAATAGATCGGTGTTCGAGCACAATGCCTTTGGGCACACCCGTACTGCCTGACGTGAATACAACGAATGCAGGGTCTGTAGCTTGTACCGTAAGGCAAAGAGGGCTAATTGTCGAGGGCAATGTCTTGAAGAGGGACGCTTGGACGACCAGGCGAGCAGGAATAAGCTCTTCAAATAGACCCATGTTGTTTTCGCTTGCCAGCACCACCGTGCTGCCCAGGTTAGCTTGAATACTTTTCAAACGCTGCTCTTGGATGGCAGGGTCAACCGAGACGCATGCTCCTCCGGCCTTCAAAACTGCCAGCATGGAAACAATTGCCCATAAAGACTTGTTGAAGCAGAGTAGAACTGAAATGTTAGGTCCAACACCTAATGTAGTAAGCTTGTTGGCTAACTGGGACGATAAAAGGTCGAGTTCGATATAAGAGAGTTCGCCGTCGAAAGCACATATCGCAGGTGCATCCGGCCTCTCGAGGACTTGTTGATATACGTTATCATGAATGCATGACTCCGAAGCTTTTGCGAGGTCATTGCTCCACCCAAGAACTTGTTGTAGGTCTTGCGGACTAACAATTTCGAGGTCGCCGACATTCATATTCGCCTCCTTGTTCAACTGTTCCACAACATGAGCAAATTGATCCAAAATCCATTCCATCTTGGCTGAGCTAATAACAGTAGTGTCAAATCGAGTTTGCACAGCAACGCGTCCATCCTCCATCGTGCACTGGACTGATAATGCATAGGTGTCGAAAGCTCCCATTACTTCAGAGTCTGGCTGAAGACCGAGGAATGGAGTGCTGAATTCTTTCTCTTCGGACGTCTCGATTGAAAACAGATGTTTTATGTCGAGAGTCCTCTTCGGAAACTCGGAAAGAAGGCGTTGTACGTTCTGCAAACCAGTGTGTTCATATGGGATCATTTCTATCGACTGGTTTTGGAGCATATCTATGAAAGCAGAAATCGATTGGTTTGGTTGTACATTGATTCGTATGGGCACTGTGGTGATGGTGGGTGCGATCATTTGTGTAATCCCTAGAACTGGTGCATTACGGCCTGATAAAGTCATGGCGAAGATGACATCTGCAGATTCGGAATGTCGTGAAATTACAGCTGCCCAAGCCGCTCTGAGAAGGGTTGATGTCAATATTTGGGAGCCGTGCTTGCGATTAAGCTGTATGTCGCGGTGGCGAATTGCATCTGGTCTCGGGATATAGGTCGCTGAGGGACTCGCAGGGAAGTGAACTGGGGCGACATTTTCGAACTGCGCAGTCCAAAATGTCTTTGCATCCTCAGGATCTTTGCTCTGGAGATAATGGACGAAGCGGTTATAGGGGATGGACTCTGGTATGTCTTGCGGGTCGTGATAAAGCTTTTCAGCTTGCTGAAACATCTTTACCACACTCCAACCATCGTATACCGAATGGTGTGAAGTCCACACAAAATGTTTTGATTCAGGACCGGCGTCGATGATCGCGAAACGGACAAGAGGTTTCCCATACGCGATTTGGATTTCTTCATCCCTCTTAATATAGTCCTCTAAAGAATTTTCAATATTCCAGTATAGCTTTTCTCTTATTACCACTTGCATCGAGGGAGCTGATGGAGAGGCTACCGGTAATATCCGCGTTCGAAGAATTGAATGTATGGAGAAAAGCATCTCCCAGGCGGCTTTAAATCGGTTCATGTCAATGGTTGTCGGAATATCAAATACTGTACGAGCCACATAAGCTCCAGGCTGTCGTATGGCTAAAATCATTAGGCCTTCTTGCAGAGGAGTGCACGGATAGATATCTTCGATGTCATCTGCGGAGACACCACACTGAGCTGCAACATCTTCCAAATTTGTAGGCTCTTCCTGCCAAAGTTCAAAAGCCTCAAGTTCTTTTGACATCTCAGGGCTTTCCGGATCGCGTGTGACTGCAGCGGAAAGATCACCCAGTCTTGGATGCTGGAATATATCAGTCACAGTCAGGTATATGCCTTGCCTTCGACTCTCATCCGAGAGCCACATAGCTAGAAACGAATCCCCTCCCAGTTCGAAAAAGCTGTGTTCTAGACTGATAGAGCTTGGATCGACTTTTAGAACACTTGACCAAAGCTTCTGTAGCGCAATTGCTATGGGGGTCGTTGGTGCCGTCCCATCTACATGCATAAGCGAGTAGGCGTTGAGGGACTCAGCTGTGAGGCTTCTAGCTACCAGAGCTAATTGTTTACGATCAACTTTTTCGGAAGCATTTCTGGGTATATGAGTGACGGGTATGTATAGCGATGGGATCATGTAGCTCGTCAGCGAATTTCTTAGAGATGCTTTCAACTGAGTTAGAGGATAGAGTAAGTCGTCCGACATTGGCGAGATGATCTCCTCCATATTATTGTTTTCGTCACCAGATGCGAAGTGGAGAAATGCAACTAGCGCTGGTGCATTGCCACGGTTCTCCAGTGTTACAACTTGTGCAACCACCTGTTCCAGGCTGGGCAAGCCAAGTCCAATATGGTGTTCGATGTCACCCAGCTCGACTCTTTGACCGTTGATCTTGACTTGCGTATCTTTACGTCCAATGAAGGTCATTGTGGAATCTTCATTATATCGCACTAGATCACCCGTTTTATACATTCGGCGGCCTATTTGAAGTGGCGATAACCAACTACTCTCGACAGCCCAGGTTGGATCGACAATGAAGGCGTTGCTTGTCTTTTCAGAGTCGTTTAAGTATTCTCGAGCTAGAGTTGGTCCCTCAATGAGAAGTTCTCCAGTGCAACCAATTGGTGTCAAGCGGTTATGATCTGCTGGGTTGACGATCCACAGGCGTGTGCCTTGAAGTGCGTGGCCAAGGTTTCGTGGGTTGGCATTTACCGATACAGGTTCTGTAGACGTTGCGTAAATTGTACATTCGGCTGGTCCGTACACAATATAGAAATCCAAAGCAGGGCCCCATCGAAGGACATTTTCTTCCAGGATAGCATCACCGCCTATGCTAAGAGTCTTGAGGGAAGGTACATCTTCCGGTCGAAGGAGGTTAGCTACCATTGGCGTTAAAAACGCAGTATTAGCGTTCATGGAAGTGATTGCTCCTGCCAAGTCGTCCATTCGCTGAGCTTCTGAAGGTATGCAAATGCAACCACCGTGCATCAAAGTTGTAAAGATGTCAGACACGCTCACATCAAACGTATATGCGGAGAATTGTATAACTCTCGTCTCAGGACTGAAACCTAGCTTCGAGCCAAAGGCAAAAGCGGTGGTGCACATTCCTTGATGCTCTACTACAATACCCTTTGACTTTCCAGTGCTACCCGAAGTGAACAGTATGAATACTGGGCTTCTGGGTGAGATTATAGGCAACTCGAGCGCATCCGACAAACCTGCAATAAGTTCTGCATCGACAACGATAGTCGGCTGCGAGAAACTTATAAAAAGATGTGCATGTTGAGGGGAGGTCAACAGGAGGGGAGCTTTAGCATCTTCAATAATGTCTCTCAAACGTTGTTCAGGGTATGCTGGACCGAGAAAGAAGAATGCACCGCCCGCCTTCATTACTGCGAATGCCGCGACAACTGCCCAAAGCGACTTGTCAAAACATAGTCCAACGAGTACCTCCTGGTCAACACCTGATTGCCGAAGATGGCTTGCGAGAAGTGAAGATAGCCTGTCCAATTCTGCGTAATTGAGATTTCCATCCCATGATTGTACCGCAGGAGCATCGGGTGTTGCCAGAATATACTTTTCAATAATATTTGGCACAGAATCATTAATAGTTACGGGGATTCTGTTGTTCCAATCCACCAACTGTTTGCGGTCATGATCGCTGAAGAAGTCGATGTCACTCAATTTTCTATTGTCTTCTCCCGCAAGACATTCGATGACGTGTGTAAACTGTTGCAAGATTCTCTTCATAACGGAAGGATCGATCACGGTAGAGTCGAAGCGAGCGGAAATCTCGATGTCTCCTGTAGCTGGTTTGATGGTGCATTCAAGAACCAATGCGTGTGTGTCAAATCCATCATTAGACGATGGAATCAAGTCCAAATCCAGCAGTGCAGAATTGGAAAGATCCTCATCACTTGACTGGACAACAAAGAGGTGGTTTAGGACCAGAGAGTTTTCAACTTGTTGACCTAGACGGCGAATATTCTGAAGTCCGGTGTGCTCATATTCCATCATTTCCGTTGTTTGGAGTTGACAACTACCAAGGTATTCGGCAGCTGTTAAATCGTAGTTAAGACGCATGCGCATAGGAACTGTTGTGATGGTCGGTGCCATCATATCTGATATGCCAGGGATCGAGGCGTTACGACCAGATAGAGTCATAGCAAATACGACGTCATCAGATTCTGAGTGCTGACCAAGAATAAGACCCCATGCGGCCCGAAGCAGTGTTGAAAGCGTGATACGTGAGTTCGGTTTTCGCTTCAAGTTTACTATGCACTCGACGTATTCTTGGTCAGGGTGCGGCACGTATAAGGCGGATGGAAGTTGCGGGAAACTGGTAGTGGCTCCACCGGCGAGTTGAGAGAGCCAGTATGCATTGGCAGCATCAGCGTCCATGTCCAAAAGATATTTGACAAAGCTGTTGTATGGAATAATGCTAGGTATTGAGTTGCCCGCATAGACCTGTTCGATTTTTTGCATGAGCAGTCGCGAACTCCATCCATCATACAGTGCATGATGAGACGTCCATGTAAAATATTGGTCCTCAGTGATCGCTAGCCAATTGAGAGGTTCGCCATATGTAATAGATCTTGCCTTATCTTTTAATATCCAATCGGCAAGACTTACATCACTTTGCCAGTCAATTTCTTCTCTAATGACAACTTGTAAGTACCCCGACAGCGTCGACGACGTAGAAGGCACTATTCGAGTACGTAGAATTGGATAGAGTTCAAATACTACCTTCCATGCATCTCTGAAGCGTTCAATGTTGATAGAAGGCGGTATTTTGAAAGACATTCTGCTCACATAGGTGCCTTGATGTCTAGTTGAGATGGACATAAGGCCAGACTGAAGAGGTGTGCATGGATAGATATCTTCAATCAATGAAGCAGATACATTGCACTGTCGAGCCACATGTTTCAAGGTTTCCTGAATATCGCCGCAGAGACTGAATGGTGCAATGATTTGTTGTCGTAGATGTTTGTTATTTCCAACCGTGCTGTCCAGAAGTTTGGATAACTCTGAAAGTTGTGGATTCCGGAAAAGTTGTGTGACAGAAAGAGAAGTAAGACCTTCAACTTTAGAGGCAGCTGATACAAGCTGCATCGCACCGAATGAGTCTCCTCCAAGTGCAAAGAAGTCATCGTCGGATCCAATGAAGTCCTCATTTATTTTTAGCGCTTCGGACCATAGACGACGGATAGCACGTTCCGTTTCTGAGGATACCGATTTCTTGGATAGTTCAGATCGCAATGAATACATGGCGATATTCTCCATTGAAAGAGTATTGGCTATATTTCGTAGGACGTGGCGGTCTAGCTTCCCAGATTGGTTGAACGGTAATCTTTGAACGGGAAGATATAGATGAGGCACCATGTATGAGTAACCCTGCTTCGTGAGGACATCTTTTACTCTGATCAGCTCCGCAGTGAAGGCCGAAGTGAGAGGTAACAGGTTATCTTGCCCACTGCCATCCATTTCTAAAACAGCGACCAAGCTCTTTTTCGATGGAAAGTTATCCAATTGTATGAGGTCCACGGCAAGTCTTTTCAGTTCGGGATAATCAAGGTTATGGAGGAGATTATTCTCAATTTCTCCAAGCTCAACTCTTTGCCCATTCAGCTTGATTTGGGTGTCTTTGCGTCCGACAAAATGAATGCTGCCGTCAAGGTTGTATCTGCCCAGATCACCTGTTTTGTAAAATCTTCTCTCATTCGATTTTCTCGATATCCAATCTGGATTTCGTATAAACGATAAGTCTGTCTCCTTTTCTTTATTTAAGTAGCCTTTTGATAACAGTGGACCGTCCAAAATGATCTCACCAACTGCCCCGAAAGGAGCCAGTCGATTATGGTTGTCTGGATTAACAATCCAAAGCGAGGTTGACAGACCGTGTCCAATATTTGCTGCCATTGAGCCATTCGATAGGTAAGCAAGCGAACAGGAGATTGTGCTCTCTGATGGTCCATAAACGTTGACAACCTTCATATGGTTTGCCCATCGTTCAACAAACACCGAATTTAGAGGTTCCCCTCCGAGAAGCAAAAGTGTGAGGGATGGGACCTCCTCTGGCGTCAAGATCTTGGCCACGGTAGGGGTTAGAACGATGAAGTTCGCCTTGTACTCTTGAATAGACTTGGCGAGGCTGTCCATTCTATCCTTCTCGGAAATGACACAAATACAGCCACCCCTTCGTAGAGTAATGAATATATCTCCGATGCTGACGTCGAAAGTATATGCAGCGAACTGAAGTGTCCGAGTAGTGGCATCTATGTTTAATGCAGCACCATGGGCATCAGTACTACTGCAAATAGCGGAATGCTGCAAGACAACGCCCTTCGGGACACCCGTGCTACCGGATGTATAAATAATAAACGCTGGGTGATCAGGCCGAACAGACAAGTTGGCAAATCCTGGTTGAGCTTCCAAAGATTGAAGAAAATCTTCATGTACTGGAATCGCATGAAGTTCTGGGAACATGTGGACATATTGAGAGCCAACTAAGATCAGTGAAGCCCCGGTATCGCGCAATACAGCTTCACGGCGCTCGAGAGGATGTCTCGGAGATATAGGTACGCAAACTCCACCGGCTTTCAAAATAGCCAGCATTGAAACAATGGCCCAAGTCGACTTATCAAAGCAAATTGGGACTATCGTATCGGGGCCAATTGCATGACTAGTGACAAGATGATAGGCAAATCTTGATGACAAATCATCCAGTGCGTAGTAACTAAGATCTCCATCCCAGGAAGCAATAGCAGGAGTATCCGGTTGTACTTTAGTTCTTTCGGAGACTCCGTGGTGAACAAGGTCCTGGATTCCGGGTCGTAGGATATCGTTGAGTTCAAGGATTTGGTTTCGACCCATATCGCAACAAAGATCAAGCTGTTTGACGACATCCTTATCTTGGGAAATAATCGCAGATACTGCCTGCATGAAAGTGCTTGCTATATACTCTGCTTGCCTCCTAGTCATCACTGCAAGGGCATAAGTGATGGATATATGATAGTCTTCTTGGTCGAACCCAATGTTTGCTGACAAGTCATACTGAATGCTTGGTTAGAAAGAAGCCCTTGACTTGCGAAGATGCAAACTTACCTCGGTAGGATCTTTACTGGCTAGATCGTTGAATGATATTGACATGTTGTCCAAATGTTCGTCTGCAGATATGCGTTGGTATGAAAGCACTGTATTGAATATTCTAGTTCCAGAATGGCCATGTGCGTGTTGGAGCTGTGCGAGGGTGAAGTTTTGGTGGTTCAAAGAGGCAAGGAAATCCTCATGAACGGTTCGTAACAATGTGCCGACAGGGACCTCATTGTCAATTTTGACCCTACAGAGCATCATACGGATGAACGCCCCAACCGCACCATCAACATCATCGACAGGAACATCTCTACCAGATATAAGATAGCCAAAGGTGACATCATGTTCACCCATGTAAGTTGTCAGTACCAACGCCCATGCTGTCCTAAAAACACTAGCTGCAGTGACGTTGTGTGTCTTGCAGAAGGCGTCAATACCCACTGACTTGGGTAATTTAACGTTCACAATACCCGCTTCTGCAGACAATGGATCTTCTTTCTCTTCAAAAGATGGGAAAATGGATGGTTCAGCACCTTCCAAGTACTCGACCCAATATTCGAGGTCATTAGTCGATTGTTTGCCCATATAAGCGATATAATCGCTGTAGCGTGGCCCGGGACCGCTTGGCAATTGATCTTGGTACGCTTGAGCTAGTTCCTTCATCAAAATAAGCATAGATAACTTGTCGATTAGAGCGTGGCTAATATCCAGCTTGCAAAATACTCTGCCCGAGGTGGTTGTGCAGATCGTGAAGCGATGGTGTGGACGAGAAGTGCGATAGTCGATGGGAGTTTGACTTGCGAACAGGGAGAGCACACTCGAGTCCCGATCGTCGTTCACTGTCAGACTTTCGAACCAGGCATCGAAACTTTTAAGAACCAGTTGTTCGTAGAGCCCATTCCCCGTTACAGAAGGTATGAATATCGTTCTCAGTGACTGATGTCGATTAACCACTTTCTGCCATGCATTCTGTAAACGTGGAACATCCAATACGGCTGACTGAGGAAGAACCTCGAGCACTTGCTCAACAAGGTACAATCCCTCTTTCCCCAGTTGCCCAAACAATATTCCTTCCTGCATTGGAGAACAGGCGTAAATGTCCTCTACTTCATCCAGCTTTCTAAGTCCCACGCTTTTGAGTTTGTGCGTTTTAAGAGTGTCTAACGCCTCATAGGACATTGGAAGTAGAGGGAAGTCGCTCAATGTAAAATCTGGTTCCATGTTGTCAAGTTTGTTAACCAATGTCTCTAGACATATCTTTGACATCTGTATCCATTGTTCAATCCGGTCTTGATGGCGCATCTTTCTGTTAACACTGAATGAGATCTGGGTTTCTGCGCCTATAAATGCCATGGAGATTTCAATCAATCCCAAACGCTGCACGTCTTTTCCAATGTCCGACAAAGGCTGCCCATCTGGTGATTGAGGGACTATGGATGCTAGCTCAAACAACGAGTCTGGTCTCTCTAATTGTTGATAGCGTCCAAGGTAATTGAAAAGAATCTCCATTTTATCATGTTCAATGAATTTCTGCATCCCAGCCGGGCTAAGAAATCGGGACGCGAAATATTGCCGACCATTTGCCGGAATACGTCTTCGAGTATCTTTGAGATGTCGTAAAACGTGTGATATATCTTCATTTGTCTGAACTGGGACCCAGAGAGGGCTGAGTGTTGTAAACCAACCGACAGTCTCCGATAGATCAATTGCAGATGACTCCCAAGGTTCACGTCCATGGCCCTCATTGAATATCGTGGGAACCGTCCGATCTCCAAAGACCTGTCCGAAAGAATAGAGCAGTGCTGAAAGAATGATCTCGATGGGTTCTGTCTTGAAAGCATCATTGCTTGCTCCAAAAAGCAACGAGGTGTGCTTCTCATCGATGAGAATGCTCTCAACAGCGTAATCTTGATGTATGTTGGAAATGTCAGTCATTCCCCAGTATTCAAAATCGCTGTTTTTGACTTCGATAGGAAGAGCTTGAGCTACATCAGTACGGCTGCTATGAAGTGCTTGGAGATTGCACCAGGTTTGGAAAGAAAGAGGTTTGGTCGAAGGAAGTTCTCCTTGCTCAAGGTTGTTCTCTAGTTCTTGGAGAAGAGTCCTCCAAGAAACCAAATCAATGATGAGATGATGCGCAACGAAGAACAAAAGCTGCTCCTTCCCCTTTCCAGGTCTAGTGATGTTGAATAAGTCTAGACTGATTAACGGCCCGTTTTGAATATCGAGACTTATTTGACTTGTTCCTGCAAGGGGAGCAGCTTGCTCAAAGCTATTGATCTCATGCAACCTAAATCTGAAGGAACTCATAGCATCACTCGTAATGCTTTGAGTGTAGTGGTCGTCGGCTTCTAATCGGTGAAACTGAGCTCTTAACATCGAGTGCCGATTTATGAGAGCTACGAAAGCATCATGTAGTTTTGAGACATTGACATTCTTTCTTAAACGCAAAGCAAAACTTTGGTTGTAGTGGTATTGACCATCTTTGTTTGTGATATCCGGTTGAATCTGAGTAAAGTATAGCTGTTGTATTGGCGAGAGGATGAATGGCTTATTCAAAATCTCGGACTCGGTGACGGAAGACTGAATTTCTGTTTTGGAGCGTAATGCCAATTCAGAGATTCCTTTACTTTGCAGTACGTCCTGCACAGTAACAGAAATGCCAACCAACCTACATTGGGTAACAACCTGCATTGCAGATATAGAGTCTCCTCCAAGGGTCGAGAATGGTTTGTTCAAGCCAACCTGCTTGGAAGGGGTATTGAGAAGGCGGCACCATATTGCTTGAATCTTGCTCTCCAACGGACTCAGAAATTCTGTTGTTGAATCAATATCCTCCTCCTCTTCAGTAGACTTGAAGGCTTCCTCATCCAAACTTTCGACGTATCTTTTAGACGAGAGGCGATCCAGCTTTCCTGATCTTGTCAAGGGTATCTTCTCAACCGCAATCAGACAAGCTATCATCATATATTCTGGTAGGTTTAATTGGAGAGATTCGCGGGCCTTGGATATCTGGAATCTAACAGTGTCGTCTAAGTCTCCGCTAAGACGAACAATATCAGATCCGGTGGTACCAGTCGGAACGCCATTCAAAGTTACGAGACCGACTAACTTTCGTCGGTACACGCCGCTTGATGGGTAGACTACAACTGCAGTATCAACACTTTCGTGTTGGCGAAGGTGATATTCAATCTCGCTGACTTCAACTCTCTGACCACGAATTTTAAGCTGCGTGTCTTTCCGCCCAACATAGGTCAGTGAACCATCTGGATTGTAATGCACCAAATCTCCAGTTTTGTAAAACCGACGATGTTCTGTTGGCTTTTCTTGTCTTGCCCAAAGCAAATCTTCAACGAATGATTCCGATGTCTTCGAAGGGTTATTGATATATCCACGTGCTAGCAGAGGGCCTTCGACCACCAGTTCACCTATACACCCAATTGGAGATAGATGATCATGGTTGGTTGCATCCACAACCCACAGTTGATTCCCAAGGCCGTGTCCAATATTGGCTGGATTCTTCTTGGCATCCAAATGGCTCATAGAAGTCCAAATTGAACATTCCGATGGTCCATAACTATTTATGAGGTAAATATTATCGGCCCAATCGTTGAGGATATCTTGAGAAATCTTTTCACCTCCAAGAGCAAGCGTCTCTAGAGTTGGAACGTCTGCCGCGTTCAGTAGTGGTACCATAGGCGGCGTGAGGAACAACCAGTTGACCTTCAGTCGATTTATGACCCCCACTAAGTCATTTAACCTCTCGTATTCTGAGGGAATGCAAATACAACCACCATGTATTAAAGTGGTAAGCATTTCACAGTTGCTGACATCGAAAGTGTACGCAGCAAACTGCAAGGCCCTGGTCTTGTTATTGAACCTCATAGAAGGACCTTCGGCCATCGCCATTGTAACCATTGACGAATGTTCAAGGACCACTCCTTTAGGTCTACCCGTACTTCCGGAAGTGAAAATAATAAGTGCCGTATTATTCGGTTGGACCCTGTCTCTCAAGTTGTGTGAAGATGCAAGTGAAGCTAAGAGACTGGAGTCCACGACGATCACAGTAGGTATAAGATCTTTCAGGAGATGCAGGTGCTGGATAGCTACCAGAGAGATATTTGCATCCAGATCTTGCACGATATCGATATGGCGAGCCCGAGGATGAGTTGGGTCTAGCGAAGCATAAGCACCTCCCGCCTTTAGTATGCCAAGCATCGCGACAACAGTCCAAAGAGACTTGTCGAAACAAATGGGTACTATAACCTCTGGCCCTACCCCAATGTCAACCATATATTTGGCTAGCCTTGAAGATAGATTATCTAGTTCCGCATATGTAAGTTTGCCATCCCACGATTCTATGGCAGGGCTATCAGGATTTGAGATGGCTTGGTCTCTGATGAAATTGTGCACGCAATTATTATTCGCCTCTGGGATTCTCGAATTCCAGATGGCTATTTGTTGCAGATCAGTACTGGTGACGAAATTTAGATCACGTAGAAGAACTGTTGAATCTTCCACATTGAGCTGCGCAATGATTTGTTCGACCTCGTCTAACATCCTCTGCATCAAGTTACGGTCGAGAATTGCTGGATCGTAGCGTAACTCAAGTTCAACCGTACGGTTGTCTTCATACAGAGTGCACTCAACTACCAAGGCGTAAGTGTCGAAATTTTCAATGCCAGCGCTGCCCGATTGCGACCCAAAGAATTCTATTTCTGTTTCTTTCTCATTTTCGAATTGAATAACAAACAGATGATTCATGTCAAGACTAGCTCTGTATTCTGGTTTGACAAAGCGTCGTATGTTCTGTAAACCAGTATGTTCATATGGTATCATTTCGATAGTCTGAGTTTGAATTCCTGCCAGGAATTCGGTGATAGGCATATCATAATCTATGCGAGTTCGCACTGGCACTGTTGTAATTGTTGGGCCTTGAATAGCCGCAATGCTTGGAATTGGTGCAGTTCTACCAGACAATGTCATGGCGAATATGATATCATCTGAATTTGCATGTTGGGCGACGCTGAGGGACCAGGCAGCTCTAAGGAGAGATGAAGACATGACTTTTGAGCCCATATTTCTCGCAATTGTCATGGACTTTCGAATGACTTCCGATGGTCGAGGTTGGTATGCAAATGGGACCGCTGGAAATGTGGTTGTGATTCCGCCCTCAGCCAGCTGCTTAGACCAGTATTCTTCGCTACCTGCAGCGTCCAGATTCTCAAGGTACTGGATAAAACGAACGTATGGAACTGTCTTCTCCAAATTACACGTTGGCTCCGTGCATAATTTTTCAACCTCGGCAAAGAGGAGCTGGGCGCTCCATCCGTCATATACAGCGTGATGAGCCGTCCAGACAAAGTCGTATTCTGTGGAATGAGCATCACTTTTAAGCAACGCGAACCAATTCAACGGCTCTCCATATCTGATGGAGACATCCTTATCTTTGGTAACATAGTCTTCAAGTGATAATGTGCTAGACTCCCAACGGATAGGGCTGTTGAGGACGACCTGAAGAGAACGCTGAGATGACTTCCCAACTACCACTCGTGTGCGTAAGATAGGCTGTAGATTAAATACCCTTTCCCAGGCCTTCTTGAACTGTTCGATGTCGACATGACTGGGCAGGTGCTGGATTCTTCGCGAAACGTAAGCGCCTTTGATTCTAACTGACATACTAATCAACCCTTCTTGAAGCGGAGAACATGGGTATATATCTTCTATCTTGTCGCTCGAGACATTGCATTGGGCTGCAATATCTTCAATATATGTCTCGTCCATGAGTGCCTCGGGACAAAGAGAGAACGGTTTCGTTTCAGCATCCAACAATGTTAGAGTATTTTGATTCCTCGATTCGTCAATATGTCGGGCCATTTCCTGTACAGTTGGGTAGTTGAAAATATCAGTAACGGTAAGGAGAATATCCTGTTTTTGTGCCAGTGCCACCAATTGCATGGCTCGTACAGAGTCTCCTCCAACTGCAAAGAAATCATCATCAGTTCCAACGGATTCTGTCGAAACTTTCAGTATTTCACTCCAGAGTTGTTGAAATTTTATCTCGGATGGCGTTGAAGGCTGACGCTTCATCTGGTTTGCAAGAGAATAGACAGTCATTTCGTCATCAGACATTGAAGATATCATAACCCGCAATGCTTTCCTGTCGAGTTTTCCAGTCGATGTCAGTGGAAGACGTTCGACTGGAACATACATAGTTGGAACCATGTAAAGAGGGAGTGCTGTGATAAGCGCGGCCTTTAGGTTGATAATTTCGGAGTGTGCTTGCTCTGATAGAGACAGCCAACCTGGATGGCTTCCAAGTACATCAGAGTCCTCGTCCTTTTCCAATTCCAAAAATGCTACCAGAATCTGCTGTCCTGCACGACCATTTACAACATCGATAGCAGAATTCTTGCACCTTAGTAAGTGAAGCTTAACATGATGCTGTATCTCATGTAGTTCGACCCGCTGGCCTCGCAGTTTCACTTGCATATCTTTCCGGCCCAGGAATAGCAACGATCCATCTAGATTGTAACGCACAAGATCTCCGGTTTTGTAGAATCGCCTTCCTCTTCGTGTTCCATCATGGGCGAGGGCCCATTTAGGGTCTTCTATAAATGCCGCCTTCGTTCGTTCAATATCACCCACGTAGCCACGAGCAAGTAAGGGCCCTTCAACTATGAGTTCTCCAACGCATCCGATAGGAGTGAGAATATTATGATTATAGCTCTGAGTTACCCAAGTGAGAGTTCCAACTCCCGTGCCGATATTATCAGACGATTTGTCCAGCGTGAGATATGACATGGATGTCCATATTGTGTTCTCGGAAGGGCCATAGCTGTTAATCAAGCAGAGCTTCTCAGCCCAGCGTTCCTGTAGATCTGGACTGATATGTTCGCCGCCGAGGACTAGGGTACTGAGGCTCACAGCTTCAGGCGAAAGTAGTTCTGCAACTGTTGGAGTTAGGAATATCCAGTTCGCATTCATGGAGCGGATAGCGCCTTCAAGGTCGTTCATTCTTTGATGCTCGGTGGGAATACAGACACAGCCACCTGACATAAGGGTAGTGAATATTTCGCTATTGCTCACATCGAAGACATATGACGTGAATTGCAACACTCTAGTCTTAGGTCCGATCTTCATACGTTCGGCGTTGGCCTCAGCCATGGTGCAAAATGAGGCGTGCTCAAGAATAACTCCCTTTGGCTTTCCAGTACTACCTGAAGTGAAGACAATGACGGCAGCATCACTTGGCCTACGAATAGCGTCGGTAGGGCCGGTGACAGCAGGAAGCATCTTCAAAAATTCCAAATCAATAGCAATTGTTTCCACAGCCAACGCCCTGAATATAGACGAGGTTTTTGGTGCGGATAAAACAAACAATGCCTTTATACTTGAAATAATGCCCTCCAACCGGCTGGGGGGATGTGATGGATCTAGTTGCGTATAAGCACCGCCACTCTTGAGTACAGCTAACATTATGATCACTGTCAAGCCTGATTTATCGAAACACAGCGGGACAACTACTCCAGGTCCAACTCCCAGTTGTCTTAGATGGTGAGCTAATCGATTAGAAATATCGTCTAAAGCCTGATACGTGTATTCGGTGTCCCAGGCGGAGATGGAAATTTCGTGTGGCTGAGACAGAGCTCGCTGATGAACAATACTATCAATGAAGTCACTGACAACATTGAATTCTTTATTGTTCCATTCCAGGATCTGTTGCATATGATCTTGAGTAATGTATTCAACATTATCAACTGTCTTGTTGTCATTTCGTAGGAATTGCTGCACGACTTGGGCGAGGCATTTGAGCATGCATTGCATGGTGGTCGAAGATATTGATGTTTCGTTGTACTGTGCTTCAACATGTACTTGAGATTCACCAAGAGTACACTCAATGTTCATTCCATACGAATGGAACTCGCCATCTTCGATTGGGGTGCTGTCAAGATCAAGTAATGATGACTTTGAGTCCTGTTCGTCAGCGACTTGTACAACAAAAACATGTCCAAGGTCAAGAGACTTGAAGTTTGGGCTGAGACGACGGATATTCTGCAATCCCGTATGCTCAAATTCCATCATATTCGAAGCTTGTTCTTGTATATTTTTGAGGTACTCGGTGATAGTAATATGTCGCGATATCTGTATTCTTACTGGGACAGTTGTGATAGTTGGTGCAACCATATCCAATATCCTGGCAATTGGAGCACTTCTTCCCGAGAGTGTAACCCCGAACATAACATCATCACTGTTACAGTATTGACCAAGAACGACAGCCTAAGCTGCTCTTAGAACAGTGGACATCAGAATTCCCGACTGAGGTGATTGACTGATAGGGATAAACTCGGTGCACACCTTCACCTTTCTGCTTTCTGCGGGCAATGGCGGGAATGTTGAAGGTGTCTCTCCGCCAATCTGGTTGATCCAGAACGAAGATGCTCTCTCTGAATCCACGCCGTTTAAGTGGCGTAAGAATAAAGTATACGGTATCGACTCTGGAATAGGGTTCCCCTTGTATACTGCCTCTACTTGTTGAAATATCCTTCCAACACTCCAACCATCATATATAGAATGATGGGCTGTCCAAACAAAATAAGCCACTGTATCCTTCAATGACAGAGGATGATGGTCGTTCTGAACTATAGCATACCGAGCAAGAGGTGCTCCATATACGATATGGTTTTCTCTATCTTGAGCGAGGTATTCTCCAAGAGAAGAACCCTTTTGCCAAACCAAATTTTCCTTGACGACTACTTGTAAGGCCATTGAAGTTGAAGGTATGATTCTAGTTCGCAGAATGGAGTGAGCGTGCACAACAGCTTCCCAGGCGTGCTGAAATCTTGCGATATCCACAGATCCGTTGAGATTGAAAACCCTTCTCGACACATAGTTGCCATGCTGACGTGTCGAAATCGCCATCAGTCCCTCTTGTAATGGTGTGCAAGGATATATGTCTTCGATCTCATTTGGCTCTACACCACATTGCTCTGCAATTTTCTGGAGGCTGTCATTTGTGATCGAGGGTTGAGTTTGGAATTCGGGCCATAATTCGAATCTGGCTGGATATACTTCTTGTCCCCTCTTTTTCCCTTCCATTGATTTGCTCTCTACCAGATGTGCAAGTTCGTGAAGCTTTGGGGAGCGGAAGACATCCGCAACTGTAATTGTTATATTTTCCTTGTCATGTGCTAAAGCAACAAGCCACATGCAGCTGACTGAGTCTCCACCAATCTCAAAGAAACTATCATCAGCCCCGATGGAATCAACAGGAATGGTCAGTATTTCTGCCCAGAGCGATTGGAATATGTATTCCCATTTGGTGGAAGGAGATCGTTTAACAGTATCCGTAAGTAAGTAGTCGTTGAGCTGGGATTCAGACCATGTGTCGGTGATTTCTCTGAGTGTACGACGATCTAGTTTTCCAGATGCATTCGTTGGTAGATACCTTACAGGAATGAAGACAGATGGTATCATATACTTGGGCAAGACCTCCTTCAGTGTTTGTTTGACAGCTCGCAGTACCGACTGCATCTCTGTGGATAGCGGTAATACAAACTCGTCAGACCCTTGTCCATGATATTCCAAGCCAAAGTGAAGAAAGGCTATCAGAACTTTTCTTCCGCGTTTGTTTAACACGTCGACTGCAAATCCTTTGGTATCTGGAAGTGCAAGCTTGAGCTGATGCTCAATCTCACCCATCTCAACACGCTGGCCGTGCAATTTGACTTGAGTATCAGCACGCCCAACAAAGTGGATGGTACCATCAAAATTATATTTGACAAGATCGCCGGTCCTGTAGAGTCTGCTACTGCGGCCACAATATGTTTCCATCCATTCTGGGCCACTCACAAAGGATTTGCTGGTTAATTGAGCGTTTTTAAGATACCCCTGCGTGACTTGGGGCCCTTCGATCAGTAGCTCTCCAATACAGCCGATTGGCAGAAGTTGATTGTAGTTCAGAGGATGAGTAACCCATAGCTTAGTTCCGATAGGCTTCCCAATATTAGCAGGATTGAAATCTGCTTTGTCCGGGTTGCTGCTCATGGCGTATACCGTGCATTCGGATGGACCATAGCAAATAAATAAGTGGACGGCGGTGGCCCATGTCTTTATGTTCTCTTTTGTAACCGGTTCTCCTCCGAGTATCAAGGTTTTGAGTCCTGGAACCTTGCTAGGTTGAATAAGACTTGCGACGGTTGGTGTTAAAAATGCCCAATTCGCATTAAGGCTATTGATAGCGTTCTCAATTTGGAATCCACTTCCCCTTTGGTCCTCCGATGGAATACATATGCAACCACCACGCATAAGAGTTGTGAATGCGTCGGTGACGCTTGCATCAAAACTGTACGCTGAAAACTGGAAGACTCTTGTCTCTGAATTGATGCCCCACTCATTTGCATGTGCTAGCGAACTGCTGCACAAATTTTGATGCGTCGTCACGACCCCTTTAGGCTTGCCTGTGCTACCAGAAGTAAAGATGACAAACGCCGGTTTTGTGGGAGCAATAACTGGAAGCGAGGATCTCTCTTCTTTAGGCTCTTCTGTGAGGATAGACAGACGTAGAATGAGAAGTTCTGGTACAAGTCCGTCGAATTGGGTAGAAAGCTCCGAAGATGTAATGACCAGCTTGGCGTTCACTTCTTCTAGTATCGTTTGCTTACGAAGCTTTGGTAAGGTCGGTAGAATTCCCACAAACGCACCACCGGCTTTCAGTACTCCAAGCATAGCTACAACAGACCACAATGACTTGTCGAAACAGAACGGAACGATATCACCCTCCTGAAGATGATAGTCTTTAAGTAATAGATGAGCCAATGCCGTGGCAAGTTCATCAAGTTCAGAGTAAGACAACTCTCCATCCCAAGAAGAGATTGCTGGCGCATCTGGTTGTGATAGTGTCATCTTCATGACTTCTTCATGTATACAAGCAGATACTAAGTCTGGAGTCGCGACTTTATCCCACACCAATAATTGTTGAATATCGGCATTGCTGACAAGTCGTATCTCTGACACCTTTGAATTTGGATTTTCATCGTTGATCTGGGTGATAATATTCTCAAATGTGAGAATTACTCTTTTCATCTCCTCAGGTGAGATCAGATCTGCGTCATATCTAGCCTCAAAGTCAAGATGATCACCTTCCATGAAGCATTGCAGCACCAGCGCCTGCACATCGAAGTCACCATCCCAAGGGCTTACATCTTCCCCAAGAAAAGATATATCCGCATCTTCTTCACTGGGTAGTTGAACCACAAGAAGATTACCAAAATTAAGAGCATCGCGGACCTCGGGAATTAGTCGACGGATCTCCTGCAGTCCGGTATGTTCGTACGGCATCATAGCCGTTGCTTGATTCTGCACACGAGCTAAATATTCGGAGACTGTTTCGCTCCGTCTGATATCAATCCGTATAGGAACAGTCGTGATCAATGGACTTGACATCTCCATCATTCCACTTATGGGGGCATTCCGTCCCGAAAGGGGGGTTCCAAAAAGTACACTCTCTGAGGAAGTATATTGTGACAGTAGAAGCGACCAAGCCGCTCGGAGGATAGTTGAGGTCAGAATTTTGGACGTTGGACGGCGTGAGAGTTTCATAGAGTGAATATATACCTGGTTTGGATTTGGCTGATAAGTTGCGGAGGGCATCTGTGGGAACGTTGGTGGGACTTCTCCGTCGAGCTCGGATTTCCAGAAATCCAACTTCTCTTTCTCTTCCATGTTAGTGAGGTAGTTGATAAACCTGGTGAATGGAGTTGGGCGCGTGAGTTTCTTATCGTGGTATGCCTTAGCAACTGCATCGAAGATACCCACGACACTCCATCCATCATAGATAGCATGATGAGCCGTTACCACGAAATACGATGGGCCATCTCGTGGCTGAATGATCGCATATCGAATTAGAGGTTTCCGATATTCCATGGGGATTAATTTGTCTTGATTTAGGTGGTCTTCCAAGGAGCTACCCCACTGCATAGAGATCCTTCCCTTGATCACCACTTGAAGAGCTTTGGCAGACTTTGTTTGGACGATTCGTGTCCTAAGGATGGCGTGCACTTCAGATGCAACCTCCCAGGCATGGGCCAAGCGTTGCAGATCCAATGATTCCGGCAGCTTGAACACTCTTCGCGCAGTATATGCGGCATTTCTTCGACTCGAGATGCTCATCATACCTTCTTGTAGTGGCGTGCAGGGATAGACGTCCTCGATGTCATCAACAGCTACTGCACAATCTGCCGCAACTTCGCCCAGCCGTTCAACACAATATTCTCGCCAGAGTGAAAATGGCTTAGGGTCAACTTCGGCCCCTTCTTCCAGTAAAACGGTATTCTGTTCCACAAGGAGTGACATTTGTGAAAGTTGAGGATTCTTGAAAATGTCTGCAACGCTTAATGCGAATTTGTCTTTTCTGGCCGCTGCAGCCAGGCGCATAGCTGCAAATGAATCTCCTCCTGTTGAGAAAAAGTCGTCGTCAGCACCCACTGTCTCGATATCGATACCAAGAACTTGAGCCCAAATGGCTTGAAGTTTTCGTTCCATGTCAGATCGAACAATCATCTTGGTTTGTGCATCTCTAAGGCTGTATTGGGCACGTTGCTTGGCGGTAAGACGGCTCCCAAGTTCCTTCAATAATTTTCGATGCAGCTTTCCAGAAGCATTCGTTGGCAGAAGACGGACGGGAATAAATAGCGATGGTACCATGTAGGATGGTAAGACTTTGCTCAGGCTCGTTTGTAACTTTTTCATTGCTGGCTCGAACTCTGCGATCGGTAAAAATATTTCGTCGTAGTTCATGGATTCATGAACAGGATTGAATTGAATGAATACCGCCAAGCCTGTTATTCCTTCCGCCTCGGAAAAGGAAAGAATATCAGCCGCAAGATTCTGTAAATCTGGCATATTTCTTCGAACTTGGTATTCAATTTCTCCGACCTCGACTCGTTGACCATGGATTTTGACTTGGCTGTCTTTGCGACCTTCGTATAACAAACGTCCATCTTGAGTGTATCGTACGAGGTCTCCGGTCTTGTACATACGTCGCTGAGAATTTCCATCGATGTGAAGCCAAGCAGGGTTACTAATAAAGCTTGCAGATGTTTTAGTTGGATCATTGAGATAACCCTGAGCCAGTTGGTCACCTTCAACAAGCAGCTCTCCAATGGCACCAACTGGAGCCAACCGATCATGGTTGTTAACAGCAGTTACCCACGTCAAGCCAGCCAAAGCACGCCCTATGTCTTTTGCTTGTGTTCCATCCTGGAGACGATCGCTAGCGGTGGCCTTGATTGAGCATTCAACTGGACCATAAGAGTTTAGAACTATAGCATGAGATGCCCAGGTATCAATAACTTCAGGTTTAGCTGGTTCTCCAGCCAAGATGAGTGTTCGAATTGTCGGAGCAGTGGTTGGTGTGATCAGACTTGCCACAGTAGAGGTCAAATTTGCGAAATTTGCATTAATTGTTTGAATGCCGGCTGCCAAATCATTCATCCTATCATGCTCGGAAATGACACAAACACACGCTCCTCTTTGAAGACTCGTGAATATGTCTTGCATACTTACATCAAACGTGTAAGCTGCAAATTGCAAAGTGCGTGTGGACTTTCCAATTCCAAATGCTGTCCCGTGCGCTTTAGAGCTGGTACAGAAAGATTGATGCCCCAAGATAACTCCTTTTGGAACGCCGGTACTTCCAGAGGTATACAAAATGAATGCTGCATTATCTGGCTGGGTACGTTTAGTGAGGTTAACGTACGTTTCAGGGCCTTCTGGGTGTTTTTCTGAAAGACGCTGCAATAGAGATGTATCAACGATGACGGAGTTCGGCACAAGACCATCAAGCAGTGCAGCGATAGGCAGGGATGATAAAAGGATTTGAGCATCTGTATCTTTCACAATAGTTTGGAGGCGTTCGAGTGGTTGTGTGCTACTGATTGGGACAACAACTCCACCAGCTTGGAGGACGGCTAAAGCAGCAACAATCATCCACAAAGACTTCTCGAAGCATAGCAGGACAGGAACTTCTGCAGCAACACCCAAGTCTACCAGATGAGCTGCGAGTCTTGATGATAGATCTCCAAGCTCGCCATACGTGATGTCTCCTTCCCAGGAGCATATTGCTGGCGCAGTAGGTTGAAGTCTGATCTGCTCCAGGATAACATCATGTACGCATGCACGAACTGTCTCCGAGGCTGCACTCTGATTCCACTGAAGGATTCTTGAGAGGTCATGCTCGCTGACTATATCAAGTTCTTTGATCAGCGGTTGGGAGGAAGCAAGAATTTCCGACACGGCCTTTTCAAAGGTCTGCATAATATTTTGAGCCTCCAGCTCCGTCATAAATGACGAGAAGTAACTGAACGATATTGTTGCTTCTTTGATTCCAGCAATAATATTTATCGTTATATCGTATTCAGTAGGGTCTTGTCCATTAAGGTCCACGAAAGTGATGGATGGTTGTGCGTATATATCGTCTGGAGGCAGTCTCTGGAAGGAAAGAATTGTATTGAACAGCCTCTGTGCGCCAGACATCCCAAGCGAATGTTGAATTTCAACTAGAGGACAATGTTGGTGATTTAAGCCTGCCAAGAAATCTTCCTGAATTCTATCGACGACTTGTAACAGTGGAGTGTCATCTTGAACCTGGAGGCGGCACACCATCATGTTGATCAGTGGTCCAATAATATCATAAACATCGGGAACAGGAATATCTCGGCCCGAAGTCAAATATCCGAAGCAAACTTCTTCCGAGTTAGTAAATGTCTTGAGGACAAGTGCCCAAGCCACTTGAAAAATACTAGCTAGGGTAGTTCCATGTTTTTCACAGAACTCTTGAGCTTGTGACATTTTAGTAAATGTTGAGCTTGCTATGCTTGGGAAAGCTTCATTCGTGGAAGAACCAGTCGATGTGCTCAATGCTGGGAATTGGCATGCCTCGACGCCCTGGAGGTAAGACTTCCAATAGTTAAGCTCGACATTGAGCGGCTTTTTGAGTATGTAAGCGATGTAGTTGCTATACAGTGGAGGTGTTGCAGGGTTCAATTTGCCCTCGTATGCCAGTGCGAAATCGCGCATGAGAATGGCCATCGAAGTACCGTCAATCAAGGAATGGCTAATATCAATCATGAATAAAAGCCTTGTAGCTGTTTTGCAGATTGTGAGGCGATGATGTGGACGCGCCTCGCGATAGTCCACTGGTGACTGATTTCTCATATCCGAAATGAGATCAGATTTGTCGTCACTAACGGCCATTTTAATGTCTGCTTTCCAGGATTTCAAGACCAACTGGTCATAAAAGCCACTGTTTCTTGCTATGGTTGGTGTAAATGCTGTTCGAAGAATCGCATGAGTATCCACCACTTTCTGCCACGCCGATTTGAGACGCTGCAAATCGATCTCTTTCCCTTGTGGCGAGAAGACTTCGCTGACCTGGCTGACTTCGTATTTTCCTGGGGTCTTTGCTTGGCTGATCAATATACCCTCCTGCATCGGGGAGCAAGGGTATATGTCTTCTATGTCATCGAGACTTGATTTGCCTACTTGGGGTACAATATCCTTTTCGAGCTTCTTGAGGCCATCGTAATCCATTGACAAAAGAGGGAAGTCACTCAGCGTATGAGTGCGATCCATAGCCGCAAGGCTGTGAGCCAAAATCTCAAGTTGGGTCTTGCTGAAATCAACCCATTGGCGAATCTCATCAACTCGTGACATGTGCTTGTTGAATGTGAATGACATACAAGTTTTCCCGTCCATCACGGTGACTGAGATATCAATCACAGCAAGACGATTCAAGTCTTTACCAAATCCCGGATCAAGTTCCAGGGCTTCATAGCGAAAGAGGGAGTCTTTACGCTCCAACTGCTGGTAACGCCCCAGGTAATTGAAGGAAATTTCAATTTGGTCGTGGTTTGCGAACAGCTCTTGGCCTTCTGGACGAAGATAGCGAGCTGCAAAATAAGACCCGCTATCGTAAGAACGCCTCGCGTCCTTTGTTTTCTTCAGGATCTCAATGACTGGTTCTCCCGGTCGCACTGGCACAAAAACAGGGTTGATTGTCGTAAACCATCCAACTGTTCTCGAGACATCGACGTTGCTATCCCAGGACTCCCTCCCATGCCCTTCACTAAACACAGCTGGAGGGCTACGTTGAAAAACATCCGAGAATGTAGATAATAGAACAGCAAGCATTATATCCACAGCCTCTGTGCCAAAGGCGGTGTTACTATTTCCAAACAACAGAGAACTTGCCTCCTCATTCATCTGGAAAGATTCTGAAATTTCGTCTCCGACGAGATTCATATTATCTGGCAAATTCCAGTACTCGAGATTGGCTGCAGGAATATCTAGTATGGTAGAGAACTGATCTGTAGGCGATATCTGATCCTTGATATATGTAGAATGCAGTTTATTCCATGTTTGGAAAGGTAGCGAATATGATTCGGGCAGTTGTTTACCATCGAGAAGCTGCTCTAATTCTTCCAGTATAGTTCTCCAAGAAACCAAATCAATGACTAGATGATGAGCGACGAGGAGAAGTATTTGATCGTCTCCTTGAATGTTGAATAGATCAACTAAAAACACTGGACCATCTTTCATATCAATCTCTGACTGACGGCGGCTATCAAAGACTTTAATTTCGTCCGCCTCTTCAATATCGTGGACATTGAATTTATAGGACCCTGCTACATCCTCTCTTATCTCCTGGCTCCAACCACATTTGAGGCTTTTGCTGAACCGGGCACGAAGCATTGAATGACGACCAACTATGATTTCAATTGCACGAGCCATCTTAATTGCTGAGACATGTGACATAATACGTAGGCAGAAGCTTTGATTGTAGTAGACTGATTTGCCGTCGGTAGGTGTTTGGGGCAATATATGGTCGAAAAAGAATGTCTGGATTGGAGAGAGACTGAATGGCATGTTAAAAGCTTCCGTGACAGCAATTGCTGATTTCTCTGTGTGTTTTGCCTGCATTGCCAGCTGGGAAATATTCTGGCTCTTGAGGACATCGCGAACCGTGACAGCAACTCCTAACACTCTGCAGCGAGAAACCACCTGCATCGCTGTGATGGAATCTCCTCCTAGACTCAAAAAAGAGCGACTGAGTCCAGCTGCAGTTATATTCAGAGTTTGCTCCCAAATCACCCGAATTTGACTCTCCAAGGGAGTCAATGGCATGCTCGAGTCATCATCCGTGCTAGTGATAGCATTATAGGTGGCGCCATCCATAAGCTCCACGATTCTTGTAAGTGCCAGTCGATCCATTTTTCCAGATCTGGTTACAGGTATCTCTTCCACTGGAATCCAGATGGAAGGAACCATGTAATCGACAACCTTCTCCTCCAGATATCTTCGAATATTGACCAGGTTCAGTGTGGTTGCTTCTTTTTGCTCTTTCCCCATCAACGAGAGCGAAGAGTCAACGCCAGAAGTTGTACCTAATCCATGATGTGATACCATCGCAACGAGTCGTCCCGTGCAAGGTCCGGCTCTAGGGAAGAGCACGACCGAAGTCTTGAAGAAATCTTGAGATGCAAGATGATATTCAACTTCGCTGATTTCAACACGTTGCCCTCGAACCTTGATCTGGGTATCTTTTCGGCTCACAAAGTTGAGAGTACCATCTGAATTATACTGCACCAAATCTGCGGTCTTATAGAAGCGGCCATGTGTTCCTGGGAAATACTTTTGCAACCACTCCGGATTTTGAACGAATGAAGCCTGCGTCTTGACAGGATCATTGAGGTATTCTCGTGCAACTATCGGTCCCTCGATCAAAAGTTCACCAACGGCACCGATTGGGGCTAATTGGTTGTGGTTATCACTGGAAGTAACCCACATAGTTGCTCCAATGGGGCGTCCTAGGTTTGATGGGTCTGTATCTGGCTTGGCGGGTGCTCCACCCATTGAGTAAATGGCACATTCTGCAGGACCATAGCAGATTATCAAATCCAATGAATCAGACCAGGTTTCCACGTTGGCTTTAGTGGCCGCTTCACCTCCAAGTACAAGTGTACGTAGGTAGGGCACATCAACTGGTTTCAGTAGGGTTGCGACCGTGGGCGTCAGGAAAGACCAATTCGCTTTCAAAGTGGTCATGACGCCTCCTAGATCGTTGACTCTCTGCTCTTCCGAAGGTATACAGATACAACCACCACGTGTAAGAGTTGTAAAGTGGTCTGCGACGCTAACGTCGAACGTGTATGCTGCAAATTGGAAGACTCGAGTACCAGGACCAATCTGCCACTGCGAACCGTGAGCATTAGAACTGCTGCACATTGCTCTGTGTTCGAGAACAATCCCCTTGGGTCTACCAGTACTTCCAGACGTAAAGAGAATGAAGGCTGGATTGGATGGTGTAGCTCGCGGTATCTGGGGTATAGGTGGTTGCTGGAAATCCAAAGTATTGAACAACTCTGGTTCCACTACGACGACCATTTTGGAGAATGGCTCCAACAGTGCTTCGTGTTGTGGTGCAACAAGAACAATCTGAGATTTCGTCTCCTCAATAATCATATTCAATCGGATTGATGGGTAAGTAGTACCAAGACAAGCAAAAGCACCTCCAGCTTTCAAAATCGCCAACATGCTGACAACCGCCCACATTGACTTATCGAAGCAAACAGGTACGATTACATCAGGTCCAACTCCAAGAACTTGCAAGTGATTCGCCAGTTTGGATGAATAGTGGTCTAGTTGCGAATAAGTCATTTCGCCATCCCAGGAACAGATCGCTTGTTCGTCTGGACGTTGCTTGACCTGCTCCGTGAATAGATCGTGTACGCAGGCGTCAATCGCAGCTGGCTTGGCGTTTAAATTCCAAGTTTTCAATTTTTCAATGTCAGGTTCACTCAAGAGCTCGATGTCCTGGATTGCTTCGTTACTTCTGTTCAAAATCATGCTTATAGCCTGTCGGAATGTGCTAGCTACGCCTGCACCTTCACTGTCGGACATAAATGAATGCGGATAGGTGAGGTATGCTCCGATTTCGTTGTCCATTGCGGCTTGAATGTTTACATTGATATCGAATTCCGTTGGATCTTGCCCTCCTTTATCTGTAAATGTGATGTTTTCGGATTTGAAAAGTTCCTCCGAAGGCGGTCGCTGGTGTGATATGACAGTATTGAAGAGCGGCTGCCCTGACAGGCCTAAGGCATGCTGAATATCGACAAGAGAGCAGTGTTGGTTGTTCAAGCCTACAAGGAAGTCATCCTGCAGCTTTTTCACTACGTTGCCAACAGGAACCGAGCCATCTTCTGTGTCCAGCTTGCATACCATCATGTTTATGAAAGTACCTATAGCTTCGTCGATGCCCTCAACTGGTACATCTCGGCCGGATACCAGAAATCCAAAGCACACCTTCGATGATCCGGAGTAGCTTCGTAAAACCATCGCCCACGCAGCTTGAAAGAGATTAGCCAATGTGATCCCGTTCACAATGCAAAATTCTTGCATGCTGCCAGCCAAGTCGTCGAGATGTACTGTGGCAGTACCATATCCCGCAATTTCTCGCTTAGTCTTGCTGAGTCTGGGGAAATAAGATGGGTGCACATCATCAAGGTATTCCTTCCAATACTCTAGCGCTGAATCCGGCCGCTGGTTGAGGTAGGAGACGAAGTCTTTATAATAAGGCCCGTCTGTAGGTTCAAGCCGGTTTTCGTATGCAAGTGCAAGCTGAGTCATTATGACCAGCATTGTTGTTCCATCCACGAGGGTATGGCTGATCTGAAGCATACAGAAAACCCTGTTGTCCGAGGTTTTACAGATCGTCAATCGATGTGGTGGTCGTGGGTCAGAGTATTTAATTGCGGGTTGGCTTCTAATTGCAGTGAGAACATCATCTGAGCTGTCGCAGGTAAGTTGTCGAATGTCTGCATTAAATGCCTTTAAGACAACTTGATCGTATAGACGGTCTTGTGAAACGGACTCCACAAAAACCGTTCGCAGGGTAGTGTGACGGTTTACTACGCGTTGCCAGGAATTCAGCAGGTGCTCTATGCTGATTTTGCCCGATTTCAACGTTAGTTCGCATAATTGTTCGATCTCGTATGTACCTGGTAGTTTGTTCTGACTGATCAATATTCCTGTCTGCATTGGGGTACAAGGATATGCGTCTTCTACTTCGTCTGTACTAGTAATACCAAGGAGAGGCAGAGTTGCTCTTTCGAGCTTTTCTATGCCCTCATATGATAAGTCTAGGAGTGGAAAGTCTGTTGGTGTAGCTTGGACCTTCATATTAACAAGTTCCAATAGAAGTGCTTCTAGAGATGACCCAATGGTTTGGATCCAGCACTCAATTCTGTCCTGGTGTGCCATTTGGCGGTTGTAGGTTATTGATACTTGCAAAGCATCTTCCAATACAGCAGCAGATATATCAAATAAAGCGAGGCGCTCTACTTCTTCGCCGGCGTCTAAGATTGAATCCATTGATCCCTCGTTAGTTAAGAGACGCAACAGAGCATCTTCTCGTTCCAATTGTTGATATTTTCCAGCATAGTTGAATACAATCTCCATCTGTTCGTGGTGCTCGAATGCCTCTCTACCAGCCGCTGTTAGAACGCGTTTCACAAAGTATGGCCAGCCCTTTCCAGGGATTGTCTTTCGGAAATCTTTGACATTGCGCAAAATTCCGATCGAACTTGAGATATTGTCATGAGGAACGAAAACAGGGCTGATGGTTGTGAACCAGCCGACAGTATTCAAGAAGTCGCTATCTATGTTTTGGACGTCTCGACCATGGCCTTCGGAGAATATGGCAGGTACTGAGCGCTCATAGAATACTTCGTGGAACGAAGAGAAAATACTGGCCAGAATAATATCCACGGGCTCTGTATGAAGGGCTTTGTTGGCACTATCCAATAGAATAGCTGTAGCGCTCTTTGGAAGCGTAAAACCATGCGTTACTGCATCTCCATATGCGTTCCTTCGCTGGTGCATATTCCAGAAGATATATTCTGGTGCGGGAAAGTTGATCCTTGGTAGAGTAGACTCTATCGAGATGTCCGCTTGGTCGGCGTACTGGGCTACTTCGTGAGACCATTTCTGGAAAGTTGCTGGTTTTGGGGAGGATAGTCTTCCCGATTCCAGCAACTCGGAAAGGTCTTGGATGATTATACGCCAGGATACTAGATCAATCACCAAATGATGAGCAGTCAAAATCAAAGTTTGGCTAGATCCTTCGATATTGATTAGATCGGTTGTAAAAACTGGGCCACTGACGATGTCGATCAAAGGCTTGGAAGCTGTCGAGGTATCCTTTGCAGTGTGCACAGTGAAACTATATGAATTAGCGATGTCACCGGAGACACGCTGAGTCCATCTCCCATCCTGTTGGGAGAATCGAGCTCTCAGCATGGAATGTCGAGCAACAATTGATTGAATAGCTCTTGCAATTTCAACCGGATCAACGTTTCGCGTCATGCTCAAAGATATCCTCTGATGGTAATGATGATTTCCATGGTACGCCACCTGGTCGAAGTATAGCTTTTGAATAGCCGTGAGACTAAATTCAGCATCTGTCACTTCTTCAGCAAAAGAAGCCGCCTCCACGATAGGCTTAGAAGTTGCTGCGAGGTCCGAGATGCTTTTAGATACTAAAATATCACGAACCCTGATGCTTAGCCCGTTATTTCTACATCTCGTAACCAGTTGCATGGCAGTAATCGAGTCTCCTCCAAGAGATATAAAAGACTTGCTAACGTCGACTTGTGATTTCTTTAGATTCAGGATCTCAGCCAAAACTTCTTGCAGCTGTCTCTCCACGCTGGTTCCCGCGATTTCTGCTCTCCGCTCCAATCCTCGGTTTGTAGTTTTCAAAAATGTCTCGTTATCTGCCTGCTCGAGCCAACTCGAGATCTTTTCCTCGTCATAGGTACCAAATTCGGATAAGGGAATATCTTCAACAGCTAACCAAACACTGGGAACCATATATTCGAAATGCTCCTCGTATGCTCTATGGCGTATTTTTGAGCAGCAATCAGCAGCCATTTCACTAAAGTCCAATGAGATTGACTGCGCCCCATTCGAGATTACTTTCTGGTTGCCTATATCCTTAGACACCTCAATCACAGCTACAAGCTGTTCTTTCCATGGACCGTTGGTAGGGAATAAAACCACGGCTCCATGGACATCCTCATGAGCAGAGATCTGATGCTGAATCGAATCAAGCTCTATCGGTTGGCCATGAATGATCACTTGTCGTTCCTTACGGCCCATATAGATCAAGTTCCCATCGGCACTATATCGAGCCAAGTCACCGGTTCTGTACATGCGCCGTACATCCGTTCCATTTTGCATAGCTGCCCATTTAGGACTCTCAACAAAAGCGAGCTTGGTGCTTTCTTCGTGGTTGAGATATTCTCGCGCAAGTAGAGGACTTTCTATAAGAATTTCTCCGCACGCGCCTATAGGCACCAACTTGTTGTGGTCCTCTCGATTGACAATCCAGAGTGACGTTCCTTTTGGGCTGCCGATATCCCAGACTAGCTCTCCGCCACGGAGTTGAGAAGTAGCCGAGGAGGTATTACACGACTCAACGGGACCATATGAGTTGAATAACCTTCCAGCTTCAGCCCACTGTATTGGGACCTTTTTTCCAATTGGCTCTCCGTCAAGGATAAGTGTCTCAAGACTTGGAACATCTTTTGGCGAGAGCATATTGGCCACGCTTGATGTAAGTTCAATTGCATTAGCTTGCATAGAGTTGATGGCTCCGGCGAGGTTATGTTTACGGTCATACTCGGAAATAACACAGACCGTTCCCCCAGATTGTAATGTTGTAAATATATCATGAATGCTGACTCCCGAGGTGTAAGGGGCGAACTGGAGTGCGCGCCACTCAGAATCAATGTGAAATGTCGAGGCCCTTACAAATGAACTTGTGCAGACTGCTTGGTGTTCCAAAACTACTCCAACTGGTTTACCCGCCTTGATAGTACTGTAGATGACAAACGCAGCGTCTGTAGGTTGTACCTTTTCACCGCTAGAATGGACACTACCGCTGTCGAGGCTCTCCCATAAGGATTCTTCTACGGCCACGACATTCGGAACAATATCTTCGAAGATCAACTGATATTTGGGTGCAACGAGTGCAAGGTCTGCCCTGGTATCATCCAAAATAGACTCCAGTTGACTTTTTGTTATTTCCGTTTCAACAGGGACGCAGACGCCTCCCGCTTTCAGCACTGCCAGCATCGTCACAATAGCCCATGCTGATTTTTCAAAGCACAATAATATCATTGAGCCAAGGCCAACACCGTGTGTGGTAGATAATGCGTGGGCCAACTGTGTGGATAAATCGTCCAGTTCTTCATAGCTAAGATCTTCATCCCATGCGGTGATGGCAGCGGCGTTTGGATGCTCGAGGCTCTGTTGTTTGATGATCTCGTGGATGCATGCTGACTTTGGGGTGATTGGGGAGGAGTTGTAGCCGGAATATGCTTTAACATCCGCCTCGCTCACAATTTCCAGATCATCTACTGAAATCGAAGGTTTATCCAGTAGAAGTTTGATGATATTGTGCAAAGTGGTGGCTACACTCTCTGCTTCCGTGGCAGCAATTCTTGAGGTCCAATAATTGAGGACAACACTGATTTCTTGCTCTGGCGAACTAGCAATTGTGACATCAATATCATACTCGGTAGGATCATAAGCCTCGTGAACCTGAAACTTGATAGGCGACGACGCATCAACTTCAGTACTGAATTGCTGGAATGACATGAGCGTATTTGCAATGGGTTTTCCTCCAAGGCCTAGCAAATTTTGTATGCTTGCAAGTGATGAATGTTGATAAGGTAGGCTTGAGAGATAATCATTCTGAACCTTCCTCATCAAGTCTCCTAATGGAACTCCTGCAGTAAGACCGATTCGACACACAAGAATATTGATGAAAGCGCCCAAAGTTTCATTAGCATTTTGAATTGGAACATCGCGTCCTGATGTCATGTATAAAAAGGATACCTCTTCCATACCAGTATAAGTCGAAAGTGTGATAGCCCAGGCTACCTGAAGAATATTCGACAGGGTAACTTGCTGTTCTTCGCAAAATTGTCGTATCGACACCTGATTGACATCAAGACTGAAGCCAACGGCACGAAGTGTAGGGCGTTTCTCGTTAATTCCTTGGAGAGAGGGGAAATAGCATCGCTTTATCCCTTTCAGGTAGTTTCCCCAGTACTCCAATCCAGAAGCTATAGAATAGTTCTGCAAGTACGCAATATAGTTGCGGTAGAGCGGGCGATCAGCCACGTCCAGCTTATTGTCGTATCCTAGCGCAAAATCATGAATAAGGATGGGCAAGGAAAGTCCATCAATAAGAGCATGATTTACTTCGAGCTTGAAGAAAACTCGTCCCGTATCAGTCTCATATAGGGTAACCTGGTGGCCGACTTCGCACAGATCCGAAGTAAATGTATGCGTGGAGCTAGAAAGCTTCTGGAAAGCAGAATCGGTACACGTTACATATTTGAAGGTTGAGTCAATCGTTTTCAACACGACTTGATCAAACATCCTCTCTTCGGATGGACTCTCTATGAACACGGTTCTAAGCATGGCATGCCGTTGAACCATGTCGCTCCAAGCGGCTTGTAGCTTTGCCGCATTGACTGACTGGTCATCTGTTGATAGAGTCTCCACGGTGTACCAAGTGTTGTACAGGCCTTCCTCTTTCATCTGACCAAGTATAATACCTTCCTGCATTGGCGAGCAAGGGAAAATATCCTCAACATCTTCTTGATTGGATATGGGCAGTGCTGGATTCTTAGTCATAACCTCAGCGATATCGATGGAGGGCAATGAGATCAACGAAAGATCCGAAATCTCATTTGAATCCGAGAGCCCATCTGCCAGCGTGGTTTGTATTTCAACGGCGGCCAGGGCGAGTTCTGGAAGATTCTTGCAACGAAGAATATCTTGCGGCTTGATGGATAGCCCATGATTTCTCAGCATCGATACAAGTTTCATGGCTGAAATAGAGTCTCCCCCGAGACCCAAAAATGATTTCTTCATACTTATGTTTTCTGCAGAGATGTTCAGGACTTTGCTAAACAATTGCTTCAGTAAAGTCTCCTTGGGCGTAGATTCATCCTCCAAGGAACCTTGGGTGTCGTCTCCCTCATCAGAATCAAGGTTGATCGCTTGATTGAATGTTGCCTCGTCCATGTCTGTTACCCATTTGCTGACCCTCAACCTATTCAGCTTCCCGGAAGTAGTAAGTGGCATATCCTGTACCACAAGCCATATCGTTGGAATCATGTAACCTGGAAGATGATGCGAGATAGAAGTCCGGATTGCAGCTATCTGTTCGACTGCCCTTCTGTGGTCTTGGTCCTTATTAACAAGTTGTAGATCTACACTTTCCTGGCCCAAAGCTTGTCGACGAAGTTCATGGAGAACAATAACGGCTACAAGTCTTTGGGTGCACCAGCCAGACTTAGGCAACACCACACAACTCAGACTTATCTCAGGTTGGACAGACAGATGATGTTCAATCTCCCCGAGTTCCAATCTTTGCCCTCGTAATTTCGCCTGTGTATCTTTGCGTGCAACGAACAGTATTTCACCATCCGGTGTATACTTGACAAGATCACCGGTCTTATAGAAACGCCGGTTCTGTATCTGGGGAAGCATTGAGCGAGCCCAAAGAAGCTGATTAACAAATACTTCATTGGTCTTTTCTGGATTGGCCAGATAACCTCTTGCAAGAATCGCTCCTTCGATCAGAAGTTCTCCCACTGCACCAACTGGTACTAAACGATCATGATCCATCGGATCAACAATCCAAGTGAGGCCTCCAATGGCGCGCCCGATGTTGGCGGGATCAGTAGTGGTAATGATCTCATCGTTTCCGGTTGCTGCAATAGTACACTCACTTGGACCGTAGCCATTGATAAGCAAAACACACGAAGCCCATGTCTCTATGTCTATGCGTGAGACCGGCTCGCCACCTAGCACCAGTGTTTTGAGATGCGGTACATCACTGGGAGTAAGAAGCTTAACCAAGGATGGAGTGAGGAAAGCCCAGGTCACCTCAAGTTCATTGAACAGATGTGGAATTCCCATCATGACCGCTTCGTCTACCGCCACGCAGATACATGCACCAACCATGAGCGCTGTAATCGTCTCTAAGATGCTGACATCAAAGGTATACGAGGCAAGCTGAAGAACCCGGCTCGTGGAGTTCATTTTGGACCTGCTTGAGTGGTGCGATGCGGCGGTGCAGAATGCACCATGTTCGATGATGCAGCCTTTCGGCTTGCCCGTGCTTCCAGACGTAAATACCACATACATCATGCTGTGGTGATATACGACTGATATTTCTGCATTGGGGTCTGCTGGCCAAGGAAGACTTTCCATGAAGTCGGGGGTTGCTACCACAACAGGGATATCCAGATCATGTCCCAATTGAGCATATCGTTGGGATGTAACTATGACTTTGGGATGTACCTGCCCAGTTATCTCCTGTAGACGTGCTTTGGGGTGGGACGGGTCTAAAAAGACCATGGCTCCCCCGGCTTTCAAAACTGCCAGAGAAGCAACGCTCGTCCAGATGGATTTCTCAAATATCAACGGGACAATATCTTCGGCTTGAATTCCAAATGAACTAGCCAGGTGTTGCGCTAGCTTTGTGGAAAGCTCGTCAAGTTGTTTATAGGTAATACTTCCATGGCGGGAGGTCGCTGCGAGGGCATCGGGAGTTAGCAGTGCCTGCTCTCGAATGCGATGGTGGGCGCAACGTTGAATGGTAGCAGGGTAATCTGCGTTCCAAGTCTGAATCAATTGCTTGTGCGACTCGGGGAGCACGTCGACTTCGCCGATCAGCTGCTGTGGATGCGAGATCATCTCCGCCAAGACTTTAACGAAAGTTCCCCCAATGTTTGATGCTTGTGCAGCCGACAGGTGGGAGGGCACGTATTTGATGGTGAATATCATCCGGTCATCAACTTCTTCGATGCAAAGTCTTGTTTTCTATTTAATCCCCCACCATCAGCAACGGTCCACTATTCTAATACTTGAAAGCTATCATCTTACCTCCGAGTCACAAAGCGCATAGCTACCCATATCCTGGCTCGCGTTCTTGCCTTTGAAAAAAACAGACGTGTTGAACAAAGCTCGTCCTCCCAACTTTTCAAACTCCTCCTGCTCATGCAAATCTGCAAACAAACATGATTCTCCCTGCTGGAAGTCTTTCTCTACCGACTTGAGCAAAGTGGAGACTGTCCCTGTATCTCCCAGCTCCAAGCGACAGAGTCCAATGGCGAAAGTCGCATCTTTCAGAGCCTGCATATACATAAACCCAACTTCATCTTCCATTCCTCCATAACGACCTAAGACGAGTGCCCACGCAGTTTTGAAAAGAGTAAGCGCAGAGATATCGTATGAAGAGCAGAAGTCGTAAACGAGGTTTTGAGTGATGGTCGATGCTTCCAGTGGGCTTTCGCAGGCTTTACCGGTGCTTGCCTGAGTGTCATCCGTGAGTGGAGGCAGATGAGACTGGCCTGCACCAGTCATATAGGTGGCCCAGTATTTGGTACGCTGCGAGTGACTGCTGTCGGCATGTTGTGCCTTTGGCGCTGGCAAAATTTGTCCGTTCTGGTCCATCGCGAATTGTCTTGAATTTTTTCCTTTTTTTTTTTCCTATATTCCTTTTCAACGTCTTCCAAGATATAAACTTACAGTGAATTTTTCCCCTCTACTACTCTATCTCGTTTCCGTCTTCCCTCGAGAAAATGATATCAGACTTTTTACAAAAGTACAGGATTAGATGAACCGTAGTCGAATTGGTCGAGGAGCACAGTCCTTGACCTGATGCCCGAAACCTTCCGGGGAAGGAGTTCTGCTGTGCAAACAAATACAGTGTGAATACAAGTTGTATCTGACGGGATTGATAGAAGAATCTTTGCACCAGCACCCAGATAGAGTATGGAATATATGACATGACCAAGTCGCGAAGCAGAGCTTTACTCATCATAAGCTTCAATGTGGAGCTTCCGGCTAACCGCTATCCAACTTCCAGCCAGGGTTTGTGCCTGGGTGCGCTTATTTTGCGGCACGGATAGCTCACAGGGTACAAGTGCGGATTGGAAATTCGCATCGTCTGAGAAATACAGCCCCCACAAAAGTATTCGACCTAATCCCCATGATTATACGTAAATCCCGTATTTCATTTGTACCCTACAGTACTCTTCAGCACTGTGAGGATAAATAAACCCCTGCCCTGTAGTCTCGCCTATGACAATTCTCATTACTGTATTGGCCAAACTTCCTTGAGGCGAAAGACAGGGCAGGGGTTTATTGATCCTCACAGTATTGGATGTGACTTCTGTGGGGTTCCCGTGCACCCTTGTCATGCACTAACAGGGGCGGCGGAGACGAGTTTATAGACTCATCCCAGGAACGTAACCAGCGGCGAGCTCAGGGTGTATACTTCCTGTTAACATTCGTCGCTTCGAGTCAGGGTACGCATCTTAAAATTACTAGGAGGGCCCTGGTTGAATTCATGGGCTGGTTTCGGTTGTTTGATGCGATTCCTTATCTATTTTCTATTGTAAGTCGCCGCGCACCCCAGCCACCCTGCCCGGGGCTATGGAGACGAAGGCAATGAAACCGTCAACAGGCAACAGCGTAGACAGAATACGGGAGAGCTGTTTGCCTCTGTGGAAATTAGTAGAGTACTATAGGTACCAAGAACACAGAGATGGTCAAGGTGCATAGAATATGCATGGCGAGTGGGCCGCTCTTTGGACCCTTCGTCAATGCTTGGGATTACTGTCATATCCACTTTTACTGTACTCCTTTCTGTTTGCGCTACATCACTACGCAGCTGCATAGAATAGGATACTTTCTTAGGTGGTTTTGCGTTCTCTGTAAACAAGTAAACCTTTTTTTCCCTTATTAGTCTTGTTGCTATGTCCCTGTGGGTATTACTTCGGGCATCACTTCGACGGTGACGATGACTCCATGCCTGACATCTGCAGAAGATCGATTTGGGCCACAGGTTAAAGGTTGCGGTAACTCGATCGATTTCACGCTCTTTTTTGAGCAGGCAATCCTCTACATCGGGCCTGTTGCTATTGCCCTACTTGTGTTGCCAGTACGCGTATGGTATCTTGCGAAGCGCGATGTTGTTACCAAACGCAGAGGGCTCCTATGGGTGCTCAAAATGGTCAGCAATTGCTCTTTCACATCCTATTCCTTCTCTGGTTTTCCAGGCTTATGGCTAACGCGGTTTTGGTGTCTTAGTTATCTCTGGCCGCCTTGTTTATTTTACACATGGTCTACCTCGTCAACGTTGCTATAAACAAAAGAAATGTGGAAACCCGTGCCACTATTGCTGCTGCTGTACTAGGCGTCGGAAGCACGCTGTCCTTTTTGTGCCTGTCTCATCTTGAGCATGTGAAATCTGTACGACCTTCTGCTCTACTAAGCACGTATTTTATTTTCTCGACCATTCTCGGTCTAGCCGAAGTCCGCACACAATGGCTAGTCTCTCCAGATATGGTTACGAAAGTGATCAAGACTATGATATTAGCATTGCAATTCATCATTGTGGTATTTGAGGAGACAGACAAACGACGGCTGCTGAAAGATGAATACGCAGCCATTCCGCCTGAGAGTACCAGTGGTGTCATAAACCGGAGCGTATTCTGGTGGATAAATGCTTTACTGGTCAAAGGCTATCACTATACATTCTCCGTCCAAGAGCTCTATCCCATCGATGAAGACTTGAGATTCACAAATAAGAGTACGCGACTTTACGAAAAATGGAACGCTAGTAAGTGACCAGGAGCCAACTTGAGATCGATTGCTCAGCTTAACTTGTGTGGACAGAGGACAACGAAAGCCATCAAAATACTCTTCGATTCATACTACTGGGAACATATAAATGGCCGCTGCTCGCTCCAGCTCCAGCTCGTCTCATCCTCACTGGTTTCACCTTTGCTCAACCATTCCTAGTTAATCGTCTGACGAGTTACATATCCGAGCCTGTAGGGCCTGACACCTTAAGTATTGGATATGGATTGATTGGCGCGTATGGAATTGTCTATTTGGGCTTAGCGGTAAGACCATTATATTATATTCCTTCAATTCAGTGCTTTCACGCTAATACGGTGCCAGATCTCTACTGCATGGTACCAGCATCTGTCGAATCGAGTGATTACCATGGTCCGAGGTTGTCTAGTCAGCTTAATATACAGGCAAACACTTGACCTGAGCTCTGCTGCTCTTTCAGGCCAATCATCATCTGCCTTGACCTTAATGAGTGCAGATGTACAGAGAGTCGGCTCGGGGATGACAGCCCTACACGAGTTGTGGGCAAGTACGCTGGAGATTGGAATTGCATTATGGCTGTTAGAACGAGAATTAAAAATATCAGTCTTGGCTGCTGTCGCTGTGACAATAGGTCTGTGCGATCCCAAACTGCCTCCCATGATTTATCTTGACCGTTCTAATTCTTAAGTGAAGGATGCCTTCTTGTCACCTTTAAGGTCGCTGACTTCGCCGGTGCGAGACAGAGACTCTGGTTGGAAGCTATACAAAGGCGAGTTACAGCTACGGCTTCAGTACTTGCATCCATGAGAGGGATTAAAATGTCCGGACATATTCAGACCGTGACAACAACCTTGATCAATCTCAGAACTGAGGAGATTCACATCTCCATGAAATACCGAGTGCTCCTCGTTGTTCTCATAACATTGTGTAATTAATCTTCCCCTAAATCCTATGTTTCATAACTAAACTTTCACAGCATATACATCTACAATAATGGCACCTGTTTTCGGCCTAGGGCTCTACAGCATTCTCTCGTCTGTCAGGCAAAGTGTACCTCTAACGACAGAAACAGCGTTCACGTCTCTTACTCTATTTGCACTTCTTGGCAGCCCCGTTTCGTCCTTGATAGATGCCATTCTTGGAGTCGCAACTGCGCTGAGCAGTCTTGACCGAATCACTAAATACATGGCGACAGAAAAGATGAATGATTCACGTAAATTACTCACATCAAGTGGCACAGAGATTGGTTTCTGCTCAGATTCGAAACAGAGTCTTGAAGTAGAGCTCCAAACTCTCTGCCCGCAGGATATGGAGTTTTGTCATGACAAACACCAACCATCTTTTGTGGTCAATAATTTGAGTGTAGTCTGGGGCTCCAATTCGAAGCCAACCCTGAAAGATCTTAACTTCCAAATCGCCCGCTCAGGCTTCACATTTATTATCGGTGCCGTGGGTTGTGGCAAGTCAACGCTTTTGAAGGCATTGCTTGGTGAGGTTCCATACAGTACAGGGTCCGTTTTCGCTAGTTCTAGAGATATAGCATATTGCGCCCAGACACCATGGCTTAAAAATACCACAATTAGGGAGAATGTTTTGGCAGCGTCGTCAGGGCTCTTGTTTGATAGAGTGTGGTATGATACGGTGGTCAAATTGTGTGCCTTGGATCAAGACTTTCACCAACTACCACAAGGTGATCAGTCCATGGTTGGAAGTAATGGTATTGTCCTCAGTGGAGGCCAAAAGATGCGTTTGGTTCGTGAACCCTAGTGCGAGTGGATTCGGTAGTCTTACACGAACTAACAATGGATCTAGTCGTTAGCAAGGGCCTTGTACTCCCGGAAGAAGATCCTGATCTTGGATGATATCTTGAGTGGGTTAGACGCAACAACTACACAGCACGTCTTTCGATCAGTCTTCGGCTCAAATGGAATTCTTCGTCAGCAAGGAGCGACGGTGGTGCTCGCAACCAACTCTGGTATGAATAACAACATTCAGTTTTTGTTTGCCAAGCTAAATTATAGACAGTCGATTACCTTTCATTTAGCGATCATATTATCACATTGGGTAGTCAAGGAGAGCTCGAGGAACAAGGATCATTTGAGGAACTGAATTCCAAGGAAGGTTATGTCAACAACCTATCAGTCCGGGTTAAGGCAGCACATGATGCCGAAAATCCAATACCCGGTTCGAAAGAAGATACCGATCCAGAGCCCCGCGAACTGATACCGAATGGTCAACGTCAACTGGGAGATATGACCATCTACAAATACTACATTGACACCGTCGGCTGGAGGAACTCGATAGTATTTCTAGCGCTCGGTGCTTTGTTTGTCTTTGGGAGCAGCTTTCCCCAGATCTGGGTTGAATGGTGGACCGCGGCAAACGTCAAGCACCCGAACCAGAAAACCGGGTATTACGTTGGGATATACGCAGCGCTTGGAGTCTTGACTATGCTATCGCTTGTTTTGACATGCACTCATTTTGTTCTCCACATCGTTCCACGGGCGTCTGATCGATTCCACAGGGTCTTATTGGAGACGGTTTCTCGGGCGCCCATGTCGTTTTTCGGCACCACCGATATTGGAGTTACGAATAATCGATTCAGTCAGGACTTGGAACTCATCGATCTCGCTTTGCCAATGGCTATTATCAGCTTCAGCTTGACCTTTATATCACTGTTAGCTCAAACCGCACTTGTGGGCATCGGCTCCAGCTACATTGGAATCAGTATTCCTTTCATGATCGCCGCTGTGTACATGATACAAAAGTTTTACTTGCGCACATCTGGCCAAGTAAGACTCTTGGACATTGAAGCGAAGGCTCCACTCTTTTCCGAGTTTCTCGAGGCTTTGAGTGGCCTAGTGACTATTCGAGCTTACAACTGGGGAGCCTTTTATGAAGATCAATTCAACGCTATTCTTGAGGACTCGCAGAGGCCGTTTTATCTGTTATACAGTATACAAAGATGGCTTAATATCGCTCTTGATCTTCTCGTTGCTGCTCAGGTTATTCTGTTAGTGGCCATTGTTGTTGTTACTCGGGCTACGTCGCCAGGGAGGTTAGGTGTCGCTTTAGTCAATATAGTAAGCTTTAGTACCAGCTTAAAAGATTTGATCGTCAGCTGGACGAGTCTTGAGCTCTCTATGGGTGCTATTGCAAGGGTTCGCACCTTTGCGTCCGAGACCAAGAGCGAAGATCTTCCTTGTGAGAATTTCATGCCGTTGGAGGACTGGCCAGAAACTGGGAGCATTAAGATGATTGATGTTTCAGCATCTCATAAGTAGGTGATACTTTGCATACTGACTTTGGGAGAATTGACTGACATGGAGCTAATTCTGATTTTTCAGCGTCGACGCGCAACCGGCTGTGAAAAATATATCCCTGGAAATCAAGGGTGGTGAGAAGATAGGGATTTGTGGTCGAACTGGAAGGTCTGCTCCTTCTCTACTTCACTATTCGAATCAACGCTGATATTTGTACCAGTGGCAAATCTTCCCTCGTTAGTACCCTCTTACGTCTACTCGAGCTTGACTCTGGAAAGATCCTGGTCGATGGCATAGACCTGTCCACCATCCCGCGACAAATAGTACGCGCTCGGTTCATTACTATCTCTCAAGATCCTTTCTTCCTGCCTGGCACAGTCCGTTACAATATGGATCCAGCGAAGGTGGTACCCGACGATAAAATTCTTGAAATGCTCCAAGAAGTTGGCCTACAAGAGATCATTCGACAGAAAGGTGGTTTGGATGAAGTTTTGACGGAAGACCTTCTCTCACATGGACAACGACAGTTGTTTTCGCTGGCGAGAGCCATGCTTCAGAAAGGGTCGGTGCTCATAATAGACGAAGCTACAAGCAGGTGGGATTCCCCTTTCTATGAACGAATAAAACACCTCCTGACAAATCTTACTCTAGCGTTGATTATAAGACGGATGAGATGATGCAAACTGTCATCCGTCGACATTTCACAAACTACACTATCATTGCGATCGTACACCGGCTCAACACCATCATGGACTTCGATAAGGTGGTGGTTATGGATGCTGGGCATATTCACGAGTTTGGTTCTCCGACATCTTTACTTGAGATAGAGGAATCAGCCTTTTCAAAACTCTATAGGTCTATGGAAGGCAATTAATGGGAGATTTCTTGAAATTAATCTATGTTTGTTTCTCCTTGTCCTTTTATCTAATGCGTAGCTTGTATGCTCTCAATTATCACCTGTCTACCTTCTTTGTTGTAAATAGATTCGATATGAATTCAAATTGACTTGTTACCCTCTTGACTCAACACTCACCTTCATATGTGGTCTTGTTTGGTCCTGTGCTCTTTTCTGGTGCATACAAGATTAATCTTGGCGCATGAAACCCAAACGAAAAATATTAATGTAAGCCATTGCTAATAAAATAAACCCTTTTCTCCCAATCCATTAGTATTGATTGATTTGAATATATTCATATTGATTCATATTGTCTTAAAGCATTAGATTGTTAAACTCTTCATGTTTTATTTGCATGCCCATAAGAGTTTGAATTGATTTCACGTTACCCCCCCCCCCTTTCAGTATTTCTTATTTGTCTATAGTGGCACCAGAGTTTGTATCAGAGTGTTTGTACTCCATCTATGATATATCACCAATACATGTACCCATTTCAAGGTCTTTCAGTCATAGGCAAGGCTTCCCAAAAGCTCGTTGAGTACATTGCTTTGTTACACAGGCTTCAATTTGGATTTGGCATAAGGCTGACCAAAGCTTTCAGCTCTCCAGAAATAAACTACAAGCGAAGAACATAACACAAGTTAAATCTTGAACTCAGAAGTGCATAGTCAATTTTGTGGTTATTGTTGCCTTATCAATAACGTAGTAGCTATCAATTACAATAACAATGAAAACCAAACAGTAGAGTAACAATAACCAAGCCTTACATAATAAACCTAAGAAAGCAAACTCTTCCTATCAAAAGAAACTAGAGGTTAATTATGAAAAAACACTACTTTCGAATTATGTTCTCTGGCCTAAGGTTGCCCTCTACGAGACAGTACACGTGGGTAACAAGGGACAGTAGCCGCCAATGTCGACGGTCAACAAGCTTTTGGCAAGGGAAGGCGACGCGACCGTGGGGCGATATGAGCTAACAGGGGTATCCACAGGGGTATAGGAAGCGAGAAACCAGGCCTAGCGGGAAACTAGGGATTGCGGGAGTGCGGGAGTGGGAGTGGGCTTGCTGTAAGCGCAGCGCAGCGCCTAGTGTTTTACGTACTTTGTGTTGTGTGGGGTAGCGTTGTACGTCGTTCTCGAACTGGCGGCTAGTCTTGATATAGGGGCTTCGTTGTTTGACTAAAAAGTGGTCTTATGAGAGAAAGAGAGGGGGAGAGAGAAACTTTATCCGTATTAGGGAGCTGACCCTGAGCCTTTGCGACTGGCTAGCTTATGCTCGTCTGCGGTTGAATTTACTGCGATTTAAAATGGACAACAGGATTAGAAGCTGGTAAATGGTAATATACAAGCTGACTTGTATCTTTTCTCAGTTCTGCTAGGTGATGGTACCAGCATGGATAATTATATATTAATATGTATCAATGCCACATACTGTCATTGTAAGTATGTATGGGCATGACACAGCTGGAACGCCACTATAGTAAATTGCATTAAATATTGGAAGAACTAAATTATTAGGCGTATATGGCATTGGTGGCAGATGATCCCAAAGTTGGACTTCATCCTTGCAACAGCAGGCAGCCGCGTCGTACATCCATCCACCTTCCAGTCCCAAACATCCGATTTGCCAGAATATAAACATCATTCGGATGATCATGTAACGATATAGTTCAGCCAGCTACCACTTCTATCAATAGTGTGATTCAAAACCGTTCCTGCAGAAGACTTATGCCAAGAGTAGTACGTTGGTGGGAAGGGGGCAGCGGTTGGGATGCTTGTATCGTTCGGGCAGCGCGGGTAGGTATGCACTGGACTTTCGCATATTATACGCACCGTGGTAGTTGATAGTCGAAAATCCGCGCAATGATACCAATGCCTATAATTTGTTGATCCGGTAATATTCTCATAAGTGGAAGGGAACCGCTTATATATACACCGTCGGCCTATCGGCCAGCGGGTTCCAATCAGATAAAGACTTCCGGCGCTCCTCATGTCCAAACGACCCGGCAACTTGCAACTGAGCGGACTAAAGCGCACAGTCTCTAGGCTCTCATCCCTCGCGCATAAGATAGATCAGCCAGAAGCGCAATTATTCCCCCATGTTTTCACTGAAAGTGTCAAGGTCTTGTCCGTCCCAGCGGAATCACGTTCTGGGCTGCTATCTGGACTGAGCAACCTACCCTGTCCCTACACCAATTTCGAATCACATTGCAACACATCCAGATCAACCATCGTATCTCAATTCCCTCCCATACTGATCGACGCAATCCACGACTTCCAATCCAACCCCCTCGCTCTTGGCGCACTGGTAATAAACGGACTACCTCTAGATCCTCTTTTACCTTTAACTTTTACAGATGGCGATTGAAGTCTTGAAAAGAACTTTTTTGTTAGCGAAGGCTGCTTAGCTGGCATTGCGAGTCTGCTTGGCCAGTTGTTTGGATACTACAGCGAGAAGAACGGAGCTATCATTCACAACATCTGCCCCGTCAAGGCCATGGCGACCTTGCAGAGCAATGGATCGAGCAGTATCGATCTGAGCTTACATGTCGAGAACGCATACTTTGGGTTCCGGCCGGACTTTTTACTGCTGTATTGCTTACGTCAGGATGCCAAGCAGGAGGCACGCACATCCGTCGTCGATATCAGATGCGCCTTGGCCAAACTCGATCCACACGAGGTTGCAGAACTCCAGAAGCCCGTCTTCATGGTCCCGTCACCGCCATCGCATCATGGAGCGATGGGTGGGGAGCGCTGGTCTGACCCACGGCCGGTGTTTGGGGATCTGCGGGTGGATCCGAACTTTATCTGCCATTTCCCGGGGATGAAAGCGCTTGAACCCATGGCGCAGAGAGCGCTCGATAGGTTCGAGGAGGTTGTGCTTCAGCGTGATATCGTTCGGCATATTGCGGTCCAGCCGGGGGGAATGCTTTTACTGAATAATCGCAAGGTTGCTCATGGTCGCTCATCCTTCGAGGCTCGTTATGATGGATCAGACCGTTGGTTACAAAGAGTTTATGTCACGAGAAAAAGGAGTTCTTATAGTGGGGAGGATGCCGCGGGGGTTGTTTTTCCGATGTTGTAGATTTGAGAAACGTGGGGTATGCAAGTTGTCTTTGCTATCAAAATATCCCTAGGATGGTGAATAGTGGTAGAATGAAACTTAATGAAGTAACCAAGGGTCGAATTTAGACCGAAGAGCTCTATTCAGTGAACACTCTAATGAGGTTTTATCGATCAAGAAAGTAAGCTTGGAGCAGTGTATTATTTGAAATCATGTTAGAAAGAAGCAAGAACAATGAGAAGTAATTATGTCCCTTGCAGTCTGCGTAACACAAAACATCTTTTACATATTTAGGGACTGTTAGAGACAATGACTACAGATGGCTAACATCCAAAGATAAGTAAGCTACATTTGTATTTTGCATAAAGCCCCTGTGAGCATAGTTCTATCTTTATCTACACTATAGCGAAACAGCCACATTTGGCACTGGCAGACCCGCCATCTTCCGTTATGGCAGTTAGGGCGAAAACTCCAGATTACACCTTCGTTGTGTGCTAGTCATTCCGTCCCATTATCCCTTGACTGCTCTGATCCGTATTAGCTTGTAGAGATCACCATTCGTCGTGAAATCTGGCAGTCAAAGATCTCCTCAGAAAGGCGCACTTAGAGGATCAACGATCCGTGCCACTGGCCTAGCCATTACGGGAGGAACTACATCCAGCACGGAGCACCAGTCCCGCTTTTAGTACTGTGCCAGTTCTGGAACATAGTAGCTCCATCCCGGTCTCAATAAGGCGTTACCAAGAAAACCCAAATTTGACCTCCTTTTTAAGATTTATTTAAGGATTTAAAATTTCTTTTGTAGTCCTACAATATAATTTGAGAAGTATATTGTGCTTAAATTTAGAGAATAAATTGCTGTTGCTTCAGGGCATTTCTAAGCTTAGGTTTTAGCGGATTTCGCGCATTTTACGTTCTGACGCGTCTCTCACCAATACATGGCTTGACAACATTTGAACCGATTACATCTTAAGCAGCTAGTCTTCTTTCTTTAACAATTTGCAAAATATCTAGCTTAGGTATTGTAATACACCTATTCCCCTATACAGCCATAAGTGTGGCGATGACCGCTTACTCGCATGCATGGCTACTTAAAATTCAAGGTAGTTTCACTGTATGCTTGGAATATTCTGCGCCCATGTTGTCGTGTAAACAGACTCAGGCATCGATCTGAGACTTGAAAAGGCTACCCCGGCAATACTCAGACGTGCGATACAGTAAATGATTCCTGTCACATAGATAATCCCACTGTTGATATGTTTACTGAACCGTCGTTGTGGGTATGAGTCCGTCTTTGCTTTGTCATAGAGTTTTCTCGAGCCGGATAACCCTCCTAGAATCTTCACAAGCTGTTCAAACTTAGGAAGAAAATCCTGGGGTAGGCGTTTTTGAAGGGCTGCGTTATCGTGAACGAAAGAGAGGAGCCTTTCCCCTAGGGAATGTGTAGGGTTGCCTCCAACTCCTAATATGTATTTAAAGTGCTTGGAAACTTTAGGATTATCACAAGCATCTCGCAGATCTTTCATAGCGTCTCGGACCGGTTGATTGTCGGTAGCGTGCCAGGAATATTCCCTCATGACATGTAAACACGTGCACATAAAGTCACGACTATCTCCCCATGGTCGGATAAATTGAGAGAGAGGGATAGCGAGGAGGCCAGCAGGTGGTAGAGCAACAGATACCAGAGTTGCAGTTCTCCACAAAATCTGTTCAGTGCGAGTTGGGAACTCGAAGTTCCAAGCAATCATATGGATACTTCCAAAACCTGCGGTCAATACTGTTAACAAATAGAGGCCAGGATGTGTTTCGTTTAATTTCGCTCTTGATACGTTGTCATTTTGAATTCGATTTAAGGTCCAGCTATCCGAGTTCGAGTTGGTTAGGATATGCCATAGTCTGTCGAAAGAACGTAGTTGGATTGTTGGATTGTACCCCTCTTTAGTTTCGACTTTGATGGGCCTGTTCACGCCCTGTGGCTTATACCAGGAGCATGCATATGTTAAGACTCCACAGATTGCGAATGCCAAGGTCAATGTCTCGAGCTGGGAATAGGGAAGATGTCGAGCTTGTCGAACACCCAGAGACAGTACCAACTGTGTAATCTGAAGAGCCGCAATCCCCTTTGTGAAATAATCTGTTTTACTCTTGTCCTTTAAATCGTCTTCGGATAGATCGGGTACGTTGATCTCTTCCCAGAAATCGTTGAAATCACGAGCGGTTAATAAGCGGTGAACAGTCGAGTCATTGGAATTTGTGTAGTAAAACCCCCCCATGTTTGCGAGGTAACAGTGAGTAAGTGTCCATGGATTTTTCACGTCTCCGGAGACCGACGATGGTAGCTTTTCGTGGCTGGCTTCCAGATCGCGATCAGTAGGGTGAGGATGTTGTCCAGAGTCCTGAACGCTCTGATGCCTCCAATCCTTCCGATACCACCGAAACCACCAAGGTGGATGATTATCGAGCCGTCTCCTTTTCTCTAATGCTTTCATATCCTCTACAACCATCACAAACTCGAGAATGGCATGCGCCATGAGGAATTCCGGAAAGAAAACGGTAAACACTGCCCACTTGCACTTTCGTCGTAGGATTTTCCACCACCCCTCGTCTACTCCTGGGACATTGAGATGTTGAATGCTCCACGTACAGGCGAAAATGGTGAAAAGACATGTCTCGATGATCGTGAGGGTACCACGGCGGCTGGGGCTTGTCTGCCAACCAACCGTAGTGCCATCCATGACCATTGTCAAGCGTGATTGTTAAAGGATGCTTGCCTTAGGAGAGGTGCGATTTGATGAATCCATTCAACTGTTGGATGAAATACCAGAGGTAAAGGGAATAACGAGAACGACAGGATGTCTTTAAATTGCTTCTGAATTAGAAGCTGAATTGTATAGCCAATTGCTGCTATCCTGCGAAGGTCCATTTTAAAAATCTTTTACATCCCCGCACAGTACCGCGCGGCACGAGTCGTCTGTTCCAGCCGGTTAAAATGAGGGGACACACCGTATTCCACTGAACCAGTCACGGGAAAGGTCCATAACAACAGGGCGGGAAGCCCCTCTCACAACAGGCTTTCAAAGTTGGCTAGACTCAATGGAGACACCGATAACTAACCAGTCACGAGAAAGCTCATAGTAGCCGGGCGACAGATTCCTGTCACAACAGGATTTCAGAGACGGCTGAACTAGACAGTCAGCACCATACTATTAGTAGTCTGGTCACAGTCCAGTAGGTAGTCGGAATTCCACTGTAAGGCTAACATCTGTTCACCAAACAGACTGCAGCACCACCCGGACATTTTATCACGCACATAAGCCTGCATATGACAGACTCTTGAACGGAGCTCTTACGGTGCCAACACATAAATTCCTTACATATCTGCGGCAAGGACACATGCTATACTATCGGACACAGTAAACGTGCCGGCGGCCTCTTAGTTTGAATGCTGGCGATCAGGGAGGAGGCTGCCACCCTTCACGTCTGGTCACATGACCTACAACTATGCCTCAAACAAAATGAGTCAGTTTTGACAAGGCTTCCAGTTCCCAGTGCACTCAAGTCCTATACTTTTTTGTCTATCCCACATTGGTTGCGATCTATTGAGTCAAACATAACAAGGGCACCGTTTGAGAACAATCTGAAAACACGATGGAGTTGATACAAGCAATAGCCAAAAACGACTTAGGAAGGGCAACGCAGCTGCTCCAGGGAGGATATGATATCTCGGCCAAGGATAACGATGGCATGACGGCTCTGCATTGGGCAGCCGAGAAAGGCAGTAGTGAATTACTAGATAAGCTCCAAAACGAAAGCGCTGTCGAAGCTGAAGATAACTATGGGAGAGTCGCAATGCATTATGCGGCTGAGAACGGCCACGAGCAGACGGTACAAGTCCTCCTCCAGAAACCGACGGTGAACATTAATCGACCAGACTGGTTTGGCAGAACTGCACTGCATTGGGCGGTAGAGAACAATCACCCGGAGACGGTGAAGTTACTCCTTGCAAAAAAAGTGAATGTAGATCTGAAAGATAGGTCTAAGCAGACGGCTTTAGCTAGAGCAACATGGCGAAGATACGTCGGAATAGTGCAACTGCTACTCGAGCAAGGAGCCAACATCAGTGTGTCCGATGTACACAACAAAACAGCACTGCATTTAGCTGCCGAAGCGGATGATAAAGCGATTATAACATTATTACTAGCGAAGACATTGCAGAAGAATGCAGATCGCAGCTATGAACATATGGTACGGAGTATGGTAGAGGATCACTGGAATGGCACAATTAAAAATTGGCCAGGACGTATCATACGGTGGGCGGCGAAAAACCAGTGCTTGAGTGTAATTGAGGTACTCTTTGAGAAGGGTATTAGAATTAATGAGCGACTTAAGGATATTCAAGGCTGGACGATCATCCAAACTTCAGCAGAGGGAGGCCATATTGAGGTGGTCAATCGTCTCTTAGAAAAGGGAGCTGACCTTAATGCACCTCCTGCCGGCTCTGGTGGCCGGACAGCGCTCCAAGCTGCAGCACAGGGAGGCCATCTCGAGGTGGTCAATCGTCTCTTAGAAAAGGGAGCTGACGTTAATGCACCTCCTGGAAATGAAGGCCGGACAGCGCTCCAAGCTGCAGCACAGGGAGGCCATCTTGAGGTGGTCAATCGTCTCTTAGAAAAGGAAGCTGACCCTAATGCACCTCCTGCTTACTCTGATGGCCGGACAGCGCTCCAAGCTGCAGCACAGGGAGGCCATCTCGAGGTGGTCAATCGTCTCTTAGAAAAGGGAGCTGACCTTAATGCTCCTGCTAAAGAATATGGCTGGACAGCGCTCCAAGCTGCAGCAGAGGGAGGCCATCTCGAGGTGGTCAATCGTCTCTTAGAAAAGGGAGCTGACCTTAATGCACCTCCTGCTAACCCTGATGGCTGGACAGCGCTCCAAGCTGCAGCAGGGGGAGGCCATCTCGAGGTGGTCAATCGTCTCTTAGAAAAGGGAGCTGACCTTAATGCACCTCCTTCCGGCTCTCATGGCCGGACAGCGCTCCAAGCTGCAGCAGAGGGAGGCCATCTCGAGGTGGTCAATCGTCTCTTAGAAAAGGAAGCTGACCCTAATGCACCTCCTGCTAACAAATATGGCAAGACAGCGCTCCAAGCTGCACGAAATGGCGGTTACCTTGATATAGAAAAGGTGTTACTCCAAAGGGGAGCTCGTCAATAATCGCCTTAGCTACACTCTCCTTATTTCGGCCACTATCGTATGATCATTTCACTTAAAAAGTCGTGTCCTCACCATATTAAATAAAGTCCATTACTACATCAAATAACCGCGCATCTCATTAAAACATTACCACCCAAGCAAACACCACAAGCCCCCCCAACTCCCACCGCAAACCATCCCGCCTCTTCCCCGAACCGCCCGTGAACAGCCCCGGAGGCAGTCCAGTACTAGTAGCAGCACCGCCAATCCCCTCCGTCGTGCTCCCGCCCACCACGACCGAACTCCCCCCAGCCGCCAGCGAGACACTCTGCCCTCCCAGCACCACATTCCCCCCAGCCGACAACGTCTGCCCGCCGACCACAACCCCGCCTCCAGGCAAGGTCGCAACAGCGTACGTCTGCGATCCAACTACCACGGCTGGCGTTGTCGGCGCCCCGACAGCTTCCGTGGTCGTGCCGCCTATCACCACCGCGCTTCCTCCCGGTGCGAGCGAGAGTCTTTGCCCTGCTACGACTACGGTTCCGCCGCTGGTCAAAGTCTGTCCCGCGACGACGATCCCGCCGCTTGGTAAAGTCGATATGGGAAGGGTCTGAGTCTTGGATAGCACCTCTGTCGTGCTGCCGCCAACCACGACTGCGCTTCCTCCCGGTGCGAGTGAGATCGTTTGTCCGCCGACAACTACGTTTCCCCCTGAGCTGAGTGTTTGCCCGGCAACCACGATACCGCCGCCGGGTAGTGTCGATGCGGTATATGTTTGGGATCCAATGATGACTGCTGGACTCGTGGGAATGGCAATGCCTTGTCCGCTTGAGATGATCTCGGTATTTCCCGCTCCGGTATTGGTTGGCTTGCCTACCGCGGCGCTGGAGATACTTGCTCCTGTTGGGGTTGTGTAGACGACAAGCCCGCTTGAATCAGCTGTCACGGTTACGCCTCCGATGGTTGCTGCAGAACCTCCAGCGGAGACGGTGTTGCCTCCGATGACATAACCCGATGAAGACGGTAGGATAACGACGGTTTCTGTTACGGAACCGATTTGCTTGGTTGTGGTTGTGGCTTGGGATTGAGGTTGACCGCCATTACCCGCACTAGGGCCCGCGGAGCTTTGGCTTCCTGATCCGCTGGCGGTGTCACTGTTTCCTCCTTGGCCTCCGTTGCCCCCTGGTGAGGATGAGGGAGTTTCTTGGCTTTTACTGCTACTTTGGGTGCTGCTGCTTCCCCCGGGTTTGGACTTCACGGCTGTATTCGTGGGGCTTTGTTTGACTTCTGCACTCGAAGTGACAGCTATCGATGTAACAGGGGGTAGCGTAGTGGTTGGGCTTTTGGCCGGCACAGCAGAGCTTGTAGTGGTCGACAGAGTTGAGGAGGTTGGCGAATCAGTACTGGACGTAATGACAGCTGCTGGAGTTTGGTATACGGTCACTGGAGTCGTGAGAAGCGAAACGCCAACCTTTAAGCCGGCGATACCTCCATCTGGTTTCGCCGTGCAATTTTGGGCCCCAATAATTGAAGCAATGTAAGATTGTATTGCTGCCAATGCAACTGGATCATCCTCAAAGTTTGTGTCCATACCCGGACTTGGGTCTGTATGATTCCATGCAATCGAGGAAACCGCGTAGTAGGTATAGTAATTGGGAATGGTATTACTGGGATCAGCAGCGCTCGGTGCAGCCGTCGCAACGACACATTGTGAATTCAATGCTCCCCCAGTCGAAAATGTGGTCCAAGTGTCCACCGCAGAGATTTGAAGATTAATGATGAGTTCTTGTGTCATCGTTACTCTGCTCCCGGGTTAGTTTGAAGCGGTGCGAACCTGAGCAATGGGATGGAAGGACGCACGAGGAAGTATTCACGGTAATCACCTGAACTCCTAACTCATCCGCATAAGAGTTCACATAATTCAAGACAGACGGGTCCAAGGCAGCAGTGGTACTGGCTGGTACTAGTTCCGATCCAACGGTCGAATTTGTTCCTTCAAGCACCGTATACACCATTGTGGGCCCATCAAGAGGATATACAACATCCCACCAGAGCGTCGCAACAGTATCAGCAAAAATTGTGCAACTACAGTACTGATACGGGGTTTGGCTGGTTATCGTGGTTGCGGCGGTAATGGAGGAGTTCCCATAGCTTAGTACTATAGACTGGTGAGCATGGAGTGCTAAATCCGCAAGTCAGAACTTACTTAGTCCATGAGCTAACTCTGACCACCCAATGAGGAATAGAAATGACCACATCTTGTATGCGCCCATCATCATTGTTTTTAGTTACTCAATGTAATATCGACCTAAGTAAACACTCCAAAGATACAAAGCAGAAGTACTTCTCAGCCTTATGTATTGTAACCATCACCCATAGCGCAAGCAATCAACCCCGGCAGTATGTCACCGCCTATCCTACCTAAACAATGTTTATCGCACCTGTCGCCTGCACATCCCACCCCTGCCAACCATGTCAGCTCGGACATCGACACCTCCTTGGGCCATGATCGAAGCTTGAATAGGGCTTATGGGACGAGAATGGCATTTGGACCCCAAATCGACTGCAGGAAAATGTAACCTCGCGATACGGTCTGGTCGGAGCCAACCCTATCATTACCACCCGCGGGGAAGATTGTTTCCGAACGCCGGTCCGCTTTGAGATATATGTCCGCACAGATCGTACGGTGTGTAGATCGCAGTGAAGTAGGCTGGGCTACTGGGACGTAACGTATGGTTTCGAGAGTTGCAGCACAGCCCGGTGGCAGTGAACAGGAACTTAAGCATGAAGTGTCGGATGTATGGACTGCGCCGCATTGGAAAGCAGAGCCGCGTGATTGTGGTGCACGTTACCCTGGAAAAAAAGTTATCTCTTTTGTGATCACTGATTCTACTCCTGACGCGGCTATATTGCTAAACCTCTCGCTGGCGCAAAATCCAGTAGATACTGATTTCACTGAATTCAGCTCCTACCTCATACAGAGGCAAGCCGTGGACCCTGCTGTAGAAACTCTACAATAGCCACTTGTATCTCCCTGTTCGCGACAGAAATGGCACCGTCGTACCCTGATAGACCAGGCGCCCCACTAATGCCACCTACATCTTGCAGAAGCTGCACCATGTCAAGGCGTACCGCTACCGCCACGAAATCGAGCAGACGTGCCATATGGAAATCGTCCAAGTAGAGCAGAATAGAATCTTCTGTTTTGGTCCGGTTAACAGATAATATTTGGATCAGCACCATGGTCAAGGCGCAAGCAGGCGAGGGTCCGTGATCCCTTTCGAGTGATTGTGGGAGCACCCGCTCTTTAGTCCCCGGACCCCACCGCCTTTGTGCGCCGCTCGAAGCGCTAGTTGTGCCGGGTTCTCGGGATTGCCTCTTCAGGTGGAGTCTGCCACACCTTTCCTTCTTTGTACTAGGGGTGCTGCTTGAGGCTGAACGTCACGGCATGCCATCATGTAATTCTCGCTGCTCATATGAGGTCCTGAGGAGATATTATCGCGTATTTCCTTCGGTAGATTTTGGAGGATATAAACCTCGCAGTTTACAATGGCTGGATCAGCCTATGTATAAGATAGGGCGTTCGTCGATACACTGGCTCGCTGGTGCAATAATATGAAAGAATCGGATCACGGTACGGGATCCCAAAGCCACCCAACACTAAAGGTCTCCATGGCCTGTCATGAGAACAACATGAGTTGAATCTAATCAATAATCACCATTGAATCATCAAATTTCTCGGCTCGGAACTACGCTGGTGGAAGCACCACGGGTGACGGCGATTGCCTAATTCGTTGGCAGCTTTTGATTAACCATATGGAATTCTCAGCGCTAATCAGGTGCAAATGTGCCACCCCATCTTCTGGGCTATAACATGGGCCTATCACCCTGCGCTCTGAGTCTCGTGGCTGTATAATGGAACGGTTATACCGAGCTTGCAAATGCCTTGTTAAGCCTTCGATGCACTAGCCACGCTCCCACCAGCAGTTATTCAACTCACTCAAATCACTGTTCCTTTGCAGTTGAACGTACTCTTTCTATGTTGATACATAACACCACGATAATGAAATTGTTTTTGCATCACACTTTGACTCCGTATACACCGACCAACCTAAAGGTAGGGCTAGGTTCATAGTATAATAACCAAGCTAGCCTACAAATAAAGTTGTCTTTCTCTTTTCATTATTGATTTAACCCCCGACTTGACGATATTACTTCACTTCTTTTGCTGACGCGAACCCAATAGAGACACCGATTCCACTGAATTTAGCACCTGCCTCATGCAGAGGCAAATGGTGGGCTCTGCTGTAACAACTCTACAATAGCCATATATGCCCCTCCTCTCGCTATAGAAATAGCAGCATCAAACCCTGATTGACCAGGCGCCCCACTGATGCCGCCTGCATCTCGAAGAAGTTGCACCATGTCAAGGCGCCCCGCTGCCGCCGCGAAATCGAGCGGACGTGCTATCTTGGACGGAAAATCGGCCTGGTTCCACGCAAAACCCCTATATGGACGACAAGTAATATTTGGATCAGCACCATGGTCAAGGAGCAAGCAGGCGAGAGTGAGTGATCCAGCGTAAGCAGCGTATGAGAGAGCAGTCAGCTGTTCCGTCGATGCCGGAGCATTAACATTTGCTTCTCTGCTGATGAGAAGCTTGATGAAGTCCATATCGATTTCTTCAGCTAAAGAATCACAGGCCGCCTGAAGGGCAGTCATGCCGTAAGTATGGTGCGCAGGTGCGTTGATGTCTGCGCCTCGCTCGATCAAGTACTTAGCGACACTCACACGGTTATACGACGCAGCTGATTGCAACGGTGCTAATGTTAGGTATCCGAGGGTTGTGTCATCCGAATCCCCCTGCTGATCGATATCTCCATCTGCTGCGAGGTACTGGTCGATTACCTGATGAATAAAAGAGTCATTCGCTTCACACTTCATGAGTCCTACAAGAGCGGTGGTCCACTTTTTTGCCTTGGCACGTTTCGGCGGACTAACCAGTGACGCCCCAGCATCGAGAAGTTGACGGAAAAGATCGACGCTCTGTTTCTTAGCGGCAGCAATCATATTGTTATCCCACATCCCATCATTATCGCCCAGCCAAGTGATATCATAAGGTAATACTGCCTCGAGAATAGTAAGCCCGCCGTCAAAAGCCTTAATGTCGGCGCCATGTTCTAGAAGCAGAGCCACTATTCCTGGTCGTTCGTTGGGGAACATATGATTTAGGAGAGCATCGTGGAGCATTGTGCGACCGTCGCAAGTGTGTGGTATCGAGGTAACCGCCAAGCTTTGCTGTATTAAAAGCTGCACCACTTGTAGACTACATTTATGTCGTATTGCGAGCTGGAGAATGTCCATGCCTTCGCATTCGTCTGAACACGTGCTTTCGCAGCGCTCGCAGTCCTCTGAAAACTTTTTATGCTCCAGGAATCCTCCAAGTGGCGTCCCACCAGCCACCAGCATCTCCACGACAGCCAAGTCGTCTTCTTTTCCACAAATCTCTATTATGGCTTGTTGACCGTATTCTGTAAGATCAGCCCCATTTTCAATTAGCCATCGGATCGTGTCCAAACGTGCTGCTGGGCTTGCACCATAACACGTTTGAGCAAGAGCGTTAGCCAAATTGAGGTCTGCGCCTGCATCTTTCAAGCTTTGGAGCATATCGATGTCGGGTGTAGCCGAAATCACAGGGTTCCAGAGTCGTCGCGAATCCTTGTCGAGTTCTATAACATTTGGATCGACGCCGAAATGGGCCAGACATACAACTGCTGCCCTTGCCTTTGCTTGAGCCGCCACTGACAGCGCAATCTCGAAAAGAACTTGCCGTTCTAGGCCTTGTGGCTCAAGTCTCGGTGCAAGGTATGTTTGGAGATCCTCGACACCCCCACGAGCAGCCATGACGATGCCCGGCACAGTGGCTGACTCCTTGAATCGCCTGCTCCAACGAGTCAGAAGACGGAAGAGGTCGTCATCTAAATCCCAGTGCTCTAGCCAACGAAACCACAGCTCATCGGCCAGCCAAAATGGTTCGCACACAGAGCACCAACCTACGCTATGAGCCAATTCATACTGGATAGGCCCTTCATCCTCCGCGTGAGCGTGGTCACGTTTATTATCCAGATTTGCGCCTGCTTCCAGAAGAATTTGGATACAATGTATTAGATTGGTCCTCTCCGCGAGGGTCTCAACACGTCTTCGAGGGTAACGCACAGCGTCGCTCACAAGCCTCTCAAGTGAATTGTCCAAAGTCATGGTACCATTTAGGCAAGCTCCAGCGCCAAGTAAAGTTTCAATCATTTTAGCGTCGAGACTAAGCACTGTCCGAAAGAGCACGGCATCAAGGTCATAGGTGTGAATCGTATCTAGGAGACGCCCCACGACCTGTGTAGCTTTATCGGCACCCATCAAAACCGTCTTGGTTAGGATATGAGTAGACATATTATCTATCCATACTCCATTATTGATATCGAAACTGATTTCGATTAGTACGACGAATGCTTTGGCGTGTTTGACATCCCCAGCCAAATCGATCAAATTTTCCCAGAAAGCCATCACGGTGAAAGTTTGCAGAGAGAAGAATGCCCGTAGGACATGTAAATCTGCGGATATCCCGATCCAATCCAGAAGCGTCCGCAAATCTTCATTACTCAAGCGATGCCGATTTGATATTTGGTGGCATGCTTGCATCAAAAAATCAAAAAGGCTGGATTGAAAATAATGATGTTGTAGGCCAGACGTTTCCGGGTTCAGGCCGAGTGAGTTTGGGATAATGATACTGGAAAATTTGGGAAGGAACGGGTCAATATTCTTCGACAATACTGAATGGGTGGGTTGGTCCATAAATGCACTTGTCTTCCACAATAGAGATACGGGGTCATCAACCGCGTTTACAGGACCTGTTCCACTTCTTAGCAACTTTGCAGCATCGCAGGTATATTGCAAGGGTTACCAACTCAAGTTCAAGATTATGGAGAGGAACTTCTGGTACGGTGAATTTTCTAGTAACTTCATTGAAGGTATGACCCGGGCCCTGTTCTGAAGGGGAGCAGTCACACCATAGTGGGAGAGAGCTGAAAAGTGAGTGTCTAGGAATCCTTGGCTCGGATCCAAGAGGTTGCTGCTCGGGCTCATCGCGATTCCTAGGTGCGGATCTGTCGAGATCAGGGCTGACGGTGGCAGTCGCGGTGACGGTGGCGGTGTTCGTAATGATATGCCAGTTGGTAGAGCTGGACTTTTAGATCGCAGGGGGAGATTGATTTGAGGAATTGGTCGCGCGAGTTTCCGGTCACATCCACTGTAGTCTCCGACATGTGGTTGCTTCTGAGAATTGTTTCTCCGAATTTCTCTGTTGACCGTGGTCGGCAGGACTAGTTGGCCGTAAAGATATACGTTTGTCGCTTTCATATCTGATCTCCTTTTCATAACATGGTGGCGGATTACGAGCCAATCTTTCCCCTTGATACGCTTACGAAATCCCAAACGGTCTCGCAAAGCTACTTCGTAATCTCGCAGCCTTACAAAAAAGGGTTAGTCTCTCATCAACGATCAATTAAGCCTGGATTCTGAGTTACCTCATTTCAGGAAACCCGCATTTTGCCTCCATAATCTCTTTGACAACGGTTCGTGGTTTACCTTCCACAATATAAAGCTGGTATAACGTCTCCTTATGCCTGTCCCAAATACTTGACCCATCAGCATTGGGACAGACAGTCAGGCCACCGGGTACATGTGACATTATCGTCACGTTAATCGTAGATAACGAACGAGGAAAGAAGATAAGCGATGGAAGGAATGGCAAAGACGATAAAAGGGATAGCAAGTGTGGTTTGTTTGATAGATGACCGGCCTTGAGGAGGGGATGCGGTTATATAGACGGATTGGAATGATTCCCGAGCCTCATGGGCTGGCTGCCTTAAGTCTCCGCTCGGTGCACGAGGCATGGTTGGCCATGCCAAGGCCGCAAGCTGGCGATGCAGATGTCCAGAATCTGCCCAATGAACGGGCGCGGGGGTAGTGTTGGCATTCCCATGACCATGCAGGAGGCGTTGCTTTGGGAGTCCAGAATCTGCCCAATCAAGTCGACCCGCAGGTAGACGAGAGGATGGTGCTGGCATCGCAATGTTCATCGCAATGGACACTTTCTGGCCAACCATGCACCGCGAATTTTATCCCCAGTCGAACTTGATTGAGATATATTTCTGGCGACTAGAATCCGAAAATGTCCAGAATCTGCCCAATCATGTGGGCTCGCAGGTAGACGGCAGGATGGTGCCGGCATCGCAGTGTTCGTAGCGATGGACACTTTCTGGCCAATCATGCGGCCGTGGATTTTTCCCCAGTCCAACTTGACCGGAAAACATTCTGATGTCCAGAATCTGCCCAATGGGTAAACACAATCGGTTTCCATTTCTGGCTTATGAGGTTATTATCTCAGTGAACATGAGGACAGGCATCTAACTTACTCAGGATGCCTCTGCGCCTACAGTCCCAAGTATTTAACCTCCTCCTCAAGCAACAAACTGTCTACCCATCCCCTCTTCTCATTTCATCAATCAAGTTGATTTTGCTGCCACGCACAATACTTCACCGGATATAACCTTCTTTGACCTTCCAGCTTCAGATTATATTGCGTACAGTATATGTCAATATGTACGCGATCCCATATCATATCGCATCGCTAGGCTTTGGCTCACTGCTGCTTCAACAGGTCATCCCAATCCAACCCAAACAACAAGCAGTCCCAATCCTCAGATTGGTCCATGGCCGCCGCACCCAACTCGGAAGCCGGTCGCAGTGACCACAAGAAAAAGTCGTCGGATCGCAAGTCCAGGTCCAAGGTGTCGAAGCTCAAACAGACAAATACCGACAAGAGGCAGGATCTGGCTGGTATTGGAGCCCTGTTCTTGGGGTTAGTCTCACCAAAGGTTGTTTCTTGTGCGAGGGGCATTCGCTGATTAGTCTTGCCTATACATAGAGAGGATGAAGACGGCCATGCTCGTCAGCAGGGTTTTGACTTGCTGTAATTCTGTGCAGCGTTGATGTTCCATGCACTCTCACACCTGAGTTGTCAAGCCCCCTACCTTACAGGCAATGGGCGCGAAGGCTTGGATATACGGCGAGTGTCTTCTCAATAACTCGCGTTCTCTTTCCATGTAGCCGGAATGGCATACATTGGGATAGAGCGCCCAAGTGTTTGGTTTGGACAAAACGTGGGTCAGAAGACTGTTGCTCTTTGTTGCATTGTAAAATCGTTATTAATAAATTAGTGAAACTTATTACTACCCCATATACTATTCTTCTTCAATGTTTAGTAGCTATGATATCTTTACACAGTTACGTACCTTATTTATGAGATATATTTACTATTTAAATCTTTTCCCCTTCTGATCTTCAAGTTCAGAGCTACTTTCCATCTTGGTCTGCAGAGTGTTAGAAAGAGCCTAGCCTCTAAAAAATTGACTCCTTGCATGTATCATTTAAGAGCTGTGTCAGAAATTTCATCATCTTTGCTCATGTAAAGTACTAAAAGGCAATTCGCTAATTGTGGCAAGGCTTAGGACCAAATACTAATAGTAAATAACAGGGAGTAGTTTATATTGGACGGACGTAGAATATAACTTAGATTAAAATGCTTCATTTCGAAACGTCAATCAACTGAGCCGTCCGCTACATGATGACTATCTTTCATCTGTAAATTTTGCTACTCGATAGCAGACAAGCGATAGGAATTTCTAATGGTTTGCTCGACTCTCCCTAATCCTAGTACTTCTACGTAGACCCTGCTCAACTGTGCATTCTAATTTTTGCTTTTTGCGAGGCGTAGTTGTAGGTCGATTCTGAGAGTATTCTTGAATAGAGTCCGTGCGCCGAATTTTAGTTCTCGACTTTACGGTCTTCTCTTGCTGAAATATTGCTTCGGCATCTGGATGCTTGCCTTGTAGATTGAGAGTTCTTGCTAGGTTGTTCCTGCTTACGAGCGTGTCTGGGTGATCCTTCCCAAGCACTGTCTCT